>JAWZYU010000318.1:0-187000 GCA_038380435.1 Ryuthela nishihirai | reverse complement strand
GACCGGGTGCGAATCTTCAAAACATCGAAGGGGAGGGAATGGGGGTAAGGAACACCATCGAAACGGAAAATTGAAGGGGGGAATTGATGCGGGAAATTGAAGTGGCGCAAAAGACTAGATTAATGTACTATTACACATCCCCTCCCTTTTACAAATCTTTAAAATTTGCTAAGTATGCTAAATATTTATAAACACACTCTTACCCTTACTAGTATTCTGAAAGGGTTGCGTGCTGGTCCCTTAAGCCTCGAAAAAAAGTTGTCATCCACTCATTTCACTTCCACCCAACTGTCGCCCTCCCAGATGTCATCCACCCATTTCACTTCCACCCAATAATCTCGCTCCCGTGCTCCCCATAGTGCAGTGGACATTTCCTTAATTGCAAAGAAAGCACGTGATCTCTAATGCACACCGAAGAAAGCACGTGATCTCTAATGCACACCGAAGAAAGCACGTAACAACCAGCAGATCTGTTGTTTCACTCATAACTCAGGTGAAGAGAAATCGTTCGGGAGTTATCACACTCTATGACAACATCGTTGGCGTTTCATTGTTGCACATGGAGCTGTAATTCAATTTTAAAAAACTTTTCCGAAGAAATTCGATAATGGAGAAATTTTTCCGCGGAACGAACCTCAGTGCTGGGATATAATTTCCCTAAGTGTGAAATTGCATGCAAAGTTCCATAAATCGGGACTACTACATTAAAAAAGTCAATAGGAGATTATTCATTTTTTTCACTGCACCGTGATTATAAATTATAGTAAGGAAGCAATCGGGAAACCTAGTAGCCAAACACTAGGTTATTTGCTATAAAAATATTTGTGAGTTCCTCATTCGAAATTTTTCATTTGAAGAGTCACATTGGAAGTATTTCATGATTCGTCAAACATCGAAGAATAAATTGATCTGGAAATAATGCTGGAAATCTTTGGATGATCATCTGTGATGCTTTGTAGATGACTTCATAAGACACAGATGTGTTGCGCTCATAAACTCCATTTAAGTCCTTCGATTGTTCCTTGGGAATCCCTTCCTTGTATATAGAAGGGTAGGGGACTTCGAAATACGAATATTCATTTCGAACACGGAAATCTCTCCAACTGATCGTCATAAACGTGGTGATTCATGACACGTGGTGATTATTTAAACGACTTCTTTTTTTCTAGTGCTTGCCATTTGGGAAAATCCTGCTCTAATCATTATGCACTGTTTGTTTGCAGTGTTTTCATACATTCAATTCAAAATAACGTAAACGTGTTATTATAACCCTCTGATAAGCTTGCTACATTGGATGATTTAGATGTAAATGATTGTGTTTTGAAATTATAGCCAACGATTATTTCTTTAGATTTTCTCTCCTTGGTCATCCCTCAGAATGAAACCTAATAGATTTCTAGTGATCTGATTTCTCCACAGATTCCTTTATCAGAAAATATTCCTCTATCATCTTAGCAAGTATTTGAGAAGTAAATAAAATCGACATTATTGTCCCTTCCTTCGTTTTAGTAAAGAATTAAAACGTGTTTAATTTCTCTTAAATCTGTACAATTTGAGTTCATATATTAAAAAAATTAACTACCCCTTTTACTTTAAATATTCTACCTGAAATTTTCTGATGACATTTCGCATCGGCATATCATGTACAATCACTCAAATAAATATTCGAACACTATGGTTCATTACAGAATTCAGAAAAAAAATATCGGGCAACGATTTTTTAAAGAAATTATTGATCTGGCAACCTTCGTGTACGCACACGAAGGTTGACAGATCACTAATTTCTATTTATTAATCATTCTTGAAATTCAATAATAATAATAATTAAATAAAAATTATGTTTGCAATTTAAATCTGGATTATTTTTCAAACTCATATGTCTTTTCTCTTAGTGAGATGTTTATAATCATGGCTTCTTGACTCGCTCTCTTTACTCCCGCATCATCTGTGGGTCCTTTTGGGCGGGGGTGGCTCAGTCGGTAGCGCGCCAGGCTCGTAATCTGTAGTTCCCAGGTTCGAGTCCCAGCTTGATCAGCGTTGAGATTTATCTCCGCAAAATTCCCTGCCCTGCCCACGGTCAGTAGGGGACACGGATGTTCCCGTTGGATGGGACGTTAAGACGTGGCCCCGTGTGCGGGAGAGCCATACCCTTTGCACGTTAAAGAACACGCTGGATGGTCTTGACGGGAGGCTACCATCTGTCTCCCAACAGCTGTTCCAGTGGGTCCCCTCCCCCAGCCTTCTCTGAGCCTTCGGAGTCCACGTGACCTGGCCATTTAGCCCATGGTGTGCAAAAAAGTGCCGCTCAGAGGTAAAACAACCCAACGTTAAAGAACACGCTGGATGGCCTTGATGGGAGGCTACCATCTGTCTCCCAACAGCTGTTCCAGTGGGTCCCCTCCCCCAAACTTCTCTGAGCCTTCGGGGTCCATGTGACCTGGCCATTTAGCCCATGGTGTGCAAAAAAGTGCCTCTCAGAGGTAAAACAACCCAACGTTATAGAACACGCTGGATGGCCTTGACGGGAGGCTACCATCTGTCTCCCAACAGCTGTTCCAGTGAGTCCCCTCCCCCAACCTTCTCTGAGCCTTCGGGGTCCATGTGACCTGGCCATTTAGCCCATGGTGTGCAAAAAAGTGCCGCTCAGAGGCAAAACAACCCAACCCATTATTCTGCTTTTGCTATTCAGCTGTTCGGGCCCGGTCATATCTATATTGTCCTGATATCTGTTGAACAAAATAGTCACGAAAAACGTAAAAAAAAAATGCGTTTTTTTTTTATTATTTGAATTTGTTTCAAATTTAATTATAAGCCATTTATTTCAAAAATGACAAGTAATAAACTAATTTATTGAGACTTTATTAAAAGATCATGGAATATTTCGAAATTGAATAAAACTTTTTTCAGAAATATGAGAGCAATTAGTTGACTTTCAATACAAACAGTTTTCATAGTACCGTAATGTAAATGGTACTCCAAAATTTGAACTACGTCTTCAAAAGACAAATAAATCTGGTTCTGATTAATTCTAAGCTCAGTTAAGTGACTTTATTTAAATATTCTACCTAAAATTTTCTGATGACATTTAGCATCGGCATATCATGTACAATCACTCAAATAAATATTCGAACACTATGGTTCATTACAGAATTCAGCAATTATATAAAATGCGAAATATAAAAATATACCTAAACAACAGCATAATTTTTATGAATTTCTGTTTTACAGACTATACAGGGATTAACATCTTAGTATAGGAGTCATTTCACACCCTATACAGTTAACCTCTAAAGATTATTTTATTTTGCAATCCAAAAACGCTTTAGATTTTAGGGAAAAGGGTGAAAATATCTTCATAAATAAAATAAAAAATTTAAAAAATACTCCCTCAAGCAGCTGCTTGCCACAACGAACTGACATGAGCCTGTCAGTTTCTGCCCCATAGTCGAAGGTCTGTGAGGATGGTGAGACCTCAGCAGAGACAACAGAAACATCCATGCCTTACCTGAAGCTCGAACCCGGCTCCCTTTGATCACTTTAATACGCCATAGAGAAGATATGTGTTGGGTTGTTTTACCTCTGAGAGGCAATTTTTTGTACACAATGGGCTAAATGACCAGGTAACAAAGAACCCAAAGGCTAAGAGAAGGTTGTGGGCAGGTGACCCAATGGAGCAGCTGTTAGGAAACAAATGGTAGCCTCCCGTCAAGGTCATCCAGCCTGTTTTTCACGTTGGTTTATCTCTGAGCGGTAGTTTTTTGCACACAATGGGCTAAATGGCCAGGTCATAAAGACCAGAGGACACAGTTTAAGTTGTGGGAAGGTGACCCAATGGAACAGCTGTTAGGAGACAGATGGTAGCCACCGATCAAGGTCATCCAGCGTTTTCGTACGTGGGTTGTTTTCTCTGAGCGGTATTTTTTTGCACAGAATGGGCTAAATGGCCAGGTCATAAAGATCCAGAGGTCTCTGAGAAGGTTGTTGACCCACTGTTCCAGTGGGTCCCCAACTGTTGAGAGACAAATGGTAGCCTCCCATCCAAATGTAAAGTCAACAGCTGTTGAGAGACAAATGGTAGCCTCCCATCCAACGTTTTCTTTCACCTGCCCAGGGAATGGTACGTACAGAATTTCTACATTCTTTTCTTTCGGTTTTCATCAAATTTTTATTCTAACAATATTCTGATTTTACGACAGTTTGATTCGTCCCGTGGCCGAGTGGTTAGCGCGCTTGGCTACTGCTCTAAAGGATCTGGGTTCGAGCCACGGGTAAGGCATGGATGTATGTGTCGTTTCTCCTGCTGAGGTCCTGCCATCCTCTCAGATCTTTTACTATGGCATATAAACTGACAGGCTCCTGTCAGATCTATGTGGCAAATAGCCGCTTGAGAGAGTATTTATTTTTCATTTATTTAGTATTAGCTTTGCTAACTTTACGCATATGACGTCATCTCCTTGAACTTTATATAAATAATAGAGCAGTGGTTCCCAACCTTTTATGCTTCACGTACCCCCTGGAAATGTGTATGTTAATGTCGTACCCCATGTATAGATACAGAAAGCTATAGTTATACTATAACAATGGGAATAAAATAAAACATATATATACAAATTCTTTATTGTAAAATTTCAATCAAAATGTCGTTACCAGAATTTTTCCAGATATCGAAACAATCTTCCGATGTCAGTCGTTTTTAAAAAGTTCGGTAATATCTGGTCAGTGACTTAGTTCTTTATAGGCAAGTTGTTAAAGGCAAAAAAACTATTACAATCCATTTATTAATGGTGGAGTTGATGAATTGATCTGTCGCTTCTGTTTCTGAAAGGATTAATTCTTCGCTCCCTTTTGGAATATTAACTAACCACTTTTACTTCTCTTTCGTCAAGTAGGAGGATTAGTTAGATTTAACTGCTTGCTAAAACTTTTTCGGGACGGAAATGCTAATCACGAAACAAATAAATGTCGTATCCGGGTTAACGTTTCTAAAAGCATTGTTGTGTCATCGATTTTTTAGCATACGATCTGTTTTCTTCTTTTCTCTTTCATCGTGAAAGGTTAATTGTTTTTCCAAACGTCTTATCCTAGGATGAGACAACCACGTAAGGAACTGTTTTCGATACATTGTAACAGTTACTAGTGAATATAAAACTTACGTTTTCAACTGAAGAAGATTTCATTGTTTATTTAGATATCGTTATTTCTGTTATTAAGAGCTTTCCGGGAGTCTCCCAAACGACACGTAGGAATCTTTTCTGCAGGTAAACTTAAGATAATAAGGATTTCCTCAATTGCGAAAAATTATGGAATGTAACGGACTCCTTTATCGCGGCATGATACTATTGAAGTAACGTTCACTTCAGGGAACTCTTAGTACGACCGATGTGATGCAAATATATTACGGCTGGGAATATTTTTAAAGTCCTGGAAGTTTGTGATGTGCTGAGCGTTTTACTGATAAATTTGGGCGTTGTCGATTTTTGGTGTACGGCACTTTACTGCACCTAAAGAAATTAATCTTTTGCTCGTATTTACTTTAAAAAAATTATATATATATATAACGTACTAAATTCTCAATAATTACGGTTAATGTTTAAAAAGATTACCATGCTTGTAGCATTGTGACGTTTTGAGCATTTAAAATATTCGTAATTTCACGCTATTATTTAATTCGGTAAAGGTTTTACAGGTGATTGAAGGATTTAATGTGGCAACGAATGTAACACGAAATTTGTTCCATTCCATGCATAATGGGTTCTTTTACGCATGAGCGGCACTTCTTGGCACATATGGGACAAAATGGCCACTCCACAAGACTCGATGCAGTTGGTTAAAGGAACCCACTGCACCACATCTGGTTAAGAGACAGATGACAACCTCACATCATGGCCATCCAGCGTCTTATTTAACAGATGCAGGGTATATTTCTCCTACACACACGGACCATGGCTTTACCTCATAACGGACGGACGACGATCTTTACAGAAACTATCGGTGTTCGCCTTTCTAACCCACAGAAGGACTGGGGGACTCTAGTTGGACTCGACCCTGGGAAATACATATTCCTATCCTGTGGCAACACCATCAACCCCCTTCACTTTAATGAGAGCACTCTTTCTGATCGTATGTCTTTTGGTGGCATTTCTAATAGCAATGCGGAAGAGCGCTTAGTTGGGTTGTTTTACCTCTGAGCGGCACTTTTTTTGCACACCATGGGCTAAATGGCCAGGTCACAAGGAACTCGAATGCTCAGAGAAGGTTAGGGGAAGGGACCCACTGGAACAGCTGTTGGGAGACAGATGGCAGCCTTCCGTCAAGGCCATCCAGCGTGTTCTTTAACGTGCAGAGGGTATAGCTCTCCCGCACATGGGGCCAAGGCTTAACGTCCCATCCGACGGACGGCGGCCTTTCCAAGCCCATCGGTGTCCCCTACTGACCGTGGGTAGGGCGGAGAATTTTGCGGAGATAAATCTCAACGCTGACCCAGCTGGGACTCGAACATGGGAACTGCAGATTACGAGCCTGGCACGCTACCGACTGAGCCACCCCCGCCCCAGACCGCTTAGTACGAAAGCAGATATCGTTACTATGCGATGAGATGACGTATGTATATACGTAACTGAGAGGCCGGACGCTGTCACAGGTGCTACTCGAACCAGAAAAAAACTGCACATGAAGAGAAACTATAGCAGTTATTAATTCCTTAACGGAAAGAAACTCTGCGGGGGCGGGGTAGCTCAGTCGGTAGCGCGCCAGGCTCGTAATCTGTAGTTCCCAGGTGGGTCAGCGTTGAGATTTACCTCCGCAAAATTACCCGCCTTTCCCACGGTTGGTAGGGGACACTGATGGGCTTGGAAAGGCCGTAGTCAGTCGGATGGGACGTTAAGCCGGGGCCCCGTGTGCGGGAGAGAGCCATACCCTGTGCATGTTAAAGAACACGTTGCATGGCTCTGACGCGAGGCTACCACTTGTCTTCCAACAGCTGTTCCAGTGGGTCCCCTCCCCCAACCTTCTCTGAGTCTTCGGGGTTCATGTGACCTGGCCATTTAGTCCATGGTGTGGAAAAAAAATGCCGCTCAGAGGTAAAACAACCCAACAATTTACCATCCACGGAGGAAGGTTAGGGGAGGTCGAAGAGACAGTGAGGAAGTAAAAAAAAAAAATTGTTAATATATTTCGGGTGAGATTTTAGTGATGGACTTGCGATGTTGAAGGGCTTTAGGTCGGAAGCAGCCATTTATACCTTTATGAATCGTTGAAGCTTTGGAAATTCCGGTTTCTAAAAATCATTTTCGGTAAAAACTTATTTTTTGAGAATAATCTCCAGATTAATATTTCTGTTGTGGGTCATAAATGAAAATTAACATTTATGCGCACGTCGTGCTATAATAAGATAAAAAAAATAGGAATGGATTTGTATCGCACCTTAAGCCTTTTCCTCAAAGTTTAAGAAAACGCGCTAAGAAAAAATATTGTTTTCAATTTTGCTCTTATAACGAAAACGTTGAATGTCTACAGAGAGAGATAGACAGACGAAAAGGGCGAACTGTAGGTGCTTTTTTTGTGGGGGAGGGAAAGTCTTTCTAGTCTCTTTTTTAAGGATCCTCAATTTTACATAGCTTCTTTTTCAATGAGAATTTCAGTTTTCGCTTATGATTTCTAGCAACATGTACTTGAGATCGCATTATCTGATTTCAAGTTCTCTCAGTATCTGGTATCAAATTCGGACCTCTTTGTTGAAGCATCAGATTCTTAGGAGAGTCGTTTCAGACCAGCACTCTTATTTTCCTGATAATTAATTGTAATTTTTCTTCTTGAAAACAATTTTTCTGCTTCTGTTCAAGAGTTAAATTTTAAAGACCTTTCGATAAGCGTAGTTTCTTTTTAATTCATTCTGAAACACTAGAAAATATGTTTTTGAATTCTAGTTCAAAGTTACCTTTTCTTTTTAGTTTTTGAGTTCAAGTTACCCTTTCTCATTCTTCCTTGGGGCAGGGGTGCTCAGTCGGTAACGCGCCAGGCTGGTAATCTGCAGTTCCCAGGTTCAAATTCCAGCTGGATCAGCGTTGAGAATTTTCTCCTCAAATCTCCCCTCCCTACCCACGGTTAGTAGGGGACCCCGATGGGCTTGGAAAGGCCGCTGTCCGTCGGATGGCACCTTAAGACATGGCCCCGTGTGCGGGGAAAGCCATACCCTGTGCACGTTAAAGAACACATTGGATGGCCTTGACGGGAGGCTACCATCTGTCTCCCAACAGCTGTTCAAGTGGGTCCCTTCTCCGAATCCTTCTCTGAGCCTTCGGGGTGCATGTGACCTGGCCATTTAGTCCATGTTGTGCAAAAAAGTGCCGCTCAGAGGTAAAACAACCCAACCCAAAAATCGTTCCTCGTTTACCCTTTCTAGTTGCTCTTCAAGTATTTCAATATTTTTTTCCATTATAAAGGAAGTTAAAATATTTTTCGTGTGTAAATAATTAAGTATTTTGATATCCATGATTAAAAAAATTAATCCGTGAATTTCTAAGATTTTGCTACCTAAACAAAACATGCAAAACTATGTTAGCCTAAAAACTCTTCTAATTTTGTAATCAATTTCTACTCAAGGAAACGTTCCCAAAATTTCTAAAACGCCCCTTTTAGGAACCATTGGACTTTGAAGATTATTGGATGATATCTTTGTTTTCATAACTATGAGTAGGAGTAATGTGAAAACCTGATAAGGCTGTTATTCAAGATAAAGGTAAAACATATTTCACTTACTCCTTTTATAGTAAGCGAAAAAGAAAAGGGAAAATATAACGAGAAGTTTGTTTTCAATTTTCGAGGGTAATATAATGAGAAAAATATAGACTCCGTCATTCGATATGGTCCATTTCAATCAGCGATGTTTGCTGCTGACATTTCTAATAACGGCACTATATTATAAATTTCCGGGTGACTCATTTATGAATACTGACTTTTCTCCATTAACTAGAAATAATCCGTTTAATGTTATGATTAGCGGGTTTTGTTTTTTTGCCGCGAGTGGGAATTGAACTCAGGTATCCTGGAAACATGTCAGTTATCCTAACCACTACACCACATTCGGCTAACGCTTTTATCTCCGATGGTGTGACTTATAGACTTTCCAGAATTATTATTTGTTTCTCACAGTGTTCATCTATCCGGGAATTGGACAACTGGGTTTTCAAAGAGGGAAAGAATTTGATATTTGTCACTAACGCTTATAACGTTAAATCAATAATTCAGTACTAAAGAATCACAGAATGGTCCTGTAGACATGGTACTCATGAAATGATAAGCTGAACAAATTGGTTTTTCCGCGAATGGGATTCGAACCCATGTCTCCTGGAAACATATCAATTTTTTCAGCTTATGATTTCATGAGTTCCATGTCTCCGGGACACATCCTATGATTCTTTACTACTGTATTAAAGAGATTTATAGAAACAAACGAAACAGCGGAAAAACATATTTATGAATTATTCAATTAAATATATTTTTGTCGTTTTAACTTCGAGAGAGAAATCAGCACTGTTAAAAAGAACTTTTCTTATCAGTTTTCAGAACGTCGTATTAATGGAAAAAATACCAGAATTGGATTTTGTTACTATTCTTGAACTCTAAACCACAAATACAAAAAACCAACAAGTTCAAATATTATTAGGCTGTACCATTCAGTGTAGAGTGTCGTCTCCCTTTCGTAGAGTATTAGGTCTGATCATGAGGGTAGACTTGATCTCTGAGAAAAAACGTCTGGACCTGATTTTCGAACAGGGTGTTGTTCTGACAACGATAAAGCAATTTCCTTCTGCAAGAAATTGATAAGGAATTTTTTTTCGCCATTTTTCTCTGAATAGAAACCTCAAACAATTTACATTTTAATTTTTTCGAGAGCTGTCATGTTGCATGCATGTTTGCACGTTCGGATCTAGAATGAAATAAGGGGAGGGGACAAGTAACGAAATAGTGACGGAAAAAGGTAAAAGAACGGGTGCAAGAGACCGGATATCTGTTGCAGTGTTATTTTTCCGTAAGTTTCAGAGGTGTTTCAAAACATTTCATGAAAAATGTTTGAAATAATGCACAAGTTTTAAAAGTTTTGGTTTTAATTACCATTGCAAGCATTCTCAGAGAGGAGTGGGACATGTCTCCCCCAAAGTTCACACTCTGTATTCAGGTATTCTACCTTTACTAGTTGCGAAGTTTACTCCCTGGCTCCTCAATTTGCTCCCCAATTGCTAAATGATTAATCGTGCTAAACTTGACTTTCAGTACTTTCAAAAAATTTGCCAAATCTTACTGGCATAGTCTGTAAAAGTAGCGTTAGTAACTTGTAAACTAAACTAACAGAAAATTATATCACATCCTTAACTGAAATAAAATACAGGCTTCAAATTTGCGGGACTTAATTCACATGGGCAACTGTTACAGAGGAATTGTAGGAGCTCCAAAAATAAACTGATTGTACTTAGGGACTTGATTTCCAAATTCATTTTAAAATTTATTATTTCCAGAACATATTTTCCAATAAGATTGATATGTCTTCTTACGCATCATATCAGCAAAATGAAAAGTTTAATGGGTAAAGGAGATAATTCACTTTTTTGTTGTTTGCGAGCGTAACTGAAATATAAAAGAGTGCTATTTCCCAGAAAGTCCTTCTAATTGATACGGGCGGTGGCTGCTCGGGAGGATACTGGAGATTTTATATTTTCTGTTTTTCCGTTATAAGGCAACAGTTAATATTATATCGCAGATTTTTGATGATTTCGTGCTATTGTTGCTCTCCTCCTATGATTGTGAAATGGGATTCAAATTGTCAGAGCTTACTCTGGGGACGACATTTTTTGGATCAAAGAAAGGTGAAAACGGAGACTTAATAGAAACTTAAATTCATTTTATTAAAAAATTATTCTTCTACATTGCGAACTTCCAGTCAGAAACTGGGCACTCTACAATATACAACTATCAACAGGAGACTACAGTAGATTTAGCTTTTCTTGATGCTGAACTGGCCTTAACATATTCGTAGAGGAACCTTGGACAAATGTTGCTGAGAGACCACTATACCCTTTTGGTTGATTTCCGGATTGCATCTGAAATGGAAAATGCTGCATTATTGATTGGAATGCTTTTAAAACTATGTATGTAGAGTTGAAAATTAAAGGATTGTTCCGATTTCACTGAATTATAACCACAGGTAGAACTTTATCATGCTAAGTGACACGGTATGCCAATAATAATAACCACGAAATTTTTAAACACAGTACAATTATAATTAAGAACTTAATAATTCGCAAGGAGAGTAGAGCACCAATTTGACCTATCCCGCATTACACTTGAAATATTGTACTAGAAAACTTATTTCCTCCTCTTTCTATTGCAGCTATTTGGTCTTGAAAAAGCAGCATGGCAGCTAAGGATTTGAGAATAAATTTTCGAAGCACTTTGTTTCTGCTATTTTTTTTTAATTTTGAAATCTTTCTCTAGGCACATCATTAAGATCAATAAAAATTGGTGGAAACTCTTCCCACTTCTCCTATTTCCACCTTTATTTAGAAAAGGAATTTTCATTCCCAGAACTGATATAGAAGCAATGAAGAAAGGGAAATGCATTCTTCACCAGGTCAGTATGGGATTAATCTAGAAATTTATAAAGAAACAAAATTGAAAACAAATTGGCCACCTGCTGTCGTCCTATATATGCTACCGTTCTTCATATCATTTTAGACTTTTGAAATTTTTTCTTGTCTGAGAGAGATCGGGAAAATATGATGCACTGGAGACCGAAACGGATTGTGAAATAATACTCTTTGTGAAACAACAAGCCTGTTGAGACAGAGAAGAAGAACGAATTCAGATAGTGAAGTAAGACGGATTCAGACAAAGAAGAAAAATGACTATTTCTCTTCTAGGTTTATATCCGAAATTGAACATTATACAAGAATTAAACGACAATATTGAAGGTTGATTACCTTGACAAAACAATTTTCGCAAACATTTTGATTCAAAGACTTTGGAATAAATTGCTAAATTTCGGATTTCAAATAACAAATTCAATTTGAGTGTTATTAAGAGTAATTTCCAGCATAGGACACTCATGGAGAAACTGAATATCCTCATTTTTCATCCGACAGATTTCGTAAATTTTTTACCACGGTTTGGTCTTTAGTCCTATCTTAAAATCTTTTTACATGAGCTGCCTAAGATCATAGCAAACCGTGCAATTTTGCCATATATCAGAGGAATTGGTCATTTGGATCTCTTGTGACATGCTTCGAACTTCATGGAAAATGATGGGTGATTTGGTACAGGGTGTAATGAAGAATGAATGAATGAAAATAATGAATTAAACAGGTATAATGTACTTTCGAAATCAAATACTTATACCACTCGTTCATAATTTAACTTACTTTCTGAAAAAGAAAAGATTAATTTTGCCTAAATAATAAATAGTCAAATTATTCCATGTCTGGATTCCGTATTCAAGAAAAATCAAAACAAAAGAAAAAATAGTAAAAGAAAAGCGTACTGTTTATGCCAGATTATGAAGATTCCTTAATTGTGAGAAATTCTAAATCTGCTAATTCCTTTCTGGAAGTGGCAAAAAATAAAACACCTAAAATTTTCATTTGAGTTTCGACATAATGCTTTATTCCTTCATTTCCAAAAAGTGAAAACAGTCATAGATTACTAAAATATATGGAAATAATCTTAAAATATTTCCTTAATCACATATTTGAAATATGAACCTCCATATTTTCTGCACATATTGTGCATATGGAAAAAATTTTCAATTCATCAGTGATAAGGCAACCTAATTAAAAATAAATCCTAATTTTAGGAAATTTGAAAAGACTGCAATTGGATATTATCATCGTAATATTTTAATCGCCAATAAAACAGAAAATATCGAAGGAAAATTTCAATATTTTATAACAATAAATTATCAATAATAAATATTTTTTCATCAGGCCCGAATCCACAGGGGGTGGCAAGAGATCCTTTGAGAATAATAGTAAGTGTAACAGAGACAAAAACGTATTTAATCTTAAGCATGTTTCATGCATTTTTTGACAAATTTTTGAAAACGTCTAAAACGGAGGGGTAAATGCTATACTGCAAGACAAATCAAATCTCTTCAACCTCCCTCTTTTATTTACTTCTTATTGATCCGGAACAGATTATCACTAAATACATTATTTTTAAGCATAGTGATTCGATAATTGACTTTTTTTATAATGAGAATTCATACAGTGAAAAAATTAGGGACTTCTAGGCCCTTATTGACAGTTCTATAGTTAACAATAAAATAAAATATTCAAGCGAACGAAGTTAATACAATGTTTATTATGCAATAGTATTTAGGATATTGTATTTTCACTAAATAACATTTACTGCCTCAATTCCATCACTACTGAAATTTCCACAGCAACTGAGATATATATATATAAGGTTTTAAAAAGTCACAAATGAGTGCAAATTGATAAATTATTTAAATTTTAATTCAACTAATATAACATACGAAATATATTTGTAGAATTATTACCATTAACGGTGACCAGATCTTTCGAAAACTGGCTTCAGAGCATCAGCTGTATATTCTCGCATATATTCCTTTACGTGTTCCATACAATGCTGAATGCAGTGCTGTAAAAAGAAGAAAATAAATGAAATATTTAAATTAATAAGTTTTTGATTTTTGTCAATATTAATATGATGTTAATGTTAAGAAAGCTGAAAATTATAAACTACTTTTTATTAAACTGTTCCGTTCCATGACCAAGTTGTTAGAGCGTTTGGCTACTGATTAAAGGGAACTGGGTTCGAGTACCGGGTAAGGCATGGATATTTGTGTTGTTTCTCTGCTGAAGTGTCGCCATCCTCACAGACCTTCTACTATGACACATAAAACTGAGTCTTCTATCAGACCTCTGTGACACACAGCTGCTTGAGAGAATATTTATTTATTATTATTTTTTTTATTTTTTATGCTACTTTCCTTTCTTAAATTGCTAGACTTCTCTCTACTTAAAGACACCTGAACCACACACAACCATTCAAGTGGTGGGGAAATGGATAATAGATTCAGAAGTGATTGTGAAATTATGCCACTGAGCGAAAGCCTTTATCTATGTTTCAGTTTAAGAGGGAGGTCTCTGACACAGAGTTCCGCATTGTCTGCCACATTTCCTCAGCAATACACGCGGACATGAATATATACTGTATATATGATGTCGAAAGAAAAGAAACTAGAATTTTAACTACGTTTAGTAAATTAACACTACATAATGTTGTTTTTTGTAGCAATTAAAAACGTAAATGACTGTAAAAAAAGAATGTTACTTACACGTATCTTTTTTTGTGTGTGTGTTTTCTTCACAATTGTTGTTTAGTTTTATGATGAACTAAATGATTTAGATCACAACGACCGAATTATTCAGAATACCAATTGTTTGAGAGATCTGATTCTAAAATGTAATATAATATCTAATATATGAGAGATTTCATAACTAATATTTTGAAACCAGCGGATTTATCAATATTAGCCATCTCATTTTGTTAAAGCATCAGGAACTGTATGGGAAATTTTCAGTTTGTTCAAAGTCGCCTGAAAACAACTGTAATTTTGACTAAAGCACCTCGCTGATCGATGTCTTAAAGTCTAAATGTTAGACAGATTTGAATGTTTTATAGTAGATTTAATACCTTAAAGGCTTTAAGTGTTGAGTCATTGGAGTAACAATACTTCTCTTTGTTGCTGCACAACACAGCAACCACGACAAACCCCGTTTCGGTCGAAGACACTACCAGTTATGGAATGCCGTGAACTATCTGCTGTCGGGGGCAAGGCTACACCATATAGAGGCATCTCATCCCCATCAAATCCTATGGCGTGCAGTCCTATAGAAGGAAAGCTCATCCATCGGTCAAAACCTAAATTTACTCTGTTCCCCGGGTAGCCATGAACAAAGATATATAGATCCAAGTTCGCTCGGCACCCGGGGTGGAGATTCTTAGTAGGACCCAGACTTTGAAAAGGACCCTTGCCTACTAGGGTGCAACATCGTTCTGCAGGGCCCTTGAACTGCTCCACTGAGCACCTGATTTTGAGGTCTTGGCACTGTCCAACCGGGCCACTAAACCGGTCAGCAATGCCTTCGACCTAGGTTGGTCTTGGCTCTGTTCAACCGGGGCCACAAACCTTTCCACCACGTCAAGGTGGTCCCCTATAGGGGGGGTCATTGGAGTAACAGAATACTTCCGTTTTTCAAAGAACGTGGCTCACGTAGACAAGCAAGATGGTAACAAAGATGCCTATAAGTGTAAAATATAATCCAGCTGAAATAATAAGAAATCACAGTATGCACCTGTTAATGTTATGTGAATAAATATTAACTAGTGCATACTGTGATTTCTTATTTAATGTGCCTTTTTATACATGCGAGACTTTAAACAACACACTGGATGGTCATCATGAGAGGCCACCATCTCTCTCATAACAGTTGTCCAGTGAGTCCCCTTCCCACAACTTCCCATATCAATTGGAGTTATTTTGACTTGGCGATTTAACCCGTGATGTGTAAAAATGTGCTGTCAAACAATTAAAACACTTCAACCCAACCTTGGCATCAGGGGAGATAATGGTTTATCAAACCTAGATGGACGCTCCAGATACAAGTTGAAAAAGTAACATATGAAGTTCCAAATTTTTTTTTCACATTACAATGTTAGCAAGACATAAAAACTGTTTAAAAACTCAGGAAATATTACCACAAATATTATAAGGAAATGAAAACACATAACTTGGTTCTATTTCCTGTCTTTAAACATACTGGTTAAAAAATCTCTTTCTTTAGATACTTGTATGAGGACTAACATAGAATCCAAAAATAGTGACTAATAGTAATACGAACTCATTGGCAGCTGCAGCAGGTTTTGGAAAAAAATGGAAAAATCAAGCACATTCATTTTGTCTTCTACTGATTACACAAAAACAAGTTAATGGTATTTCTCTAGTTTCCTTTTCCATCTAAGAATGCATAATATTACAATTAAAACAACTGAACGTGAAACAAACTTCATTTAATAACTCATTGAAAACTTACAGCTTCAATACCAGTGATGTCTTCAAGAATTGTCACAATCTCGGCTGATGAGGGCCACTTTTTATTCTTTGGACGTATAGTGCTTGCTGTTGCAATTATACTCGCTGCGGTAATAAGGGATGGCCGGTAACAGCAAAAACTGAAATCTGGAATGAAAATAAAATACACCAAATTATTATTTCCTTTTTTGTAGTAAAATACGAGGAAAAGATAAAATCTTATTTATTTAATAGTTGTCATGATTTATTATCGTTTTTAACTTTATATATTGTTCGCCCAATATAAACTGGAAACATTACATTACTCTTTTGTTTTCAAATTGAAAATAATTAGGAATTATATAATATACATTATGGCAAGCAATTAAAATATATTATCCATAAAAAATTGATCAGCCATAAATATATAAAAATAAATAAAATAAATAAATACCCCCTCAAGTAGCTGCTTGCCACAGAGGTCTGACAGGAGCCTGTCAGTTTATATGCCACAGTAGGAGATCTAGGGTAATACTAATGCACCGCAGTGGAAAATGTTTTCTTAACGCTTATTAATTACAGTACAAGAAAGAAAATTATATTTTGTCGAAAATATGCAATCCATATGTTGAAAACAAAGTCGCAGAAAATAATAGATATCATTAACATTAACAAAATATTACCAAACCTTTAAAGAATGTTTCCTTTTTCATCTAGTAAAATGCAAACAAGTTTAAATAGTGGGTGTATTTAGCTCCATTTGAATGTCACTGAAACAGACAGTAGTATACAGGTCTTTTATCATTAGGAAACAAAATGTACTCCGCCATGAGGCGAAACGATCGAAGATTCAAGGCTAATGAAAGCCAAAAGCACCAATCAATAGACAAAAACATTTTTCAAAACTAAGAGCATTATCCATTATGGCTACTATTTTGCTTTTGCGAATACACTTCATTATAAATCAACAATCAACTGTTAAGATTCTTTAGCTGGGTATAATATCTATATCTTCCGATACCGCGTTAACTGAATCATAAATCTGTTGACTGAATATCCTGCAATTCACAGTAGAAGAATCAAGATTGTGGGTAAAACTCGGTGTAACATGTCGGAAGAAAAGTAGATGTAATCCTAAGTGACCTTAGGAAAGAGAAAAGCTTCGCTTATCTAACAAAGGCTTCTGTCTATCTGATGACATTCTTAATCATTGCCTCATGTGCTAAAAGATTTGTGCACATTGAGGTCATAAAAGCCACATTCATTTGGTTATTTCAATTAAGTTTTTGTACAACCCAAATATATATACTTATCGAAATAAAATTATCATTCTAAGAATTCTTTGTAAGAATCAGCACCTTATTTTTTCTGATATTGACATTCCTAAATTAGAACAAATTATTATTTCTATAAGTTGTCACAAAAATACTTACCTCTTATACAAATATCTATGTATTCTTGAGCTTTATCCCTCGCTATATCCCGGAATTTCGGCAATGGTAGCTTGGAGGCAAAAACATGTAAGAAGTCGACGGGAGTTATTGAAGCCATGTTCCATTTCAGCCGGCTGAGCACAAGCTGCTCCCAATCCTACGAAATGACAAAATAATTAATACACATCAGTCCAAATTTTAATCAAGATAAAATAATTTTCGATCAGTGAAAACTAGAAATTAAATAGAGGAACTTTTTTTTACTCTGATGAACATATTTGTGGTTACAAAGAGCTAAATCGCCAATGCACAAGGATTAAAATTTCCCGAGTTCTGTAGGGAAACTACTGGTCAGCAGAAAGTCAATCAAATGGAAGCCTTCTGTGAAGACAATCAAGCGTGTTTTTAAGGTGCACAGGGTATAACTTTGCTGTCCACGAGGCTTAACGTTTTATCCATAGGATGGTGGGTAGGGTGGGCCGAAAAAATTCAAAATTTTTTTTCAAGTCCTAATACCGCGGAAAAGTTGCGAATTGGGGAGACTAAAAAGGGGTAAAAAAAAGAAATAAAATCGGTTTATATCTTCCGGTCGCGCATGTGCTCTAAAATTTGCCGAAATTTGGAAAAATTTATATTTATACGATAGTTTTTTTATCTTACTTAACGTGTCAATATTTCAATGTAATAGCTCTAGTCGACTCTTACTGGAACCGATAATGATTTAGAAAAAAGAATGGTTCAAATCGGTTAAGGTCTTCCGGTCGCGCAACAGCTGTCAAACCTAACAAATTCTCGCGCTCGTCGTAAGTCGCTCGGGTCAATGACCACGACGCTCTCCCCACCTACCACTCTCGCCACCAACCGCGCCATTGTTCTGTCAGTCTGCACTTATTCCTCGTGTCTGATGTGTGTTTCGTTCGCTCTTCCAGTTATTATTTTGGCATTTGCATTTATTTCAATGTTGGTTTTGTGTTATGACATTTTTTTGTAACTTTGTGACTTAACGGTGATATACTATGGCTGTACCTAAGCTGTCAGATTCCCACAATAGACAGAAGTATACTAAGTAAGGATCAGCAATATCTACTCGATATTTCCATGGCAATAAAGTCGGGAAACTGTAAAGAGGATTTGGCTGTACGAGATCCTGGTCCCTTGTCACACTCGAGGTGGTTGACAACAGCAAATCGAACTCTCAGATTGTACTTAAGTGAAGAAAGTCCCACACCTGAACTTCAAGAAATAGTTGTATTTATTTTGAGGTCCACACATGCCAATGTGGTTTAGTATTAAAACAAGTAAATATTTTACAGAGGGACCAAAACTTGTGTACCAATCAATACAATCTTCAAGGTACCTGCTTGAAGATTTAGTAATATTGTCGACCCTGTGATCGAACGAAATGGCTTTTTCGCTCAGCCAGAACATTTAATGTTAGCCATGACACAAGATAATACAAAACACATAAGACAGCTCGGACTTCGACGAATTCTAAAGGGGAGACAGTTAGATCAAAAGAGAACAACTATAAGAACATTCATGCCGCCAAAACTCAATTTTAAGGCTCAAGACTACTCGGAAATAATTAACTGGATGGACTTCTCCCCATTATTGAAAGATATCAGTGACGATGAGATTAAATCACATATTCAAAGTGACTCAGTCCCTAATTGGGATATAACATTCAAGACATTCCCAGTTCACACACAAGCAGTTGAACGATGTGTGAAACTCGTGACAGAAGCCTCAGGAAAAGTTTGCGGAGCTGAGTCTAGGGATGGTTTTATCAGAACGACTCTGCTGTCAAGGTCAACCATGCCTAACCTCGCCCATAAATCAGATCTCAAAATATCTTCAGCTAAGAATGAGTGAAAACGGAGAAGTTCAATTGTTCAACATGAGTTTCTTGGACTTACGACTCTTCATACAAAAACTTAGTGTTTTCAATAAAAAAATCTGTTTATAATTATTATTAATGGTCTAAAATAATTTGTTTTTAACATTTAAACTTATATTCAATAGAGAACAAATATAAAGGACATGTAAGTTGTTAGTGTTTTTTTTCCTTGAATCTACCTTTATTTGTAAATCTTTTTCAAAATTTCATTAAATTTGAAGGCAATGCGCGACCGGAAGATGTTGATGGATTTAAGTAATATGTAAACATTATTTTCTGTGGTTCTAATACATAAGAATTTGAGCTATTACATTCGGGAAGAGGCTAATGTAAAAATGTTAAAAATTATCGTAAAAATGTGAATTTTTTCAAATTTCGGCAAATTTTAGAGCACATGCGCGACCGGACGATATAAACCGATTTTATTTCTTTTTCAACCCCTTTTTAGTCTCCCCAATTCGAAACTTTTCGGCGGTATTACGACTTGAAAAAAAAATTTTGAATTTTTTCGGCCCACCCTAATGGTGGGCTATTTTATCACCGAAGTCAGAATGGTGGTTAGTAGAAATAAATTTCACCGAAGAATACGTTAAATTCGAACCAGTATATATCAGATGGTGATACTGATACGCTATCAACTGAGCCAACTTCTGCGCCATACAAAAATATGAACAAATAACAAACATAATATGGCATAAATATTTCATTAAACATAATATGGAATTTAATTGCGATAGGAAAGAATTTACTACTCTAAATTAATAATAAATTAGACATTGCTTACAGTTATAGAGATAATATTGTTAATTGCTATACGTTTAGTCGTATGAAATGGTCATAGAAATTCTTGAAATGCATTGCAATACTCAGAATATAAGGAAAATAAATATTATCAAATCATTGTTACTTGATTTGAAGTAATGTTCAAATAAAATGATTTCCCTTCAGAATATTACTAAAATCAGTAAACTAGTAAAATCTTAGCCATATATGAAATTCAATTTCGTGGCGCATGGAAAGATGTTGCAAAATGACCGAATTTTTTATTCTTTTGAAACGAGAAAATATAAAGAAAATACTGCCTTTAGGTTTAAAAGTCTAATACTGCTTATTCTGGCTTTACACCTCAATGAATCACTGTCTTCGGATCCATGCTAAATCATTATTTGCCCTTCCAATAGAAACAACCAGAAAAAATTGCTGACGCTATATAAAACACCGATTCCCGGTGATGAGCAGTTTAAAACGGTTTTCTTGAAACGAACAATACTCTTTTGAGTAAAAGGTATCAGAGGAAACAATTTTTCTTTTAAGTGTTAAGGCAATGGAACCTATTTCTGAAAGAAGGAAGGCCAGGATTAATACGAATCTAGACCCTACTGTTCCTAACAGACGGTGTTACAACGATCTTAATAAACGTGTAAAGGATCAATTAACAGTTAATAAGAATCTTGGACCTGATTGTTTGGCTGATAAAGCAGAGGAAGCAGTTAGACAGTACATATAAGGGGATTGTAGCAATAATTACTGGTTTGTATGGAAAGAAAGAGACAGATAAACAGGGTAAGGTGATTGAAGGTCAGGATTTTGTGATGCCTATGTGGGCTGAGCATTTCAGAGATTCTCTAAACAATGTGATTTCTTCTACTCAAATTGCTTGTAATGAAGATAGATGCATTACTGGCTTTAATGTTAGTTTTATTATGACAGAAAGAATAGGATTATGTCGAATAGGAAGTCGCTTTGTATATTTCTAAATTACAACTGCATCAATCCCCAGGGGTGGTTGAAATCACCACTGAAATGCGTAGAGCTGGGAACATTTCTGTTGTCACTTGGATGCGAGCTATTTTTATTCCTATATTTTGTGTTGTCACGTGGATAGAGCTATTATTATTCCTATTTTTAAAAAAACAAGAGATCGCAGTTCTCGCGATTAAAGGGGAATTAGTTTGCTTTCTCTCTCAGGTAAAGTTCTTTGCATTATTATGTTTAATAGAATTAAGAATTAGGTTAATGAACAACTGAGTGATGAACAGTAGAGAATTCTGACATTTTCACTTAGGTAGATTGTTGAGAAATGTTTAGAATTTTAGAAACTTTTCTTTACCATCTTTATAGATTTCAAAAAGGCTTTTAACTCTGTTGATCCAAAATATTTATGGTTGATTGTTATATCATTTGGAATACTGGTATGTTAGCATAATGAAAGTGTTCTATAATAGCACCGAAACGTATGCGACTGTTGGTTAGGCTAGTAGCGATTGGTTTAGCATTGCTAGTGGAGTTAAATAGGAGTGCATTCTGTTCCTTTTCATTTTACTTTGGTTACTGATTACGTTATGCGGAATTCTTTGCAAGGGAAAGATTTTGGCCTTGCATGATGTAGGGATTTCATATTTTCTGATTTATATTATGCAGATGATATGACCCTTTTGTCTCATGATGTTGATGAGATTAATTCTCTCATTATTGCTGTTGATGGGACTGGTAATGGAGTAGGTTTGATGATAAACAGAGAAAGAACTAAAGTGATGAAAATTTGTCAGGCAGATAGTGTTTCAGTTTCTTTAAATGGTTAAGCACTTGAACAAGTGTCTCAGTTTTATTTCCTTGGGGTTGTATAACTGGTAATATGTCGCTAGTAATAAATACAAGTATTGGGAATGCTGCCAACGCCTTTAAGAATCTATGGAGAATGTGAAAAAATAGGCGCATACAGCAAAAGACTAAAGTTAGGCTGCATAATAGTTTTTTTCTTTCTACGTAGGTATTAATTTTAGCGAAACTTTTTTCCTTTATAATCGGAATAACAAGAAGCTTGATGCCTTTGATTCTAAATTCTTGAGCAGTATCTTGGGCATTAGGTTGCTTGACTTCCTAAATAATTATGAGGTTAGAAGAAGAACTCATCAACCTCCTTTGAGCAGCACATTGTGCAGAAAGAGATGCGTTGGTTTAGCTATATTGCCCAAATATATAGCTGTAGATTGGCAAATAGGATTATGATCAGTGTGCCTAAAGGCTTCAAGAAAACGGGAAAACCTAGGATATGATGAGCAGACATTGTCCAACAGTGTTAACATTGTCAAACAACAGAAACAGTGGTGAACATTGTCAAACAGTGTTAACATTGTCAAACAACAGAAACAGTGGTGAACATTGTCAAACAGTGTTAACATTGTCAAACAACAGAAACAGTGGTAAACATTGTTAAACATTGTCTGTAACTGGCATAGAGTGGCAAAATGCGTCAGCTCAGAATAAAAATGTCTGGAGAAACAAATTACACAGTATTTAAGGACCTCCATAGCCCATGATTACATGAGGATTTTGTACGATGTATGTATGTATGTATGTATGTATGTATGTATGTATGTATGTATTTTTGTATTTATGCTATATGGATGTATGTATGTATTTTGGACTTAACAGATCAAACAAATTTTGGGAAAAATGAAAACAAAATGTTCTTTTTAGTGAGATAATGAAAGAAGCAGTGTTTCATTCACTAAAAGGCTGGGATGTATAAAAAAATCGAAGGGATTGGGGGGGGGGGGGTAAAAAACGAGATTTAGCCTGAAAAATGCAAAATGAAGGGCCAAGAGCCGGGATCTCCAATGCAGTATATTCCTATGAATATCTTACTTCCATAGGTTGAGTTCCACATGAATATTGAGTTTTGAACTTTAAAATATATTTCTTGTTTTATTACCGTACTGCTGTTGTCAATAATTTAAATGATTTAATAATACATTTACTTAAATTTGTCCAAATGCGAGTTCACACTTTTGTGGAAATATTTTATTTTCATTCTTTAGTCAACGTAAATTTTATACTTATTTTCCAGACGAATTTTGGTAAGGTTGAAGAAACAGAATGTTTTCTTCATTTCTCGTTAATATTGTCATCTTTGTGTAGTACAATTTTTAGACAAAGTCCACGGAAACTTTTGCAATATTGACGATGATGAATGATATGAATTTTATCATTTTTCCCTTTCCGTTTCACAGATTACCTTGTAAACATTAAAGAACTGACTAGGTGGCTGCATTAAAAGACTAACTTCTATCACCTAACAGCTGTGCAATGGGCCCGTTACCCATCATCTGAGTCCGTGGGGTTCTTCCGATTGGCCATGTGGCCAATGTGGCCACAAAAGTGCGGTTAACAGGGAAAAATAACCCAAAGTCAAAATAGATGCTGTTATATTTAGAATCTTTTCATCTGCTATATATAAAAATAAAACCATACAACGGTTAAGATTGTAGTTTAGTTGTCCACTGAAGTTTAAATTACTGCATAATCCTAAGAAAAGTTCAACAATTTAAGAAAAAAAACAGTACCTACCAGGATTTCGTTTGCTTTGACTGCTTGATCCGTATGGGCACAAAGTTTTTCCAATTCAAGAGAATACTTTTCACGCATCTTGGACGACAAGAGTAAACACGCTGATCCTAGAAGCTGGAGCTTGGATTTTCGGATCTTCACCACGGCGAGAAACCTATCTAAATAATTCACTGCTTGAGGGAAGACAGTCTCTTCACATTTCTCTTCTAAACATACCTAAGGAGTAAAGCATACACGTCATATTTGAAAGAGTATATGGCTGATTCACGGTATAAAGACAAAATTCGTTCCAGATACATTAGAACAGAATTACATCCACCATTACACTTGATTTTATGTAACATTTCACACAAGAAAATTAAAAAGTTATATTGATATTGTGCTAATATCTAAAGCTCAGGTTTTCTGCCTTCGGAGAATAGCATACTGATTGACTTGAAAAAGCTGCCGTATGTTATATGAAATGTAAAACAGTGACTCTTCGTGTGTAGAAAGCGATGTTGGTTCATTCAGTATCTAGGCAGATTTAGGCAAATGAAAGCATATATGCCTGGGAAGAAATTGTAATTTCAAAAATCAAGACCTGCGTGAAGGTCTCTTAGAACTGAATCTAATTTTCACCTAAACGGTAAGAGCTAACACCACGAAATTCAGCATACAAACAGTTCTTCAAATGCATCTACACAACAAAAACCATTGGACGTACTTCAACGACACTTTTCGAGGTCTTGCACACTTGTAAAAAGCTTCCCAACAAGTTTCTTTTTTAATTTTTGGAAACAACGAAAAATCGCATGATATAGGAACTGGTAAATATGCAAGATGCAATAGCTATTTGTTTTTTTCCTGCTTCAAACAGATCGTATTTTCCCGGATTTTGTCCGAACTGAGCTCACGAATAGTAGCCATGACTCTCTCGTTCACGGTTTCTTTTGGTGTACCTGCATGAGAGAGGTGTTCGAAGCTCTGCCATCCTTCTTTGAATTTGATCATGCATCCCGTAACAATGCCTTATGACCAGACATCCAAAGCAACAGCGCAAACATTTCGCAAACCGAAATTTACGCGCGGCCAGCGAAGAGCACAATTATAATACGGCCTTTGTTTTTAACACATAATGCCAAGTTTGGAAAACTTTCAAACGAATCGTAGCTCGTTAATTTCGGAGGAACGAGTTCAATTCTCAGACACGTGTCAAGAACATTTTGCTCTCAGTAAATTAAAGCAACGTCAAGGTTTGAATACTTTAATATTTCATTTATGTCTCAAAAAAGAATGTTTTCTCCCCAACAGAAGGGGGAAGACTTCTAAACGGTAGGAGCTAGAAACATCGTATTCGGTTCACAACTACTCATATCTTAAAGCACTATAAGAGTTTCGGATAATTAAATAATATACCTCCCCCTAAAGGCGTGCAAGAAACATAAAAAGAACTAAACGATATGATCAGGTATATCCAAATTCGGTATGGAATATTTTCCTAATTGAAAGCAAAGTGTTTATTTCCCAGCAATCCCTCTCCCTCCAATAAAACAAGGATAAAGGTAAGCAAAGGCTTTAAGTACCTGTTGCATAGCAGTGATCGCACAAATCGCTATTTATTCTGCTACAGCACACACAGCTGTGGATTTGTCGTGGGAATCAGTGATTTCTCTAGATGCAGACACATCGAAAGCTGTGGTATAGAGGCTGTCACGACATCTTCATTTCATGCGAAACATATTGATTGAATTGAAAGCTTTAATTTTGAATAGAAACATCAACTGAAACTGAATACTTCTGATTAAGAATTGTTTGTTCTTCCTTCAATATTTGAAGAAAAAGAAGAGAGGGTAAAAAAAAGAAGCCAAATGGAAGATTTTGAGTAAATAATATTATGTGTCGAAAAAGAATGAGGTCTAGCAAATATCACAGCTTACTTAGCGATTTAGTTACCAATGACTATAAATACTCTAAAAAATGGTAAATAATAGACATCAATAATAATAACCATCAATATAATTCTTAAGCTTGGTCCTCGTTATTTCAGTTGAAGTAACATAATTTCAATAAACTAATATAGTCTAAGAAGACATATCAGCTAGTGGAGGCGGGAGGATTGCTTCAATCGTTAGCGTGCCAAGCTCCTAAACTGAATTTCTCTTATTCTGCCCTCGTTGGAAAAGAGGGACCAGTTCTTCACATGGTATGTTAAAAAAACGCTGTTCTTCACATGGTACGTTAAGCCATGGAACTGTTTGCAAGCAGATCCTAACCAGTTGCGCGTTAAAGCACAGAGTGGATGGCCTTGGCAGGAGACTGCTATCTGCTTCCTAACAACTCTTCAGTGAATCACCTTCCCCTAACCTTCTCTGAACATTTAGGGTCTTTATGACATGGCTGTTTAGTCCATTGTGTTAAGAAACGTTTCTCTCAGATCACTGGTCTGAGGGAGCTGCTACTAATCCTTTTTTAGAGGGGGGGACTCCAACTAAAACTGACCAGGTTCCATAATTGGAAATTTGTGGGTCTCTTAGTCGCTCTGTGTCCTAATTCTATGCATAGTTGTAAATCCGCTTCTGACTCGATGATGCAACAATCCTCTTGTCGGTGGTATTCGGGAGTCGAACCTGGGTTTTAAATTGTTTTATCTACGACGTTCTCATAAGAAACAAGAAAGCATGTGAGATTCGTCTCACTTGGTTTTATGTGAGATTGAAAAAGAATTTCTAACACTCGTTCCGGCCACTTGTGATAGTTACCATTTCTGCCAAGAAACCAAGTGAGAATTTTCTTGAAAATCACGAAGTGAATTTTGAGAGGTTTGTTAGTAAAAGATTAGTATTATAGCAAAAAGAATTTATAGATCTTATATAGGAGTATTATCAGTTACCTGGAGTTTGCAATGATACGTCTTTAGAGGTGTGGAAATGCAAAATCTCAGCTTTAGTTTTTATGGGTTTTTTTTTAATTTTTACTAGATGTTTTTAGTTACTTTTGCTCACAGTTTTTAAAAACGTTATTTCGATGGTAATTATGCATGTTAAGGTGAGATAAAGTGAAAGTGTCCGATTTTATTAAGTAGCATCTAAATTTAACGTAAAAATATTCCTATCTGCAGCAATTTCAAACAAAACTCTAAGTTGCCTCAACCTCTTAATAAACTAAAAGAAAATATAAATATCCACTCTAGCCAAGGACGTATCTCTTACGATCCTATCGTAAAGTGGGTTGACTTTACTTTGTTGTAAAATGTAAAAGAACTCAAAATACTCTTCCCCGAAAATTCAGTCTCTTATATTAAATCTCAAACTTCTCTACATGATTTGAAATCCAAAAGAGTTGTCTTTGTATAATTTTATTTTAGTCTATTTTTTAAGTCCGACATTGAAATTAGGTTAAAAAGCACTATGAAACGTTTCAAAGTTCAAAAGTTTCCTTGAAACAGAATTCGGTGGAATATTTCTAGATATTGGGAAACCCTACTCTGCCTTCTATGAGAAACTCTCCCTCGGAAACGATGTTATCGCCCTCCAAAATTGAATCTTGTATACGTGTCTGACTAAAGCAGCTGTTTGCCACATAGGTCTGAGATGATCACTTCAAAATACTACGTCATAGTTTGATCTGTTAGGAAAGTCATAGAACATCGCGGAAAGACAACATAAGAACGAAAACATCATGCCTTAACCGGAGCTCGATTCCAGGTCTTTTTAATCAGGAATCAAGCACGCTAACCACTAAAAACAGAATTTTGTATATAATCGGAAAATGAACTTAAAATAGCGTTACGCATTCTGCAAGATGTATTTTTGATGACTTCTAATTTTGTTGATCACAAGCTCATATTCATTATTTCCTATTTTGGAAATAATCTAGAATGTGATACTTTCTATTGACTAAACTGCGCAAGTTTTTCAAATGCTAAAAATTAACAACTGAAAATGGTAAAACTATACTATACTAAAACTAAACATGCTTCAAACAGTTACTGCTGCTAGAATAGAAAAATTGCTAATATTTCATCAAGAGCTTCGAACCGAACTTGAATTTGAAAAAGTAACGTTGCAAAAATACCATTTTACTCGAACCCGAAAATATTTTTTTTCCTTGCGAAAAAATTGAAATTTCCTAAGTAGTGCACAATCAAATTCGAATTCTATAGAAAAGTTTCAGAATATTACTCTTTTTATCAATAATTAGAGTGGTGACTGCTTTTTCCTATTTATATATATATATACTGTATATCGGTGGACATAAAAAATGTCGGACAATGTCGGTCATAAAAAGACTATTCGATTTCTTCCCTAAAGATTATTAAAATTAGCACTAATTTCAAGAATAATAGATAATACTAAATATCAAAGTTGGAAAATGAACTTCAGATATAAGAAATTATACACGGTGCTACAAAATACGTTCCTGTGTTTTTTTGCTACACAACAGCTTTTATTTAATCGAAAGTGTGTAATAACAAGGGAAGGCAAAATATCAATGGTTCACATTCTAGATTTACTTTTTAATTCACAGTTGCCATCTCTGTTTTTGACGCCTTCCTTCAGTCTACGTGGATAGATTATTAAAATATGTGCAGAAAAAATCACGCGAACATTTGCAAATCTAAACCGTTATAATCCTATATTTTTATGCTTCTTCTAGAAAGTGTGATTTTAGCACTACAATGTTTTACTACGATATTTTAGAAACATAAAAATTGCTATGGATATGGCACAGCAGCCAATTAAAGATAAGACAGCTTATATTAAGGAAAATTTTGAATATATTATCTTACCTGCCACAACAATACTTTTTAAAACAAAATAGTTTACATGTCCTTCATAGGCTGGATACATGCACAACAACTGGGGGGCTATCTTGTAAAGCAAATTACTCCACAACAAAATAGTTATAAAGAAACCGTTTTAGGAAAAATTCGCTAAAGTAAATATCCTTATTTAAAGATCGATGAAAGCAACCAATTGACCCATTTAGTGCCGAGTGGTTAAGGGGCTTAACTACTGATCTAAGGGACCTGGTTCGAGCCCCGGGTAAGGAAAGGTTGTTTGTATTGTTTTTCTGCTGAGGTCTCGCCATCTTCAAAGACCTTCTACTGTAGCGTATAAATTGACAAGCTCCTGTCACACTTCTGTGACAACCAGCAGCTTGAGGAGATATTTATTGTTTTATTTTATTTTATTTTAATTTCAAAACACATATTCTATAAATCGCGAAAACATGAAAAATAATAATTCAACCAAAATTAGGAAATTAAATGATTATTAAAAAGGAAGTGAAGAAGAAATTCTTTTTTTTTAAATAGATTTTATATCACTACTTTGGAAAAATAACATCGTGTTAAATAATCAATTTACAGCAAAAATGAAAAATTCAGCTTCTTACACTACCGCCATACGAGGCTAGCTATTGTTATATTGTTATTGATATAAAAATAGTTATCTTAGAAATTTGAATCATATGATTTAAATTAATTTTTTCCCTATTTCCAACAGTACAACCAATATAAAAGTACCTATTTTGATAAAAGATGAAAATGAAACTGGTAAATTTTATGAAATAGTAACGAATGAATTCAGATGATGTAATTGAACCGCATTTAACTAAAATGTGAAATAGGATATACTTGTACAAAACAGGATATTATCACCTATAACCTATTCTAAATGCGATGAATAACTCTACAATTAGCAATGCACGTAACAATCTCATCACTTCTATTAGTAGAGCAATATATCGATGCATTGTTTGTAAACTCGTTCTGTGCCCCAAATGGATTAATGTTTTTTAAATGATTATTATTAAGGAAGCAAATTATCGATTGGCACGCAAAGGCTTGTGTGATATATTTCCTCGACTTTTAGGTTTACAAAGATTCTATTCCAAATTATTGCATAGTTTATACATATATTTTAACAAGTCAAAGAACTTAAAGTTAAAAAATGAGAAACAAATATTAAGTAATTTTTAGAGCTGTTTCGATTTAAATTACATATATAATAATAATGAAATCTTGGAAACAATTTATAATAAGACATTATAGATTACATTTTGCAAATAAATTTTATTTGCTTCTTTTGATTGGACAAATATAGAGATAAATTCTGACTAAAATTAAGAAGGGTTAAGAAGCAAATCATTAATACTGTAAAAGTTCTGCAGAATCTTAAATACGAAGAGGTAGCAATACAAGCAGATATTCACCAAAGCAAATCATCAGATACTAATGAAGCATATTATATTCTTCAAATTTATTAAAAAAAGATGGTATAAAAACAAGTAGGTAGACGTAATAAAATATTGTAAAAAGCGAATTATTTCTGTATTAACTGTGCTCTAGATTAATTCTTCAAATTTATTTAAAAAATGGTATAAAACAAGTAGGTAGAAGTAATAAAATATTGTAAAAAGCGAATTCCTGCAGTATGAACAGTTTTTTAGATTACATAAATAAAAAATAAATAAATACCCCCTCAAGCAGCTGCTTGCCACAGAGGTCTGACAGGAGCCTGTCAGTTTATATGCCATAGTAGAAGGTCTGAGAGGATGGCAGGACCTCAGCAGAAAAACGACACATACATCCATGCCTTACCCGGGGCTCGAACCCAGGTCCCTTAGATCAGTAGCCAAGCGCGCTAACCACTCGGGCCATAGGACGGCTTAGATTACATAAGGGTACCAAAATAATTCAATTTTGTTTTGTACTCTACAAGATTATTTTCTGCAATAAAATATTTTCTCTCACCACAGCGATTCAGATTTTCTGCAAAATGTTAAAAAATATTTTTGATTGGCAAAAATAATCTTCAAATTAATATCTTTTAGCAAATGTATTTCCGTTCAGTATTATATAGATATTTCAGCACTAAAAATTTAATTAATGGAATGGATTTTGCACAATAAAAATATCTGTGATTGAATCCTTATCCATTTAATTTTTTAAAGCCTGAACCGAAATTGAATACATAATTTTAAATCACGAAACCCAAATCAATCTAGAAAACATTTCTGATAGGTCAATGCTTTGTTTTCACCAAAAGGGTCAAAACTCAATTTCACAGAGTTGTTACTTATCTATTTTACTTTAGCAATTACTAGAGGATACTTAGTTTTACTTTAGGATATTCAATTTTTTTTAGATGTTCTAAAACTACAAGAGAGGAAAAGTGGGAGAGATAATATACAGTTAAAGTAAGATATATATATTTATCTAGATGAAACAGAAATAAAAGCGTTTACTTCTATTTGCTTTATATTACTGCTTGAAAAATGTTGCATAATTAGAACATTCAAATACATATTTACTTACTTCCATCATCCATGTAGTGATAACCATCCTCATTTGCGATGTTATTTCTTCCTGGAAACTTGGTATATAATCGAAAGTTGTTGGATAGTGACATTCAAGGTGCAGAAGTCTCGTCAAAATTCTACTGTCATTTAATACCTTATCGTTTGGAGTTCGAAGGGTATCTTTTTCAGTCTGACGGCAAAGAATCTGCACAACAGATTTCCAGCTATGCTGCATCACAATTGGACTCGAAGATGATTCGTTGCTGCTACTCATACTAACTCACGACGGACGTTATTACCAAACTTCAGCACACGGTAATGTGTATCTCAGTCGCCTTACTTAGTTAAATGTAATATATATATACCACAATATTGCTACCGGAAACGATATACTGAAAAACCAAAGCGCTCCAAGTAACAATTAAATGGCGAGCCCTGATTGGCTAGCTCTGATTGGCCACTGTTAGTTAATAAGGATTAAGGTCTTAGTAGTATCATTTAATGCCAGTATGGTGCTAACGGATTAGTCAAAGGGTGGCAACAGTCGACCTTGAAAATTTGGAGAATGTTCAAAAAGTATATTTTTCCTACTCACAGATAACGATTTTGATATTCAAACCACGAAAATGTTACCTGTAGATAAAAAGATTTCTGTATTCTATTAAAAATTGTAAAGTGAATTCGAGCTAAAGAGTCGGAGCTACTCTTTGAATGGTATATCAGTGTCATATATCCTGATGTTAACATTTACACATACGGTACTTAATTATTGAATTCTGGTGTAACCTTGAGCTCGAAACCCGTTGATTAGACGATGTGACGTTAAGAATATAGTAGCGAAATATGTTCTGCTCACTTAAATTTTGTACATGGCACGCCACCTCTGAATGATATTCGCTCTAAAATTCGATTAATATCGAAATAAACAGGAATTCACAGAATAATCCGGAAATTTATGGTTAATGGTAATAAATTTTATAAAAATATTTTTTTTCGTTTAACTGGTGCTGCCGGGACTTTTAAGAATCTATGGAGAGTGTGGAGAAATAGGCGTATACACCAAAAGACTAAAATTAGACTGTATAATAGTTTGGTTCTTTCCAGGGTTAGTTATGGTAGTGAAACGTGGACACTTTGTAAACAAGATAACAGGAAACTAGATGCTTTTGATTCCAGATGCTTACGCAGTATCTTGGGCATTAGATGGTTCAACTTTGTAACTAATGATGAGGTTAGGCAAAGGAGTTTGCAACCTCCTTTAAGCAGCATATTGTGCAGAGAGAGACTCCGTTGGTTTGGCCATGTTGCCCATATGGATAATTATAGATTGGCGAATAGGGTTATGAACAGTGTGCCTAAGGGCCTCAGAAAGAAGGGGAGACCTAGGATGCGGTGGGCAGACAATGTCAAACAGGACCTTGTTAGAATTGGTGTGCAGTGGCCAGATGCAGTAGATGTAGCTCAGGAGAGACTTACTTGGAGAACTAAATTGCACGGTCTGGTTGCACCTCCGTAGCCCATGGCTGCTTGGGAATGATGATGATGGTGTTTGCATTTGTTATATATATTTATCCAAGTACACTGTGAATACGTCAAAAATGTAATAAAATTAAGTTTGTATATCAGAATGTTCTTTCAAGGTCAAGTGCAAGCCATTTCACTTTCAGTGAGAGGAACCATGAAAGATATATATAAATTGGGATGTGCGATTAAATAATAGCTCAAGTAACATAGACGCTGGACAGTTTAAAATTTGAATATATTTTCCAAGAACTAGAAAAAAAATCAAAGATATATTAATCAAAAATATCAGCTCTGATTTCAAATTCATGCATTTGCTCTCGACCGACCTCAGCTGTAAAACACAATATTTTATTAAAGTTTCCCCAAAAAAACATTCTTTGTCTGAAAAGGAAAAATAAATTCTTAACTCCGATAGGAGCATAAATGATCAAGTTTTATTTTGTTTTCTGGGCTTGCATGTATCTTTCGGTGTATTATCAGAATGCCTTAGAAAAAGAAAGTGTCTCAGAATGAATGTTATTGAGCCGAAATTTATTCTTTTTTAATCCTATGAAATAAATGTGGTTAGTTAATATTAAACCGTTTTAAAAATTGACTTAAATAATAATTTGCAGGTCAATTTGCGTTTAGCAAAAATTTCCTTTTGTCTGCATGGAGTATTTGAAACTAAATCCTCGACTCCATAGACCAACCCTCGACTCCATAGGAATAACAAAAAAATACCTTTGAAGCATATGAAAGAAGTGATTAAATTTATTATTACCTATATTAAATATGTGATTGTTCGTATTGCAAAGTATTTTAAGGGTTAATCAGGTTACTACAGGGAAGGGATGTGACTGGTAATCAGCCGTTCCCTGTCTCGAGTTCCGCGTTCAGATTTATCTTCTCAAAACTCCCCGCCCTGCTCTATCAGTAAGAGACACCAATGGGTTTTAAAAACCGCCGTCCGTCGGATGGGAGGTTAAGCCAATTTCCGTTTACGGGAGAGCCGTATTCTGTTAATGTTAAAGAACAAGTTCGATGGCTTTGACGGGAGGTTACCATCTCTCTCCTAACAGCTGTGTAGGGGGTCCCAACCTTCTCAGGGTCCTTGTCGCCTGGCCATATAGCTCATTGTGTGCAAAAAAGTGCTCTTCAGAGGTAAAACAATCCAACCCAGGTGAGTATATGAGATAAATGAAAAGTACGCAACGCCTATACAGTGAAATATCACTATAGCGAAGTAGGCGACCAAAATAGATTCATTAAAATGAAATTTCGTTGGAGTGCAATGCAATGAATAAATGATAGCATGACAGTTACACATATGTTATAAAATTATCATATCCAAATATCTAACATATCATAACCAAATAATCTAACAATGAATCAACGTTCACTTCTTAAAAAGAGAGATATTTTTTAAATGTATGTTTGAACAAGGAATTTCTATGAATTCCTGAATTATGTAGCAAAACATATATTAATGATGAACAAAATAACAATGAACAACGTGAATTGGGTAATTGTCGAAATCACTTGCTGAATAGAAATTTCACCGAGTGCAGCATCACGCGAGGCATGAAAAACAAACCAAGACCAAAAAGTGTAGGTCGCATTGATTAACAATTAATTGGCCGAGTGGTTAGGAAACTTGGCTACTGATCTAAGGGACCTGGTTTCCATCCCGGATAAGGCATGGATGTGTGTTTTGTTTTTCTGCTGAGGTCATGCCATCCTAACAGACCTTCTACTATGACACATAAACTGACAGGCTCCTGTCAGACCTCTCTGGCAAGCAGTTGTTTGAAGGGGTATTTTTTTTTTATATTTATTTATTAATTTTATTTCGAAATTTCTTTATCGATTTAACATAACAGTATACAGAAAATTCGCAGTAGACGAAGACTAATTAGACTTTACTGAATATTTCGTTACTGCGGAATTCGTTACGCCGACATTGATATGCATCTGGGTTATGGACTTTTGTGTCCTCACAGAGAGAGGCAGTTACAAGAAATTTATCAATGCCAGAATCAGGGGAAATTATCAGTTGGATCGTGATATGCCCTGTGTGGATTTCAGACAAACTCCACATGGAAGCATCGAAAGTTGAACAATATATGATACTCTGATGACTTAATATGATAATCTGTGTCTACTGTAGATCGATTTCAGGCTTGGTTGAATGAGTCAAATCAACTCGCAAGAATATTGAGAAATTTTTGGCATTTGAAGACAGTCATATAAAGACAGGAGTAAAACAGCCCAACCCAGGCTTGGGATGGGTCTTTCATCTCTGAGCTGCACACAACGAGATAAATCACCAGGACACAAAAACCGCGAAGGCTAAGCGAAATTTGGGTACAGGGTCTCATTGGACAGCTGTTGGGAGATAGATGTTAGCCTCCCATCAAAAACCCTAGTGTGTTCTTTAAAGTTCGTCGTTCTCCCGCACACGGAACTAAAGCTTCATGTCCCATTCGACGGTCAACGGCCTTTCCAGCCCATGGTGTGCGCGAAACACGTAAAACCTTTGAGTAAACGTGTTTGTTGCAGAACCAAGTTCGCTCCCATTATGTTGAATTAACAATAGCAACGCTGTAGATACATGATTGTGAGAGCGTGGAATGCCCACTTTAGTACTGCATATCTCCTATTTGATTTTTCACATTTCTGAACTTCTGAAAACGCCATGAAATGATGAAAGTTAGAGTCGGACAAAGAGCTGCTCTGTGTTGTCACAGAATTGCAACAGCCAGTCTCTCCAGGAAAGACATATGATTTTTCTAATTTCAGGTTGCTACAAATGCCGGAATAGGTATAGCAAATTTTAACCATCAATACATGAGTTATGCTTCATTTATGACATTTGATCGCCTTCATTTTGTACTCCTCTTATACTCAGAATCCATTTCTCCAGAAATCAAGGAGGTCCGGTTTTCATAGTTTCATTCCTTAAGCCAGTGGTTCTCACGGATTGTGCCGTCGCACACTTATATGTCATTAATCTTTGCCAAGAGCGCTGCTGTATTCATGGAAAAAAATCTAAAATATATTGAAAAATTAAAAAAAGGAAATTTTGAAATGCAATGCTAAATTTGCAAGAATGATATAAATATGTGGTGAAGAATTTTCTAGATTATATATTATTGTATTTATTGTCACTCTACTATTTTCATGATGTTGTTTAACCTGAAAAACATTAGTTCTGAGTTTTTAATTGATGAGAAGGAAGACACCGATGCTCCGGAAATGAGAATTTTCAATGCTGTCAATAGCAGGGAATTTTTAAATTAATAAAATATATACTTTTGGTGTGCCGCAACGAAGTGAATCGATTGGTAAGTGAGATTCGATGAACTGACTCGAGTAATTAGATGTACCTCGAGGAATTGATTTGAGCACTAGGTATGCTACCTTGAATTGTCTCGACTAATAGGTTGACGAAGTGAAACCAAACTATCCTTGACGAAGTGAAACCAAACATTCCTTGACGAAATGAATCCAAAAAATCCTTAACGAATAAAATAGTTTCGCCATGATGTTGAAAAAGGTTCAGAACCATCTCAGTGGAGTATATACATCGTTCAGAATGGTAATGAAAGAAAAAATCATGATAGCATACCTCTGTGCCACATTTAATTTCTAAATGTCAGGCTTCAAAAACCCCAAGTTTTAAACCAGTTCCGAAAGCGACATAACTGGTGACCTATTACGGATAAAGGAAAGGCTTCCATTACAAATGTGCGTGCATTTTATTATTTCTTCAATCATGAGTTTCAATCCCGCTTTTGTCTTCTATACGCTTCAGTCAATTTCAATCAATGGGCGAGTGGTGGTGGTATCATGTCAGTAATGCTATTAGGCCGGAGATTTAGAGAGGTGAGAACGGATTATGACGTCCTTGGGGATTAACGCACAGAAGGTATTGCTGTCTTACTTCATCCAATTGTTCCATCAAGGTCAACTAAAAGTCACTGATGATGTCAGAGACATGAAAGTCTTCAGCTGAATGATGTTAAAGGATCTTTGTAAGGAGATTATTTCCTGAGATTTAAAATATACCTAATATTGCTAGAGTAAATTCCTAGATAATCCTTTTTTGACCAAAGGCCGCGATTTACCTGAAATAATTTCCAATGTTGCCACAGGTTGCGATTCGAATCTGAACACTGCAAATCGTAACTGTGATGTGCTGCCAACTTAGCTAAATCCACCCCCCCCCCTCCGTTATACTGTTAAAATTTTATATTCATCGTTATCTTCGGTCAGACATTCAATAGAAGCAGTTAATGCAAAGCAAAATTCCAGTCAATGTGTTAAATCTGGAAATAATGCAAAAACGATATTTAGATTGAAATGAAATTTGAAAACCCTTTATGGAGAATAATTTTGTAATGAGATTTTACATGTGATTTCTAAATTACGAAAAACAAGTTACCTTAATACCCGTAGATATGAACCACAAAGCTTCCATCTTAAATGTTTGCTTCAAAAATGATGTTTAAAATCAATGGGTGAGATTAGTACTCTTAAGGTCACACCCATTGATTATAGGAAGGATTAGTATCTTTCCCGATAATACCAGGTAACAAATTACCCTGAAGCAATTGTTCAGCACGGAGATGGGGCAGGAGCCGATCAGTATAATACGTCAAAGATAAAATCTGCAAGTAATGGGTGACCTAAGTATGAAGATATCGCAAGAAACAAGCCACCAATGCCTAATACATGGTTCGAAAACACATGGAGCTTATTCGGTCTAAATAACAGTAAATGTCAGGAATATGTATTTCCAAAAACAATGAAAATTTCGAAAACAGTATACCGCAAGAGTTGCTTTCCATAAGGTACCAGGGGATAAACTCACAACATTAGGCTCAAGGCAATAACCTGAAGTTCATTGGTTGGAGTCCCAACTGTACAGCATTGAGATTTTTCTTTACTAAACACCCCACGTGCTCTAGTTTAGAAATAAGGCATATTTTATATAAGTGTAATTTTACTTATTTTTATATTTTTACAATTTTCAAATTTCTCTCACGAATAGTTTGTGTGCAATAGTCATTTAAAGTTTAATATTTTCCACAGTTAGAAAGTGATTTTAATTTTATTGGGAAATATAGAAATGTTTATTTTATCAATTCATCACTACCGAAAAAATGGAAAACATTTTTCATTTATTTCTGAAAATATATGTATATCTATATTTGTTTTTTTACAGTTAAATGCCTCAAGACGATGAACCAAAAACAACAGCTCGCTTTCAAACACGAGCTAATACAAAGAATGCACATCTCGGGAAACTGAATTTTTTTATATATCTTCATCAATTGTCTAAATTTCGATGAATCTGATATTGATTATCAAAATTCAACGTATCATTTTACATCTTCGCTCATTATCAGTGTTTTCCAACTGAAAAACATACAAAATAATCGATAAAAAATTTTAATTCTTTTGCTAAAGTTCTATTGTGTGTTTCAAATTATAATCATAATTAATACCCAGTTACGTTTTTAGTTTGATATAGGCTGTCGAACAAATTCCACAATGAAAATGGGAAGGAAGTTATAAAAATAAATTTGAAGAAAAATGTAAGTAAATTAAAAAAAATCGAAAACTCAAGTTTCAGGTTCATCTACTTTACCATTTCCCTTAAGTTATATTTCAAATTATCCAAAAATAGATTTAGTAACCTCGGCGTTTTTATAAATTAATGACTTTATTATATTTCACACTCTAAGTTCTGACGGTTGACAATAGCATGACATTAACTGGAGAAAGTTTCTTATACGACGTTTTCTCTTCGGGTACCTCTCATCTCCAAATACTCCAACTGATCACTGTCACCTGCAAATAACTTTTCGGTAGTTTTCCTTTTTTGTGTTGTAGTTTTTGTTACGTGTTTGAAAAATTGAGGAACATCTCATTATCTTTATCTTCTTGGGCTAATGTTTTCACGTGTTCTCTTCTTTAATGCCCGACAGGCTTGGAAACCCAGGCATTCATCAGATGGGAAGTAATGCCGTGGACCCGTTGTAGAGGAGAGACCCATTCCCTTTGCGTGCTGACCTATCCAATCCAAAAAGAATTAACATTTCTCTAAAAAGTTCAAGCGAAAAGGTTAGCCCGTTCTCCTACGATCTAACACCAGCTACAAATCTAATCGTTGGTGACACTGGTAATTATGAAATGCTAAACTGCGCATAAGATTGTAGCTGTAGTGTCATGTAATGGACTCTTAGACTTTGTGAAATTTCTTTAAATGAACTCTTTATGGAGTAATGGTAGTTGAAAAGTGCGCATTCCTTTTTATCATGTTTACAAGAAAAAACACGAGGAATATTCAGTAGCAATGCATTTAACACAGGTTCTTGAATCATTTTCGCAGAAATGTCAAGCACGCATATGTCACAAACTTTACAGCCAATATAAATATCAAACATTTATGCAAATATTTTTATGATTTGTTCTGTGTGAAATAATTAATACTCTGATGTGTTACACATAAAGTAAACAATGTGTTTAGATTGTTTTCCTTGTGATTTTTCTTCCTTCGAACTTGACACTACAGGCGACAGGTAAAATGTTTTATAATACTTCAAAAATTTATACTTTTCAATAAGTATGTGGTGATATTTGATGGACGAGAGTAGGAACAAGTAACGATATCTTCGTGCTAGATTAGTAAGGCATCAAATGCATGATAATATTGGCTAAATCCAATCTTTTCTCTACAGACACAATAGGATGTATCTACATCAAAACAAAAGAAAAAAAAATATCTACTCATATTTAAGTACAAGCATTTTGCAGAATGCTATACAGCTAGCTACATGATAAGGTCAACTTTTGAATTAAGCTGAAAGAGTACACAACTCCTCTTATCACACCATAACGTTAACGATCAATAGAGGTGTGAAGGAAGGGGAAAACATTGGTTGCCTGTGAAAACAATGCGACTTGCAGGAATAAAAATCTTTATTTTGTGACCTTGGGAAAAAATCACACTTCTACCGCATTTCGGATGTGAGAAAGCTACAATTTTGAATCTATTGTCGTGGATATCGCAGATGCGAAATTTCCTACCTCATACAATTATTGATTTCACTTGAAGAACTTTAAAAGTTATTTCGAATCACCGACATATATGCCAATGAAAAATAAATACCCTTCACGCAGCTGCTTGCCATAAAGGTCTGACAGGAGCCAATCAGTTTGCACTCCACAGTAGGACTGTGAAGATGGCAGAATCCGAGCAGAAAAACAATACAAATATCAATGCCTCACCCGAGGCTCAAATTCATGTACCATTGATCAATAGACAAGCGAGCTAACCACTCGTTGACATCTAGGTTTAAAATATACAAGTTGAGTAAGAAAAATTGAAATGCAAGTGAACATATTTCCTTTCTAAAAACTTTGCTTTTAATTTTAATAAATCAATTTAAAAACATTACACTTCATAACAAACCAACATCATATTTCTTTTCAATGATGCCCAAATCCGCGAATGCAAAGGAATCAGCAAGTATTTAGGTATATTAATATGTATTTAGCATTAAAAATATCTTGATCTTTCGCTATTTGCGGAAATCATAGGGAGAAATAGAAAATTATGGAGTATTCTACTTTCGTCACCATAAATTTCATTTTCTTACCCCAGTAAGACGTTTGCACTGGAATGGCGACTTGTGCGTCATTTTCTTCACACTAGCTATGCTTTGAAGCGTATCTCACAGATGAGAAATAAAATCTAATTTCACCATGCATAAAGGTAATTAAGTGGCCAATTAGAGAAAGTGTTGTCTCTCTTGACGACACCGTCTCAGAGTGTAACCGTAGATGAGATCAGGAAACACTCTTGCTTACTGCTTCAGGGTAGAGCTTATCACCAAGACAAAAGGCAAAGATAAAAAAATTTCAGCACATTTCACCACCTACTTCGAAGCACAATCATCATCCTCAAGAAGCTATGGACTGCCAAAGACCAACCAGATAGCTCATACCAGAGTAGAAACATACGCCATTTAATGTCTCCAAATGTTTAACAATTTTCTTTCATCGTCCAAGATAAGAAAGTGGAAAGGTTCCCATTTCACTTCCTAACAATTTTGGTAAATATATTACATATTCAAAGATCAAAATGAGTAAACTATAAAATAAAAATGAAGTTTATTACTAAAATTATCAACGAATTGTTGTGGTACTTTATACTCTTCGCATAGCTTCTTTTGGCCCAGAGATTTCTTATTTGTAATTGTTTACTTCAACTTTTTACGTTTTATGCAAATTATTTTTACTCCCCCAGATTTGTAATGCTTTATTCTAACCTAAAACAAATTTCGCTATTGAGTGGTCAAATGATCCATCTCGAATGCTCCTTGTGACCAAATAAAACCTCGATATGATGGTCATTCCATTGTCTACGAGCTGAGGGTGGGGTGGGAAAACATTAATCTCTATTCTGTAACAAGGGAGTAGGAGTGACAATCTCTAAGCATTCAGACAATGATTGCTGGCACAAAGTCCACTACGATGGGAATTAAAACAAACCCAATTGTTCATATCCGGCTTTCTCATTGCTATTTCTCTGGGTACAATGCATTATTGAAATTTGCGAGAAGCGATAAATGAATCCGGTTACAGAATGTTTGAAGGGACTTTTATTTTCACACTGTAGGATAAATGACAATGTCACAAGAACTCCAAGGTTTTACTGGACAGCTATTAAGAGACAATATCTGCAATTAACACCACCACTATATGCTTTAACATGCATAGGATAAAGCTCTCCAGCACACTACGCCACGTTCTGACGTCCCATCCGATGTAGAGTTGCCTTTACAAGTCCATCGGTGTCCCCTATGTGACCAAGGTCATTGAGGGGCATTAGTGGCAATAAATCTTATTTTTGGCAAAGTTGCGACCCGAACCGGGAACTGCATATTACGAGGCTCTCGCATTTGAATGATTCGCATATCGTTTAATTTGGTGCTGGCAGTTTTCCACATCAAGTGTACTTGCAGGCCCCTTTAAACAAATTATTGAAATTGAAAGATGAAGTTGTTATAGTTTTGACTGAGCAGAAATCCGTTTTTGTTAAATTTTTCATAATGACTTATGGCTTTCAAAACTGTTATTTGTCGGATATTTTCGAAAAACTCAATGGTTTAAACATGTCGCTTCAAGGAACAAATTGTAAAATATTTATGCTAAAAGATAAAATTGAAAGTTTTACTAAAAAAGTTAACGTATGGAAGAATAGGGTGGAAAATGGTTCTTTTAGAAATGTTTACAGCTAAAGATGATTTTATAATTGAAAATAACATTCCCAAAGATTTAATTGTAAGAGTTATAATTGATCATCTGGAGACAGAGTTTCAGAAATATTTCCCTTCCAATTTTGATTCTAAAAAGCTAAGTTGGGTTCATAAACCATACTCAATTGAAATCAAAAACGTCAGTCATCTGCCATTAAAAGTTCAAGAAGAATTTGCCGAGTTATCAAGTGACACAGGTTTAAAACTTGAATTTCCTAAAAAAACGTTAAATGAATTTTGGCTTGGATTAGGACAGATTTCCAACAATTTCTGAAATAGTCCTAAACATAATTATCTCATTTTGTACTACGTATTTATATGAAGCGGCGTTCTCAGCAATGACGATTATAAAATCAAAATATCGATTAACTCTGAAAAACGTTGAAGATGCTCTACGTCCTGCAATGTCAAATATTCAGCCAAGATTTAATTCTTTGTGTAAAAATAACCAAGCACATCCATCTCATTAGTATGCCAATTTTCTTTCGTCTTTAAAAAATGGTAAAATTATATGTATACCAAAGAATTGTTATAAAATAAATTTGTTTATGATTTATTATCAGTAAAATGTTTGATTTGTATATCCATTTTATATACCCATGTCACGTAAAAATTTCTCTGGTGAAAAGGGGTCGCGAGTGGAAAAAGTTTAAGAAGCCCTGCTACAGAGCATTCGATCTTACATATCATGCTTGTCTTGTACCTGTGCTTTGTGCCATTTGTTGCTCCACGATGTAGCATGAAACGCACCATTGCACTGCCCTCATATTGCGCCTCATGCATAAATAGATCGTATGAAGACTCATCCGAGCTCTAGCATATCGACGATTCTCTCTCACTCAGAAGGCATCAGTTGTGCATAAGAGTCCAACAGGCTTCTCCAAGGCATGTTCCGAACATTTTAGGAGCATGCTCTCCAACCTCACTGGCAGTCGTACTATGAAACAAGCCTGTGAGCGCCCAGTATTCATCCACGGCTCGGTGGGACGTCACGTGTACATTCGCTGCCGAACTTTCAACATTTGTGTATTTCCGATGACTGACTGCCTTCTGCGATTTACATATCTCTACTTCTATTCCTTCTTGGTATTGCGATTTCCACTTTGAGCAGTGTATTTATCTTAATATCATATTGTCATTTGCTTATCATTTGAAAGGGGAAAGAATCACTTTTCATATTATTCAATTAAAGTGATTGTAAATGGCAATGACCCTAGGTTAATGAACGTGCTGTCTCGCTTTCGACTCCGAACAGAAATACTTCTAATGGAAGTCAGAGAAAGAGACACCTCACACTTCGAGCCTGGACAGCCATCAAACAAGAAGGGGGAAAGAAAGAAGAGAAATTTAATATGCAAAACGGTTTATGTAATTTTATTTGCCTCAAATATAATTATGACTTTCTTAATTTAAAGCAGACAAAGGGTAAATAACATACTTTCCACTATTTTATTAGAAAATTACTGAATAATTTAGAATTGATTACTAAATTTTAAAAAATAAAGAATTATCAGAAGTATTTAAAAAAATAAAACTTCAATTATTGCATCAATATGTTAAAATATTACTTCTCTGCTGATGCACTGTTCTGGTCTGTTTTTTTAGTTGGCTTTTGTAGAGATCAGCACTAATATCAAAAGTGAATTTAATATACAAAAGGTTAAATATTTTCATTACTTTCACCTATTTGGGATAGAGGGGTTTAAATATATATATAGCTTACATCAAGAATAATAAGACAGAATTATGATAGTGGCTTTACCAACCTCCTAAGGACGTGTTAGGTCCAAATTACATACTCAGGACCAAAAAGCGGTAACTGGCGGACAGGATGCAAATTTCGAAGGTCTACATATTCACTTCTTTTTCCATTAAAGTATTTTCTATTTTCTTCTAAAAGTAAAGCGAGCCTGCTCTACGTAAACAATAAAAATTAAGCACAAACGATATAACTAAAAGTTTCAATAGTGTACTGAAAATTGTTCACATAATGAAGTTAAGCTTAACTTCAAAATCAAAGTAGTAATAGAAAAAAACAAACAAACATTATCCCTACGTTTGAAAGGGCACTTGCAGTTTAATAACGCTATCTGGCGATTAACGTAATTAAACCACAAATATTACACACTGAAAAAAATAATAAAAAATTTCTTTTAATAATAAAGAATCTAAGGAATACCCAGACTATTTACAGTCTACAGGACTGCCCAATACACACTTTAACATTTCTTATAGATCAATGACGTATCACTCGCCTATCAATCAACCTCTGATCTACGAGTTGAAGCATCAGCCGCACAAGCATCACTTACGTTAAATCGACAGTTATTTATAGAAATGCTACTTAAACACCGGCAAAAGTTCTTCACGAAACGTATGTACATTGATTAATTTTTCCATCAATTTCTTGCTACCTTATTCACAACTTTCCACAGTTAACTGTCCCATTTACAACTGTCGTCGTTAATGTACTACTCCATTCAAAAAGTAGGCGAGGTAAGGACTCCAGAAATTTCGGACACTTTCATAAGGTTTACCGATCTACGGTAGCTGCGAAACCCATCTGTTATCCCAACAGAGCTAGAACTAAGTGGGAGCATCCCATCAAATTGGGTAGCGATCGCTCAAGTACTTGCGGAATCGTAGGAAAACCGATAATTTCTACCACCGATGAAAGCATGTCCGTACATTCGCCTGGCTTTACGGATACTATAAAATATGATGTTTCTTATGGTACCATGGTACTGAAACTGAATTGGAGATCTCAATTAATATATAATTCATCATCATCATCATCAAGCAGCCATGGGATACGGAGGTCCAACCAGACCGTGCAATTTAGTTCTCCAAGCAAGTCTATCCTGAGCTACATTAACTGCATCAGGCCACTGAACACCAATTCTAACAAGGTTCTGTTTGACATTGTCTGCCCACCGCATCCTAGGTCTCCCCTTCTTTCTGAGGCCTTTAGGCACACTCTTCATAACCCTATTCGCCTATCTATAATTATTCATACGGGCAACATGGCCAAACCAACGGAGTCTCTCTCTGCACAATATGCTGTTTAAAGAAGGTTGCAAACTCCTTTGCCTAACCTCATCATTAGTTACAAAGTTGAACCACCTAATGCCCAAGATACTGCGTAAGCATCTGGAATCAAAAGCATCAAGTTTCCTGTTTTCTTGTTTACAAAGTGTCCAAGTTTCACTACCATAACTAACCCTAGAAAGAACCAAACTATTATACAGTCTAATTTTAGTCTTTAGGTGTATACGCCTATTTCTCCACACTCTCCATAGTAATTTTATACTATGCATTTTATACTATACTCCATATGTAATTTTATACTAAGTAATTTTATACTATTAAAAGTCCCGGCTGCAATCCCTATTCGTCTGTTAATCTCATGCCGCACATCACCATTATCTGTTACATAGCTCCCAAGGTAATTAAACTGTGACACCTGCTCAAGACTGCAACCATTCAGATTAACTGAATCACAGCCTACCTGACCAATTTTCATCACTTAATTTTCTCTCTATTTATAACCAAACCTACTCTACTATCAGTCTCATCAACAGCTCGAATGAAAGAGTTCATCTCATGAACATCATTTGCCAAAAGGGCTAAATCATCAGCATAATCTAAACCAGAAATTTTCGTATCTAGAGTCCATTTAAGGCCAAAATCTTTCCCTTGAAGTGAATTTCGCATAACATAATCAATAACCAAGCCAAGGAGAAAAGGAGACAAAATGCACCCTTGTCGAACACCAGAAGTAATGCTACACCAATTGCTACAAGCCTTACCAACTCTCACACACGATTCAGTGTTATTATAGAAAGCTTTCATTATGTTAACTAACTTGTCTGGTATACCATATGATTTCACAATCAACCACAAATTATGACGATCAACAGAGTCGAAAGCCTTTTTGAAATCAACAAAGCTAGCAACCAAAGGATTCTGAAACTCTAAACATTTCTCAAGAATCTGCCTAAGTGAAAATATCTGATCCACACATCCCCTACCACTTCTGAATCCACATTACTCATCACGCAATTGACTGTCGACCAGATTCTTAATTCTATTAAGCACAATCATGGAAAGAACTTTACCTGGAACAGAGAGTAGGCTGATACCCCTATAGTTATCACAAGAACTGCGATCACCTTTTTTGAAAATAGGGATAACAATAGCTCTGGTAAAATCCTTAGGAACCATGCCTTTATCATAAAAGATATTCAGAATTTCAGTCATCCAAGTGGTAACCGAAACATTCCCAGCTGTAAGCATTTCGGTAGTAATTTCATCTACCCCTGGGAATTTAGGAAATTTAAGTTTAGAAACAGTCTAAGTAACTTCAGATTGTGTTATAGGGCCAACATTAAAGCTGCCAATGTATCATCATTAGAAACAATGGGAGTAACTAACTACTTTATTTAGAACATCACTGAAATGCTCAGCCCACCTAGCCATGACAGAATCCTCACCTTCTATAACCTTACCTTGTTTATCCTTCAATCCCTGTATACCTGTCCGTTTTCTATCACACAAAACATTAACTATCTGGTACAGCTCTCTGATGTTGTGCTGTCTAACTGCCTCCTTCCATCAAGCCAAAGATTCTTATCAACAGTTACCTGATGTTTTACACGTTTATTAAGTTCTCTGCAATGCTTTCTATTAGGATTAGTAGGGTATTGATTAAGAACATTCCTGAAGTTCTTTCTTTCCGAAAGAAGCTCAAGTGCCTTATCACTCAGATAATTCGGTCTCTTCTGCTCCTTTTTTCCTAAAAGAGTACTGTTAGTGTCCAAAAAAGCCTGTTTAAAATGATCTCATTCTTCCTCAACTTCAGTAGTAAGCATACCATGACTGTCATAATGACTAAGTAACCTATCATGGTAAGCTTTAGCTATAACTGGGTCTTTCAGAGCTTCAGTATTAAAAACAAATTTTTTAACCCTAGCACAACACATTTGAAGTTCAAGTTGCAAGGCATTTTTAACAAGATAATGGTCAGATCCAATTTCAGCTCCCCTATATGACCTGGAATTCCTAACAGAATTTGGTGGTTCAACTTTATAACTAATGATGAGGTTAGGCAAAAGAGTTTGCAACCTCCTTTAAGCAGCATATTGTGCAGAGAGAGACTCCGTTGGTTTGGCCATGTTGCCCGTATTAATAATTATAGATTGGCGAATAGCGTTAGCGTATGGATATGGCGAAGAATTGATATAATTTGAGGGGTTTTTTTTTGAGATTTTCGGAGCTTTGCGTACCGGGAACACATTACAGTGTAATAAACAACCATTGGCAAGATCTATGTGATTAAAAAATACACACGGACTGTATTCCCTATGTCCTTTTCTAAACCACCATTCTGCTGCTCGAAAAAATATCAGGTGAATCAAGTTTAATAATATTCATAAAGTGTTTGTGGTTCGTTTATAAATTCCATCAGGTAAGTAACTTTGTAGTGAATAATTAATTTACAGTACTGGTAATCTAATTTTCCACTTTTTATCATGAGAGTTATGAAAATTCAACCGAGAGCTTACTATACAGCACATTATTCTGATTATGGGATATAAATTTTATTGTTAAAAGCTATTTGTCGCTGTCGACCACTAACGACCCCTTTCATTTCGACTCGGATTTTGTAAACCTCCCTCAGTAGAACTAATGGTTGTACTAGGAAAAAAAATTCTTTGCTTAATTTTTGATTTCTTCATTTTTTCTATTTGTCGTTACAGTATGCGTAGAAATATTTCTATATCGTAAATGATGAAACGGCAGTTTTTTATGTACAGGATATCAGATCTATTTGTCCATTATCGTGGACGAAGTTTGAAACCAACGTTTGATATTCGGAACGGATATATCGAGCTGATAGGGTGACGTAACGACCTCAAGAAATGTCAACTTGGCGTTAAAAATATAATTTACCCACCACACGGAAACGTATTGTTCAGAGCTAAGAAGAAGGTAATGTACAGTACAGCGAAATGTGTAATAGAAGCCTTAGATTAAACCATAGGGTTGTACTTTGGGAACACAGGAAAAAGCGTTCTTTACCCCTAAGAACAAAGTTGCCTATGACATACGTAAGAGATTCACACCTAGCCTCCATCTAGGAATTTCTAGTTGGATACCACAGGGAAACGCGTACTGTGAAAGCCACCTGTCTGGATAGCCTTCAACAAAAAGAGCGAAAATAAATATGCCTAAACAAGCAATTTCTTTCATTGGTTTAAGATAAGTTAAAGTTAATTTATTTTAATAACATTCAAAATAATTTACTTATTAAGATTTTATTTAAATATTTCAGAATATTATAAAAATATTTACCAAAATTAAAAAAAGAAATAACTACCAGTTAATATATTAGGATTAGAAGTGTTTTAATTTATACAGTTTGGTTTTGAAAGATCTTATAGAAATTATGGTGGCAACACTTGGACATACCAGAGATGACATCACGTCCGTGTTTTCGCGATACAGCGAAATGTGTAATAGAAGCCTTAGATTTAACCGCAGGGTTGTCCTTTTGGAAAACAGGAAAAAGCGTTCTTTACCCCTAAGGACAAAGTTGCCTATGACATACGTAAGAGATTCACACCTAGCCCCGATCTAGGAATTTCTCGTTGGACACCACAGGGAAACGCGTTCTGTGAAAGCCACCTAGTTACCGCGTCTGGACAGCCTTCAACAAAAAGAGCGAAAATAAATATTCCTAAACAAGCAATTCCTTTCATTGGTTTAAGATAAGTTAAAGTTAATTTATCTAAATAACATTCAAAATAATTTACTTATTGAGATTTTATTTAAATATTTCAGAATATTATAAAAATATTTACCGAAATTAAAAAAGATATAACTACTAGTTAATATTTCAGGATTAGAAGTGTTTTGATTTATACACTTTGGTTTTGAAAGATCTTATAGAAATTATGGTGGCAACACTTGGAAATACCAGAGATGACGTCACGTCCGTGTTTTCGCGATATCATTTGTAATTCTAATTTATCTGCTGAAATAATAATTCCACTTTCTCACTGGCATATCACTGAAGATTATTTTTAACCATTCCAGCTTCCGCAACCATTTAAATACGAAAACAATATTTTTTAAAACCGATATTTAAAAAATATTTGATTTTTTTTAATAATAATAATCTTTATTCATATTCATGTAAGTTATACAAAAGTTTAAACAAATGACTCGCAAAGCATCTGCTTATCTGCAGGAGAGAAGAATAATAATGCTACATGAAAACACATAAGATATAGTTTAAAACAATGTAATCGAATTATGTGAATTTTAGTGGAAGCTCCATTGTGGTGATTCAAATTTTTATTTAAAATTTAGTGCCTAGAAGAAATTTTTGTCTTATTTTTGATTTCTTTAAAATTGTTTAATAAAATAATTTCCCTTGGCAGTTTATTGAACTCGTAAGGTATTGTATATGCCCTTGTACATTTCCCGTAATTGTTTATTATTTTTGGAAGTTGGAAATAATTTTTTCCATGAGAGATTTTAGATTTAAATTGATTATCAAAAAAATATTTGAAAGTGATGCTGTATTTGTAAAGGTTGTGAAAAGAGAGTATGCCTAGAAAATTTAGTCTTTCTTCGCTGTGATAAAATGAATTCCTTAAATTGTATGGGATTATATTTTTAGCAATGGATGATTGAATAGTTTCTATTTTCTATATATTTGTGAGATATATAGAAAATAGAAATAGTGATCAAAATAATAATCTATATATTTGTGAGATATATAGAAAATATATATATTCTATATATATTGTGTATATATAGTTGAGCCATATATTGTCAAACCATAAGTCAATATAGATTCACAGATAGCTTTGTAAACCAAAATACATGTATGTGGGCTTGCAACAAATTGTAGTTTATAAAGTTTAGATGCACATAGACGCAATTTCCCTGCTAACTTTTGAATATGTGTATTCCATCGGAAGGTTGTGTCCATGTAAAGGCCAAGATATTTATGGCTCTCAACACGCTCAATAACATCACAGTCGCAGCAGTCAGGGTCATGATTTATCATGTTGTGGGGACACAAGGGTTCGTGGTTTTTAATTGCATAAGATGAGAGATCATAGTATCCTGGTGAATGAAAGCTCGTCCATTTTTTTTTTCTGAATTTATGTAAATACGATTAATGTTAGACCAGCAAATAATTTTGTTAAAATCATCATGTGTATCTCGGACTGCGTCTCCTATATTGTGATTCACGTTAACCAAGGCGGTGTCATCAGCATATATATAAAGAGAGCCCTTCAGTTTAAGGTTAGCTAGATCATTAATATAAATAATGAATAAAAGCGGACCTAAAATTGAACCTTGTGGAACACCAGTATATACTGTTCTCTTCTCACTGAAAACGCCATTAATTTTGGTAACATGCACTCTGTTTTTAAAATAGTTTTCAAACCATTTAAGGGTAATACCTCGGACACCATAAATATACAATTTTCGAAGTAAAATATCGTGATCCAACGTATCAAATGGCTTACGAAAGTCCAGAAAGATAGCTGCTGCTTTTTTTCCGTTGTTTAAAGTTCCATTAATGACGTCAGAAAACTACGTTAAAAGTGTAATTGTATTTTTACCTTTTTGGAAACCATATTGCTTTTCACTAATAATGTTATGTTTTTTCAAGAAATTGCCTAGAACGTTAGCTACATATCTTTCAAGTATTTTGTGAAGAACGGGTAAGATGGCAATGGGCCTATAGTTAGTGCAATCGGATTTAGTTCCACTTTTGTAAATTGGTCTTAGAATAGCAATTTTGAGTTTATTAGGGATGTTTCCTGTAGATATGCTTTCATTGATAAAGTTTGTCACGAGATCAGTTAAGGAGGTTTTGCATGCTTTAATGTGCTTTATGTGTACCTGATCGTATCCAAATGATTTTCTTTCATTTAAGTCACTTAGAATTTTGAAAGTTTCTTGTTTTGAGATGGGAGGAATAAAAAATGAGGGGACAGAAGGTTAGATATGTTTAGGAACTGTAGAGAGATTCTGTATACGGTTATCGTCTCTGAGATTGACAATAATGTCTGCAAAGGTGTTGTTAAATTTCTCTGCTGCTTGAGTTTCAGACATACTTTGTGGCATATTCTTCATGATAAAATCGTCAACGGCAGTTTTAGGTTTATTATTGTTGATAATTTGGTTGATGAGTTCCCAATTTCGCTTTGGATTATTTTTACAAGACTCAAATTGTTTGAAGTAAAGTTTTTTCTTTTCCTGCCTAATAACGGACGTGACTGTGTTTCTTAAGTTTGTGTATAGTAATTTAAAATTTCTGTTTCTCTTGTTATTTTTGTAATCAATCCAAGCCGAGTCTCTTTTACGTATTAAGTTTATTATTTCCTGATTTATCCAGTCTTTGCTACAATTGCGTTGTTTAATTTTTGAGCCATCCGATAGTTTATTAATTTTGTTATTGTTAACAATCGCCGTGTATTCTTTTATGAATGCTTCATAAAGTACGTCTATTGGTTCTGAATTTGGGGTTTCGTTTCCAGTGCGTCTGTCCAGCCGGTTTGTTAGACTTATTTCTTTGCATATGATTTTATGATCTAAGATAGTTTTCGTGTTAACATTGCTGTCTAGTTTTTTAGTGTGATTGGACGAATTCCCAAGTTTTTTCCCCCCGCAAGTTGCCGCAATTAAGTAGTGGTCTGCGATCCTACTGCAAGAAATCTTTGAATTTGTGTCGAGTTTAATGTCAAGTCGGACGTTAATGTGATCAATGCATGTCTGAGAAAGAGAGTCATCAATGATGTCTTCCCTGGTGATACCAGTAATGATAAGTGAGAAACCAAACTTGGTTAACAATTCTACGTATTTGGCAACTCCGTGTTTTTTGATATTTTTGATATCTAAATTAAAGTCTCCAACTGGTATTTGATTGCGATGTTTATCAGTTGTTTCGAACCAGTTTTTGAGATTAGAAAGAAAAATGTTAATGTTCGAGCTTGGTGATCTGTAAATAGCAAGTAAATTGAAAGTTAAATTACACCTTGAAGATATTTATATCCAATGTTTCAGCAGGAATTACAAGTGAAGGTATCGTTTTGACTAATAATGTGTCGCGGAAGAAAAGTAGAATCCCATGTTCAAACGCACCAGGAGTTCTCGTAAAAGGTTGATTAAAATTTTCTAGATTGAACAATGGAGCATCCGTGCTAAGGATGTTAGTTTCTGTTAATATAATAATATCTAAGAAATTCAAGATATCTTTAAGATAAATACAGAGAGTATCCCAGATTTTTTTCAGACTTCGAATGTTCACATGCAGAAAGCTTAAGTGTTCATCAGATTCATAACGTAATTTACTAGTCAAGAACCATTTCTCAACTTCTTCATAGTCGCACAGAATATTTTCGTTGTGATCAAATGTTGGTAAGTCGCCAAAATGAAAAGTCGCCATGGCAAAACAAATAAGATGGAGCAAATAAGCAATATATTTCCCGTTTGAAATTCATCGAAATTCGTCTGCATATCAATTCGAATTACGCTGTCACCATCAGTTTTTCTCATCATGATTTTCCCGTTCCGAAACCAGAAAAATGATTATGATTATGAAATTATTAATGATTATGTAAAAAAAAAGATTATGATCTTTAATTTATCATCAGTGACATTTTTCCATTAAATGCATATTTTAGAGCTTCCAAGTAACGTTTCTCACTGGCATAACAAGGAAATTCTGTAGCCGTTCGGTAGGGTACCTGAAAAGCATAGGAAATGAATAATGTCCGTATGACGAGCCAAAATAAAGTGGTCGACACCGACAAATAGCGGTAAACTATAATTTTTTATCCCATAGTCAGAATAATGAGCTGCATACTATTTGTTGGTTCGAAACCGACCGAAATTTCATAGCTCTTAGGCTACAAAGTGTAGAATTAGATTACCTCTACTCTAAACTAATTATTCACTACAAAGTTACTTACCTGAAGGAAAATATAAAAGAACCACAAACACTTCACGAATATTATTTAACTTGATTTAGCTGATACTATTCGAGCAGCAGAGTTGTGGGTTACAGAAGGACAGGCCGACGGTATTTATTCACGGGCCTCGTCTATGGCTCCTTATTATACTCGAATCTGTTCGCGATAGGCAAAGCTCTGATAACTACAAACCTCAAAAAAGGATGACTTCTTCGCCATATTTTAATAGCTAACGGGGCAAATGGAACAGCGAGAAAAGCGTTGGGCGATTTCAATAATAGGCGAATGACATCTGACAGTGACGATTGGGAATGCATTGTTTGCAGAATCGAAAGGAAGTGACATTTCCATTGTTTCGTATTCCCAACAGAGGGGTTTGTTTATACTTCCGCACTTAGGTTTTTTCGATACCTTATATACCAAATTTACTAAATATTATTCATTTAATCTAGTACCTCTTTCAAAAGCTATTTGGATTCACCGTGAATATCTTAAATATCTGTTTCGGGGAGGAGAGACAATAAACATCCCCAAGGCGTGGGTCTGCTTCTCAGCAGACACGCTAGTGATGCTCTTCTAGGATAAGAGTGCATTAATGAAAGGTTGTTTACAGCAAAATTACAGACAAGCGTTAAAGACTTCAATCTTATCTACTGTTATGCCTCCAATGATAATGCCGATGAGGATGAGAAAAAAGGTTTTACAGACTTGTGAAGAAATGAGATATTACCCTTGTTCTAGGTGACGTCAATGCCAATGTTAAACTCGATGGCTTCAGAATAACTAACACTTATTACAAACACCGCGACATACATAAGTACACGTGGGTTTCACCTCATGGGCTGCATAAGAACGTTATAGATTATATATTAGTTAACAGCAAATGGACTACTTCTGTTAGAAAGACCAGGTCATATTGGGAAGCTGAAATTGGATCTGACCATTATCTTGTTAAAAGTGTTTTGTGATTTAAACTTAAGAAGTGTTGTGCTAAGGTTAAATAATTTACCTTTAATTATGAAGTTCTGAAAGACCTAATTATATCATGATAGGTTACTTACTCATTATGACAGTCGTGGTTTGCTTGCTACTCAAGTTCAGGAAAAATGTGACCACTTAAAATAGGCTTTTTTGGAAACTAATAGTACTCTTTTACAAAAAATGAACAGCGGAAGCAAAATTTATCTGAGTGACAAGGCACTTGAGTTTATTTTAGAAAGAAAGAACTACAGGAATGTCCTGAATCAATACTAATCCTAATAGAAAACATTATAGAGAGCTTATTAAACATGTAAAGGATCAGTTAACTGCTGATAATAATCTTTGGCTGACAAAGCCGAAGAAGCAGTTGGGCAGCACAAAGCAGAGAGCTGTGCCAGGCAATTCTGCGACACAAATAACTTGTAAAGTATTACAAAGTCCTAAAAGTAAAATTTTACGCTACACCGACGAAACTATCTATTCTCCAACCGAAATTTCAAATGCGTCATCAATAATTATTATTTACGACAGTGATACGAAATTCACCTACAGATTGTATGACTTCCTCAGAATAAAAACTATAACGTGTGACTATAAATTAAAAGTTAAATTACTAGAAGAATACAGCGACTAAATAAGAATTACAAATGACATCGCGAAAACACGCACGTGACGTCAGCAGTGATCTTTCCGGGTGTTGGCACCCTAATTTCTATAATACACAGTCTTTGAAATCCAAAGTGTAGAAATCAAAACACTTGTAATCCAAAGAGTGAAAAATCAAAAATAGGTAGTTATCCTTATTCCAAATTGAAATAATTTATAAAATATGTTATTAAAGTTTCCTAAAAGGGCATATTCTGCCTGTATTAAAAAATTCTATGTGATGTCCACGGCGCAACAGCTATCTGTGCTTTTCATTGTGCTGGTCAAGACAGCGGTTTCTTTCTTAGGCGTGTAATACGCGTTTCCATGTTGTATCCATTGGCGTAGGAAGACGGTAAGGCGCCCTTACCATCTCTTATCATAGGTCCCTAGAGTAACTGCGGAGAACGGCGGTAGCCATGCTCCTACTCAGAAAGCTGCACGTCAGTTGCAATATATCCGAAAATTTAGTGCTAATACTGCTCAATAAAATCGCAATTCTTTCCTCTACCAAAAGATTCTTATTCACTACTTAAAAGTGATTGAACCCGTTTCGTTACATACTATTTCTACATTTATTGCGAAATACAATCTATTTTTAATAGAAGACCAATAACTTTTTTGTAGTTATCAAAAACAATTTTTTAGCTTTTGCGTTCACTTTTCTTTTTAAACACAGTTTTTTAACCCAACTTAAGATTAGTGAACGAATTACATATGGAATAAGCTACGCAGCATCTTTTTCATAAAATAGAAATATATTGTATAATTATATCCAATGCACTAAAGGTAATAAGGACAAAAAAACTTATAAACTTATTTATATGTCGTGTTACTGAAGAAAAATCTAAGGTTTCATTTTTGTAAATACCTATGAAACGAAGGGGAAAATGTTAATCCCCGCCTACATTTTTCGGATCGATTTAGCTTTCAGGTACTGATTCAGCGCAATTTTCAAAGAGAAGTTCCACAGGAAAAAGTTCAAAATACTCTTTCTTGCAATATATAGGAAATAACATGATTTATATAAACTTAATTATGTGACAAAAAATTTAATTTTCTAACATATCAAGGAAAAACCTTCGTACATCAAATTAGAAAGTTAAATCACCCCCCAACCGCATAATATTTCAAAGTTGTATCATTGTTTAAGCAAAATTTTCTAATGTTGAAAGTGGATATTTAAATAATTTTCATTATGATCTTTAAATTTATCGTCACGTGTGTACATTAAATGCATATTTTTGGGAAGTTATAGAACTTCCAACTTACGTTACAGCTTAAAACTGGCATAACATGGAAGTTTATTGTTATATATTTCAGCTTCCTCAACTATTTTATTAGTAAAACAATATTTTGAGAAAACAGTTTTTAAATAGTTTTTATCACGACCTTAATTTACCTTCAGTCAGATTTCCCATTAAATACATGTACAAATTATAGCTTCCAACTTTGGTTCTCACTGGCATAATGGGGCGGGGGTGGCTCAGTCGGTAGCGCGCCAGGCTCGTAATCTGTAGTTCCCAGGCTCGAGTCCCAGCTGGGTCAGCGTTGAGATTTATCTCCGCAAAATTCCCCGTCCTGCCCACGGTCAGTAGGGGACACCGATGGGCTTGGAAAGGACCCGTCCGTCGGATGGGACGTTAAGCCGTGACCCGTGTGCGGGAGAGCCATACCTTGTGCACGTTAAAGAACACGCTGGATGGCCTTGACGGGAGGCTACCATGTGTCTCCCAACAGCTGTTCCAGTGGGTCCCCTCCCCCAACTTTCTCTGAGCCTTCGGGGTCCATGTGACGTGGCCATTTAGCCCATGGTGTGCACAAAAGTGCCGCTCAGAGGTAAAACAAACCAAAACAACCAAACCACTGGCATAACATGGAAGATTTTTAAATATTCCAGCTTTCGCATCCATTTCAATACTAACACGATTTTTAAATGCATTTCATTAAGATCCTTAAGTTACCTTCAGTCAGATTTTTCCACTAAATGCATATTTTAGGAGTTATAGACCCTCCAAATTGGTTTCTCACGCATTTTATGGAATCCCCTATAGTTATCACAAGAACTGAGATCGCATTTTTTGAAAAAGGGATAACAATAGCTCTGGTAAAATCCTTGGAAACCATGCTTTTATCATAAAGGATATTCAGAATTTCAGTCATCCAAGTGGTAACCGAAACATTCCCAGCTCTAAGCATTTCTGTAGTAATTTCATTTACCCCTGGGGATTTATGAAGTTTAAGTTTACAAACAGCCAAAATAAGTTCAGATTGTGTTATAGGGCCAACATTAAAGCTGCCAATGCATCTATCATCATTACAAACAATGGGAGTAGAACTAACCACATTGTTTAGAACATCACTGAAATGCTCAGCCCACCTAGCCATGAGAGAATCCTCACCTTCTATAACCTTACCTTGTTTATCCTTCAATCCCTTTTTACCTGTCCGTTTTCTACCACACAAAACATTAACTATCTGGTACAGCTCTCTGCTGTTGTGCTGTCTAACTGCCTCCTTCCATCAAGCCAAAGACTCTTATCAGCAGCTAACTGTTCCTTTACACGTTTATTAAGCTCTCTGTAATCCTTTCTATTCCTGCAGTTCCTTCTTTCTGAAATAAGCTCAAGTGCCTTATCACTTAAATGATTCTGTCTCCTCTGCTCCTTTTTTCCTAAAAGAGTACTGTTAGTTTCCAAAAAAGCCTGTTTAAAATGGTCCCATTCATCCTCAACTTCAGTATTAAGCAAACCATGACTGTCATAATGACTAAGTAACCTATCATGGTAAGCTTTAGCTTTAACTGGGTCTTTCAGAGCTTCAGTATTAAAGGTAAATTTTTTAACCCTAGCAAAACCCTTTTTAACTTTAAGTTGCAAGACACTTTTAACAAGGCAATGGTCAGATCCAATTTCAGCTCCCCTATATGCCCTGGTATTTCTAACAGAACTGGCCCATTTGTTGTTAATTAATATATAATCAATCATATTCCTATGCAGCTCATCAAGTGAAACCCTTTTGTATTTACGTATGTCGCGGTGTTTGTAATATGTGTTAGTTATTCTGAAACCATTGAGTTTACTTACCTGTAGGAGACGTTGCCCTTTGCCATTACAGCTACCAATACCAAAAGGGCCTATCACCCCTCCCCAAAGATCAGAGTCAGTACCAACTTTGGCATTGAAGTCACCTAGAAGAAGGAAAATATATCCTTTCTTGACAGAATCCAAAATATCCTGAAGTTGTCCATAAAACATATCCTTCTTATCCTTATCAGCATCCTCAGTTGGGGCATAACAGCAGATAACGTTCAAGTCTTTAATGCTTGTGTGAAGTTTTGCTGTAAGAAACCTTTCATTAATGCAATTATATCCTAGAAGAGCATCACTAGCATGTCTGCTGAGCAGCAGACCCATGCCTTGGTGATGCTTTCCATTCTCCCTCCCTGTAAAGAGAAATTTCAAGTTTTTTTTAAATATGTCACCTTTACCTGTCCATGTGATCTCTTGCAAGCTTAGAATATCTAGGTTATAGCGCTGGAATTCCTGCATGAGGATATCAAGAGAATATTCTATATGTAATATACTCACGTTCCACGTTCATGCAGAGAGTAAATGATTAGTAGGTTTTTTAAAGAAATTAGGTTTATTGAGATTGGTAGGGCCAACAATATCAAACAGTCCCCTGATCGTAGGCATAGGGCAAAGACCTGTTCCTCCTCCGCTAAAGGCTGAAGTCACCAATGCTGGTAGGAACTTCAGGCACCACCTTTTCAAGTGGACTTTTTCAAGAGCCATATGGCCTGCCTGAGACACATTACTCCAGTTTAGGCTTGACGATGCCCAACTAGCTAAGTAAGGTCAGGTACCTGCGATGGCCTCTGATTAGGATTATCCACCAGCTGATAAAAGGTATCCCATGCCTCTGTTCACTTAGAGCTGGCAACCCAGAAGCAAACAGAAAACACAGCGGCAGACTCTCCTTCAACAGAAGCCCACCAGTGCAGCAAGTCCAGGATCAATAATCAAGTTCAATTCCATAAACAAGTCCAGTCTAGTAGGTATAAATGGTCAGCACCAGGACTCTGTGAAGTTGACCACTCCTCAGCGGGGTTGAAAAAAAAGAAAAAATTGGCCATAGATGACTAGATCAGTAGGCCATACTGAACTGGCAGCCCTCCCCTTCCGTTTCCTTCCAAAAGAGAATATCTCTTTTGAAAGGTACTAACGGCCTGCACCACGAGAAGGCGGGGTCGGATATTAGGTGCTAGACCTGGCCGGTTCTATGCATCATCACTAGGGATTCGTACACAGCTCTCCTTCCAGTTTATGCCTAGCTACCATTTACAAGTCAGCTACCATTTACAGGTCCTCGATAATAGTTTTTTCTTTTTTCTTTTCCAGTTGAATTGCATTTTTTATCACACACAAGTTAACTATGCTTGCCTGCAATATTCATTAAAATCTATTTTTTCTACAGTTTTCTCTTCCTGTGTGAACAGAGCAATCGTTAATGCTAAGTAACACTCTTGAAAAATATTAGTATGCATGAATTTATCTAATATCTGTTACCATTCACACTTAATGACCCATTTCTACCAGTATTTTGTGCATTACACTACTGGATTCCAGAATGTTCAGAACAAAACGAACAAGATCAGTATTTAAATTCTGACATTTGGAAACACCACATCAGTTATTCAACATATGGTTCACAAATCTTCACTCATTACCAATGAGACCTTATTATCTAATTTATATCTTTCTATTTCTTATATCGCCTAAAACCTTTCTCTTTCACTATGTATACATACAGCACCACGATTCATGAAGTGGTGTTTTCAAATTTAGCTTAAAAGAATTTAGGTTTCACTAAGGAAATATTTGGTTCAAATATATCTATAACTTCACCAATGTGATGTCCACTACAAACAATAATTACCATCACCATCTTTTTCCCTTTTACATTTCCCTAACAGTATTCTTCATACATCACAGAGTCATATCTGAGATACTAATACTCATGTAAAAAGAAAACGAAACAGTTTGGTTTCGTATAAATATCAAGTGTGAGTATCATTCCCGAATGCACGCAACAAAAATTACTACTGATTGAAACTGCAACAATTTTATATTTACATGTAGGCGAGTCGTTGTGCACAGAGGTAACTTCAATCCGAAGAAAGATACATCATTCAAAACTTATAGATTCTATTAAGTGTTTTAGTATTCCAAAATTTCAATGCTATGTAGTGTGAAAACCCAAAGAATAATATCAGGTGTACTAAAAAATGTATTACCATTCAGTGCATATTTTTTTTTCTCATTATACATGTTTCATTCTACTAAACAACATGTGATCGTACTCGGATGGATTACAAGAACTATAAACATTCCTAAAATAACGAAGAAAAAAGAAAAAACACTAGTCTCGATAAATGTGAACAGTGCACGACCAATGAATACATTACCAAACAAGTAGCATTTCTGCTTCGTAACAGATATGTCATATATTTCCAGAATGGTTTAGAAGACACCCGAAATAATTTCCCTTCTCATATCTTTTCCACTATTCCCAAATCCTCCCACTCCCATTACATTCCATTTCCAACTGCACGAACGCGCACACACACACGCACACATATATATATATGCATGTTCCTGTTTATGAATAGTTTTCTGTATTTCAAAAATGTAGTTTCATAGAGAACATAACATAAACCAAGAGAAAAATTACGGTTCTAATTTATCTACTACACTTATAAAAGTAATGTAGGTATGAGAAAACCGGTCACCACGTATGTTAATGACATTTTATTTAACGCTGTACATATCTTAAAATACGACCCTGAATCAATAGATTCCAAGCGTATCTGTCATGGCCTGTATTTAGAAAAATTTTATATATCATTTTATTATTTTGTACTTAATTAGAGTGACTGTAAATTGGTGGTATGTCGAATTGCAGGAGTGTGCATTACGCACTGTTTTCAGAAAAGTAGCCTTTTGTTTTTGGAACACAGGCTCCCTTTTTCTTATTCCAATAGAACTACGACATATACAGGGTGATTCAGAATTCATCATCAATATTTAGTGGGGAGGAAGGGAATAAGAAAAGAAAGAGATTTCACATAGGAAAGTATGGGGACAGACGAACGCATGGTGGTGTAGACGGCGCTGTGTGTACACACCTCTCATACAGAAGCACAGCTGTTTGACGCGTGCAGTCAGTTGTCATTCGACAAGGTGAATTTGCAGAAGTAACATGAACCGGTATACGTGGAATGAATGTGCAGATAGGCATGTAACTTACGGTGCGGCAGCAGAAAGATGTCTTCGAGCCAGGCAATTGTATGCAGCGCGCTTCCCAAACCGCCGTGTGCCACAGCATCAAATGTTTTCACGTATTCATCGCCAACTACATGAAACAGGATCGTTTGCTGCTAGTAATGTTAATCGAGGGAGGCGCAGATCGGCACGGACAGTAGCAGTAGAGGAAGCTGTCCTACAGGAAATCGAGGAACAACCTGGTGCTAGCACACGAGGTATGGCTAGGCAGTTTGGAATTTCGCAAGCAACAGCGTGGCGGATATTACACGATGAAGGGTTACATCCATTTCATCTGCAAAGAGTGCAATTATTGGCAGCAGACGACCATCCCAAGCGTGTTATTTTTTGTCAGTGGTTCATGCAGAGAACAGCCGTTGATCCCAATTTCCCAATGTATGTTCTTTTCACCAATGAGGCGTTGTTCACTCGAGAGGGTGTCTTCAACACACACAATTGGCATGTGTGGGCTCATCAGAACCCACACGGTACAAGACCTGGAGATGCGCAATAACGTTTTGCTGTCAATGTGTGGACTGGGATTGTCGGTGACTGTTTGTTGGGCCCGTATTTACTACCATCCCGTTTGGACGGTGCCAAGTACCTAACATTTCTTCAGACTGTGTTACCGGATCTTCTGAACGAGGTTCCTGATGGTAGTCTCTGGCGAATGTGGTTCCAGCACGATGGCGCTCCTGCACATTTCGCAAATGCTGTGCGTGCTTACCTACGCAGACAGTTTGGTGGTCAATGGATTGGCCGCGGTGGACCGGTTTCTTGGCCACCACGTTCATTGGATTTATCTCCAATCGATTTCTTTGTATGGGGTGCTATGAAAAACATGGTGTACGAGACCCCTGTTGATAGTGCTATGGATCTTGTAGCACGCATATCAGTTGCTGCCTCAAACATCCGGGAAATGCCAGGCATCTTCCACAGGGTCCGGCTGTCCATGCAACGCCGTTGTGAGTCATGCATTCTAGCACATGGTCGGCAGTTCGAGCACCTCTTGTAAGTCTGTACAACCAATACAAAGAAATGTTACATGTAAGATAATAAATGTTTTTTCCTTACTACTTCCTTCTTATGTGTTCTTTCCATCATTGAACTGGGGTCATTTTGCCCTACTACATGGCATATGCGCCCATGCTTTCCTATGTGAAATCTCCTTCGTTTCTTATTACCTACCTCCCCACCAAATATTGATGATGAATTCTGAATCACCCTGTAGAAATATCAAGCTTTTCATTCAAATTATTCAACAATAATAACACACTGGAAAAAATTTATAAAGTAGTCTAAGAAACACAAATTACAGGTGAGAAACGAACACAACCGAAATTGCATGTTGCAGCCCACTGAGAGGTCCGATTGAGAAGTTTGAGGCGTCGCGAAAAAGCCGCTTTCCTTCCATCATTCTGTTGTGGAAGCTAAACTTTACGTGTAACTTTTGTACGAAAGCTCTAAAACGAATTCACAGCAATGTCTGATACAGCTGCAGAGACCAGTGTTCCAGCTGCGGTTTCACCTAAAAAGAGGGGCACGACAACTGCCGGAAAGCGGAAAAAATCGAAGATTGCCGCTTCTCATCCTAAGGTGTCAGAGATGGTGACTTCGGCGATCAATGCACTGAAGGAAAGAGGTGGATCGTCGTTGCAGGCTATCAAAAAATACATTGCCTCTCACTACAAGGTAGACATCGAACGTCTAGCTCCCTTTATCAAGAAATATCTCAAGACAGCAGTAGCCAGTGGGCAACTCGTTCAGAGCAAAAGTAAAAGTGCAACTGGTTCCTTTAAGCTGAGTGCTACTGGTGAGAAGACGTAAGAAAAACCAGTAAAAATCAAAAGTACTAAGAAAGAAGGAACAGCAAAAAAGCAAAAAACCTCCAGTGTTGCAAGAAAGGTATCGAAGCCCAAAAAACCGGTGAGAAGAAGAAAACAGCTGCAGTGAAGAAACCTTCCACTGGCAAGAAAAGCAAACCTGCTAAGAGTACAAAAAAACCCAAGGTGACCAAACCGAAAGCACCTAAACCTAAAAAAAGCCCTGCTACGAAGAAAACTGTTCCAAAGAAAACTTGGAAGTAGTGAACTATAAAATAAGACATCAATAAAAAAAAGGCTCTTTTAAGAGCCACATATTGTGTAGAAAGGATGCCCTACCGTACAAAAAAATTATCGTGAAATCACATTTTTTATACTCTACACATAGGAAAAATAACCATCATAAGTATCTTACTGAAAAAGGAAATATTCACCAATGGAAACATTTAGTAACCAAACATTAAGCTTACTTAATTTCATTACAATTCTATTACACGTAAATTTCGTCACTGATTTTAAATCCTAATAAAATGTACGGAAAAATATCGCTAAACCTTTATTATTCATAATAAATTATAAATTAATGACCAATCGGTAGCTTTCCATAGGTTGAAAGAACCGTATTGTGGCAATTTATAAGACGCGATATGTAATAGTTTTATGAAAAGATTTTTTGTTTTTCACAGTGTAACCAATTAAGAACATAGTTTAACACGCTGAATACGTTCCTATAACGAAACTAACTATTATTCCTGGCAGTGACATGTGCGGTTGGAGAAAATATTTAAATAGCCTACTTGGTTTACCTTCAGGAGTTCACGTATAAAATGATAAATTTGCTAATACAAATACGATGGGTAATCCTTTAGACACTATTTATTAGCCCTGAAAAGGGCTTTTTGGTTTCTTTTTTTTTGCTTTATTTTTCTCTAGCGTCCAAATCCGTACATGGTGCGTCCTTGTCGTTTTAGAGCCTATACAACATCCATGACAGTCACCGTCTTCCTCTTTGCATGCTCAGTGTAGGTGACTGCATCTCTGATGACGTTTTCAAGGAATACTTTGAGAACACCTCGTGTTTCTTCGTAGATGAGACCAGAAATTCTCTTCACACCACCTCGCCTAGCCAAACGCCGGATAGCAGGCTTCGTGATATCTTGGATATTATCACGTAAAACTTTTCTGAGCCGTTTAGCACACCTTTTCCTAAACCTTTGCCGTCTTTTCCTCTGCCAGATATTACGTTCACTACTAAGATAAAGCTGATTTGAATTTAATTGAATAACTCTCCTTCAAAGTAGAACTGATGTGAAATGGCACAAACTGTTTTTCGGGAAAGTGTTACACGTTTCGATCGGACCACCGAGAAAACTTTCGCGTCAAAAAACTGTGATTGGTTGGTTTCGGTGGGCACTCTCAGGTACAGTGAACAACACTGAATTTTCACTTAAGAATTGAAAATTCCATTACCTAGTTACTCAAAAAATAATGTAAAAAACTATTCATGTATTCTACCATGTATTAATACTCATTTAGGTAATTTTTGGTAGTGACTAATAGACCATTACGAGAAAAACGCAGTGCTGACGTGGTTGCCAGAAACGCCACTAATTTACAATAAATTAATGAACGTTTTCGTGTTAGTCACAAATAAAATCATTAAAATTGAATTTGATATAACCAATCAATACGTTATCACTCACGTCGCCATAAAAAATTTCACGTTTTTCCTTTTATATGAAATTTATTTTAGTCAAAAATTTATTTCTAAGCAGAATTTATAAACTTAATATAGGAACACCTGCCTATAAACCATTGCATTTTAAAACGAATTGAAAAAAAACTTCCAACTGAGCAACATGTCTAAGAAAATAATTAATAGGTCAGACTTTATCAAACTAGAAAATATTACAAAAAATTAATGTTGAATAAATTACCAGTAGTAAGTTTCTTTAACTTTCCCAAATCTTGAAAAAGAATTCTAATTTTACCATGTATTAGAAACTTATGGAACACCAACTAACGGTTAGACTTTGAATAAAATATTTCTTTCTGTTTTTGCTAAATTACTGGCTTTTGCTGTTAGTTTTGGAAAGGCCGCCGTCTTTGGGATGGAACGTTAAGTGGTGAGCCGTACCCTGCGCACTTTAAAGAACATGCTGGATGGCCTTTACGGGAGGCCACCTTCTATATCCCAATGGCTGTTCCATTTGGGTCCCCTTCTCGAACGGTATCTGGGTCTTCTAGGTCCTTGTGACCTAACTATTTAACCGATGGTGTTCAAGAAAGTGCCGCTCAGAGGTGAAACAACCCAACTGTCAGCTTTTTTCGAAATTCAAAACTCGAATTTTTTATTGCATTTCGGAAAACCTCGAGAAGGATCGCCCAGTATCATTTAACGTTGAATTAATATCCTAAGACCGGATTTAACCTACTAATTATGAAACCTTTCAGAATTTCAAAAAAAATTATTGACAATGAATAATTTAAATATAAAAAATAATTTTAAAAGTCATAGTGTAATAAAATATCTATTCTTCAGAGTTTGTATTATTTCATAATCAACTATTTTCTATTCAGAATCCTGTTGAAAACATTTTATAATATATCTCATAGTCTGAATGCTAAATCGTTGACTTAACCTACTGCTTTTTCATAAATACTTCTTCACGGTTTTTTTTTATAAATTTCCGCCTTCGGTAAAACTTATATCCACTCTTTGCTTCATTAAAATTTAATCCCCCCCCCCTTGCGCGATCTTCACACGTTTATTCTCCTTTCCTACTTGAATTATAAACTCTGATAATAACCTCACTGTGACTAACCATTCGCTATATAACGTCTGTTATCGCAATATATGAATTTCAAATCAGGTATAGGTCTGAAAATACCAAATATCTTTTTATACTCCAAAACCTCTTCTACGCGTCACCGGAAATACGAGAATTTCAAACAATTATATCGCATAAAGCTTATTACGATAAACGGAAGTACATGACATTGTTTCGTCAAAGTAACAATGTAGATGTAGTATTATTGAAAATATGAACATGCTTTAGGTCTAAGATGCAGTTGATATGAGAGAGATTTCTTATAAGATTTGAATTTCATGATATGTAGATCTTATGTGAATTATTTGCTGTATTAGACGGTGAAATTATTAATCAAGTCTAGATATTTGGTGAGAAAAAATTTCCATGTTGGAATAATGTTAAAATCTGATAATGTAGAGTGACAGTTTCGCAGAAAGGAAGCGGAAATGATCGTAAGTTCTGAGTTATGTAGCTCACTTAAATATAGTTTATTGTTGATTCTTATTTCAATTTCGTTTGCTGTTAAGAGGTTTAAAAATAATTCAATCTGTGTAATTTATCCAGTTTTCTTTTGAGCTGTGTTTTTTAAATTTCTAATTGAGGTTTGGAGAAAAACTATTTAAGAATAGCAGGATTGTTTACTTTTTTTTAAATTATGATGTTATACTTTTTTATCTAGTTTTTCGTGTAGGTATGTTGTGTGTATATATAGGGTATTTGATATTTCTAGTGTTGAGGTGTATTTGGTGAAAATGTTCGAGTTAATGTGATTTTGTGTGATGAATAGTGTACAGTAGTGTAGTTTAAAATGTATTGTAAAGAATTGGAGATGTTTTTTAATTTATTACATAGTAATATGTTGGCAACTTTTTGTTGTTTTTCAAGGTGTTGTGATATTTATGTGATTTGTGATTTGGATGGGTTGTTGGCGTGAATATGGATGGTGCGTGTTTGGAAGTAAAGGAAGGAAGGAAGTTAAGGAAGTTAAGTTAAGGAAGTAAGGGGTACGCAGTGGAATATTCAATGCGAGTGGAATATTGAAGAGGCGGGTCGCGTGAAGAGTGCGTTGCTCCGCAGGGGCAAGAAACAATAATTCACAACAATCATCCCTACTAATTTACTCCTAAAAACGACAGTTTTTAGGAGTAAATTAGAAGTGATTTGAACTACTCTAGGCACCAAATATTGCCTGGAACGAGAGGGTAAAAAATTATTTTTTATGTGAAGTTCCAAAACAGGATGTATGATAGAGTAACACTCCCTCCCCCCTCTCTACACGGTTTTTTTTTGTTTTGAATTTCCTGGCCTAACACTTTGTAATTAGCAAGTAATAGCAGCCAGTGATAATCTGTGCCCAAACAAAAGGTAGCAAAGAAATCATTAGGTGAAAGATACGAAATGGAACTTAAAAAGTGTCATTACCCCCCCCCCCCCCCCCCCCCGATCTTTTATTTTGAATTTCCTGGCGTGGGATTTTGTAATTAGGGAGTAATGGTTGGGAATGTTAATCTGTCTCCTAAGAAAGGGTAGGAAAGAAATCATAAGGTGGAAGAAACCAATTGGAACTTGGAAAGTGTCATCTCTTTCTGTCTCCGCACCCCCCCCCCCTGTCTGTTTCATTCAATTTTTTTTTTTTTTCAAATTTCTTAGCCAGGCATTTTTTTAATTACGAAGCAATAGCAAGCAATGGTAATCTGTGTCCTACCAAACGTTAGGAGGGAATTCATGGGCTTGAAGAAACCAAATGCAACTTGAAAATTATCTTTTCACCCCCACTCCCAACTCCATATTTAAATGTGAAAAAAAATCGTTGAAATATCTGATTTCCACAATACGTTTTTTTTTCAAATATGTGCCTCTCACTCTGCCTTTCATCTAGCACTAGAGAGCAATTGTCTAGTGTGAAATGGAATAAAGGGTGTAACGCGGCGTCCCCGTGAGATGGGACGTGAGCAGGAGGAATACTCGGCGCAGAGACCTTCGGCGGCAGAGGCAAGAATCGCGAGGAAGTAGCACTTTAAGAAAAGGAATGCCTGCCACCATGCCCAGGTCTCTAAATGTACCCAAGTCCTCTATGTGAAATCAGTTTAAATGTGTCTTCCATATACCTAGCAACTTATCTCGTAAATACTTCCTATCTGTATCTCACTCGTAGGTGCACTAAAGAAAATTTTATATTCCTCATCAGGGCTCTAAAGGAAATGAAATTAGATTACTATTAGTATTTTTGACCCTATGAGAGATCATCATCATCATCCTCAAGCACCCATGGGCTACGGAGGTCCAACCAGACCGCGCAGTTTAATTCTCCAAGCATATCTGTCATGAGCTACATCTGCTGCATCCGGCCACTGCACACCAATTCTAATAAGGTCCTGTTTGACATTGTCTGCCCACCACATCCTAGGTCTCACCCTCCTTCTGAGGCCTCTAGGCACACTGTTCATAACCCTATTCGCCAATCTATAATTATCCATGCGGGCAACATGGCCAAACCAGCGGAGTCTCTCTCTGCACAATATGCTGCTTAAAGGAGGTTGCAGACTCCTTTGCCTAACCTCATCATTACTTACAAAGGTAAACCACCTAATACCCAAGATACTGCGTAAGCATCTAGAATCAAAAGCATCTAGTTTCCTGTTATCTAATTCACACAGCGTCCAAGTTTCACTACCATAACTAACCCTAGAAAGAACCAAACTATTATACAGTTTAATTTTAGTCTTTAAGTGTATACGCCTATTTCTCCACAATCTCCATAGATTCTTAAAAGTCCCAGCAGCAATCCCTATTCGTCTGTTAATCTCATGCCACACATCACCAGTATCTGTTACATAGCTCCCAAGGTAATTAAACTGTGACACCTGCTCAAGAATGCAACCATTCAGATGGACTGAATCACAACCTGCCTGACCAATTTTCATCACTTTAGTTTTCTCTCTGTTTATAACCAAACCTACACTACTACCAGTCTCATCAACAGCTCGAATGAAAGAGTTCATCTCATCAACATCATTTGCCAAAAGGGCTAAATCATCAGCATAATCTAAATCAGAAATTTTTGTATCTCCAATCCATTTAAGGCCAAAATATTTCCCTTGAAGTGAATTTCGCATAACATAATCAATAACCAAGCTAAAGAGAAAAGGAGACAAAATGCACCCTTGTCGAACACCAGACGTAATGCTAAACCAATTTCTACAAGTCTTACCAACTCTCACACATGACTCAGTGTTATTATAGAGAGCTTTCATTATGTTAACTAACGTCTCTGGTATACCATATGATTTCACAATCAACCACAAATTATGACGATCAACAGAGTCGAAAGCCTTTTTGAAATCAACAAGGCTAACAACCAAAGTTTTCTGAAACTCTAAACATTTCTCAAGAATCTGCCTAAGTGAAAATATCTGATCCACACATCCCCTACCACATCTGAATCCACATTGCTCATCACACAATTGCCTGTCAACCAGATTCTTAATTCTATTAAGCACAATCATGGAAAGAACTTTACCTGGAACAGAGAGTAGGCTGATACCACTATATTTATCACAAGAACTGCGATCACCTTTTTTGAAAATAGGGATAATAATAGCTCTGGTAAAATCTTTTGGAACCATGCCTTTATCATAAACGCTATTCAGAATTTCAGTCATCCAAGTGGTAACCGAAACATTCCCAGCTCTAAGCATTTCCGCAGTAATTTCATCTACCCCTGGGGATTTATGTAGTATAAGTTTAGAAACAGTCTAAGTAACTTCAGATTGTGTTATAGGGCCAACATTAAAGCTGCCAATGTATCATCATTAGAAACAATGGGAGTAACTAACCACTTTATTTAGAACATCACTGAAATGCTCAGCCCACCTAGCCATGACAGAATCCTCCCCTTCTATAACCTTACCTTGTTTATCCTTCAATCCTTGTATGCCTGTCTGTTTTCTACCACATAAAACATTAACTATCTGGTACAGCTCTCTGCTGTTGTGCTGCCTAACTGCTTCCTCGGCTTTGTTAGCCAAGCCATCAAGCCAAAGATTCTTATCAGCAGCTAATTGATCCTTTACACGTTTATTAAGCTCTCTGTAATCCGTTCTATTAGGACTAGTAGGGTACTGATTAAGGACATTCCTGCAGTACCTTCTTTCTGAAATAAGCTCAAGTGCCTTATCACTTAAATAATTCTGTCACCTCTGTTCCTTTTTTCCTAAAAGGGTACTGTTAGTTTCCAAAAAAGCCTGTTTAAAATGGCCCCATTCTTCCTCAACCTCAGTATTAAGCAAACCATGACTGTCATAATGACTAAGCAACCTATCATGGTAAGCTTTAGCTATGACTGGGTCTTTCAGAGCTTCAGTATTAAAGGTAAATTTTTTACCCTAGCAGAACACTTTTTAAGTTTAAGTTGCAAGACACTTTTAAAAAGATAGTGGTCAGATCCTATTTCAGCTCCCCTATATGCCCTGGTATTTCTAACAGAACTATCCCATTTGCTGTTAATTAATATATAATCAATCATATTCATATGCAGCCCATCAGGTGAAACCCATGTGTATTTATGTATGTCGCGGTGTTTGTAATATGTGTTAGTTATTCTGAAACCATTGAGTTTATTTACCTGTAGGAGACGTTGCCCATTGCCAGTGGCACCAATAACAATGGGCCAATCACCCCTCCCCCAAGAATCAGAGTCAGTACCAACTTTGGCATTGAAGTCACCTAGAACAAGGGTAATATCTCCTTTCTTGACAGAATTCAAATTATCCTGAAGTTGTCCGTAAAACCTATCCTTCTCATCCTCATCAGCATCCTCAGTGGGGGCATAACAGCAGATAACATTCAAGTCTTTAATGCTTGTCTAAAATTTTGCTGTTAGAAACCTTTCATTAATGCACTCTCTTATTAAATACTACAGAGATCTATTTCATTCCTAAGTTCTACATCCCCAAAAATTACATGAAACACATCTTTTCCACCACTACTACATCCCTCGAATTTCACAGATAAAAAAGCTATCCTTAAAACACACCACCTATACAATGGTAATACAAAAAAAAAACTCCCCTACCAAATTGTGTATTTTTAATGTATAGAATGTAAAAATTCCAACTATTTTTCCTTTTTTTTTTACTTAGCCCGCAACATTATATACTAAACACATAAGTAATATTACAGTAATTTCCTAAAGGCATTTTAGTTTGTTCTGTATTTAAATGAAACTGTTCTAAATGTATTTTACATCGATATGCTACTGAGGTGTATAAATAAAATCATATGTTCGAAGTTTTATTTCTTTTCTTTTATTTCGCAGAGAAAACAATAATTTAACAACCTCTGTCTCTCATGTCAAAATATTATCTTTTTATTAAAATAATGCATTTATTTAAATTTTACATGCGACTGGGACTTTGGTGAACAAGCATTTCCTATCCACAGAAAACTCCTACGAGGAGTGTTCATTCTACCTCACACGGCTCACTCAGAGGTCCGTATAAACATCGGTACGATCCGTCCGGAGTTTTTAAAAGGGGATTGCAACCAGAACACAAGAATATTCAATTTGGAGATTTCAAGAGCGAGTTCTCAGATTTTTAATTTCCAAACAAGGATTTGTTCCAGCATCTGTAGAGAAAATGCCGCCTCAACCTTCAGGAAAAGCTGTGAAAAAAGCAGGAAAGGCGCAAAAAGCCGTTCGTGCTGGCGATAAGAAGAAATGCGAGAAGAAGAGGAGAGAGAGAGTTTCAGTATCTACATATACAAAGTTCTAAATCTCTGAATAATTCTCTGATCCACACATCCTCTACCACTTCTGAATCCACATTGCTCATCAGGCAATTGACTGTGAACCAGATTCTTAATTCTATTAAGCACAATCATGGAAAGAACTTTACCTGGAACAGAGAGTAGGCTGATAGCCCTATAGTTATCACAAGAACTGCGATCACCTTTTTTGAAAATAGGGATAACAATAGCTCTGGTAAAATCCTTAGGAATCATGCCTTTATCATAAAAGATATTCAGAATTTCAGTCATCCAAGTGGTAACCGAAACATTTCCAGCTCTAAGCATTTCCGTAGTAATTTCATCTACCCCTGGGGATTTATGAAGTTTAAATTTACAAACAGCCCAAAATAACTTCAGATTTGTTATAGGGCCAACATTAAAGCCACCAATGCATCTATCATCATTGCAAACAATGGGAGTGGAACTAAGTACATTGTTTGGATCATCACTGAAATGCTCAGCCCATCTAGCTACGACAGAATCCTCCCCTTCTATAACCTTACCTTGTTTATCCTCCAATCCCTGTATACCTGCCGTTTTCTACCACACAAAACATTAACTATCTGGTACAGCTCTCTGCTGTTGTGCTGTCTAACTGCTTCCTCGGCTTTGTCAGCCAAGTCATCAAGCCAAAGATTCTTATCAGCATCTAACTGATCTTTTACACACTTATTAAGTTCTCTGTAATGCTTTCTATTAGCACTAGTAGGATATTAAGGACATTCCTGCAGTTCTTTCTTTCCGAAATAAGCTCATGTGCCTTATCACTCAGATAATTCTGTCTCCTCTGCTCCTTTTTTCCTAAAAGAATACTGTTAGTTTCCAAAAAAGCACGTTTAAAATGGTCCCATTCTTCCTCAACTTCAGTAGTAAGCAAACCATGACTGTCATAATGACTATGTAACCTATCATGGTAAGCTTTAGCTATAACTGGGTCTTTCACAGCTTCAGTATTAAAGGTAAAATTTTTAAACCTAACACAGCACTTTTTAAGTTTAAGTTGCAAGACAATTTTAACAAGGTAATGGTCAGATCCAATTTCTGCTCCCCTATATCACCTGGTATTCCTAACAGAACTAGCCCATTTGCTGTTAATTAATATATAATCAATCATATTCTTATGCAGCCCATCGGGTGAAACCCATGTGTAATTATGTATGTCGCGGTATTTGTAAAAAGTGTTAGTTATTCTGAATCCATTGAGTTTACTTACCTGTAGGAGACGTTGCCAATTGTCATTGCAGCTACCAATACCAAAAGGGCCTATTACACCTCCCCAAAGGTCAGAGTCAGTACCAACTTTGGCATTGAAATCACCTAGCCGAGTGGTTAGCGCGTTTGGCTACTGATCTAAGGGACCTGGGTTCGAGCCCCGGGTAAGGCATGGATGTACGTGTCGTTTTTCTGCTCAGGTCCTGCCATCCTCTCAGACCTTCTACTATGGCATATAAACTGACAGGCTCATGTCAGACCTCTGAGTCAAGCAGCTGCTTGAGGGGGTATTTATTTACTTTTTAGAACAAGGGTAATATATCCTTACTTTACAGAATTCAAAATATCCTGAAGTTGTAAGTAAAACCTATCCTTCTTATCCTCATCGGCATCCTCAGTGGGGCCATTGCAGCAGATAGCATTCAAGTCTCTAATGATTGTCTGAAATTTTGCTGTAAGAAGTCTTTCACTCATATCCTAGAATAACATCATTGGTATGTATGCTGAGAAGCAGACCAACGCCTTGGTTGTGCTTATTATCGTCCTTCTTCAAAAGAGAAATTTAAGATTATTTTTAAGAATCTGACCTTTATCTGTCCATCTGGTCTCTTGCAAGTCGAGAATATCTAAATTATAATGGTGGAATTCTTGTGTGACGACATCAAGAGAAAAAGCTCTGTGCAGAGTCCTCACATTCCAACTTCCTATGGAGAGAAAATAGTTAGTGGGATGTTTAAAGAAACTATGTTTATTGAGACAGGGAATGCCGACAAGATCAAACAGCCCCCTAATCGCAAACCAGGGGCAAAGACCCGTTCCCCCACCACTAAATGCTGAAGCCATCTACATTGGAAGATTTCCACCAATGTAGAATTTGACGATGCCAATAGAAGCAAAGAGTTCAGGTGCCTGCGATGACCACTGCTCAGGATTATCCACCAGCTGATAAACATATCCTGTGAATCTATTCACTTGGGACTGTCAACCCACAAACCAACAGAAAACACTGCGGAAGATTTTCCCTCCACAGAAGCCCACCAGTGCAGCAAAATCAGGATCCATAATCAAGCTCAGAGCCATATATCTGTCCAGTCCAGTGGGTTTATGTGGTCAGCACCAGGCACTGTGTGGTTGCCCACTCCTCAGCAGGGTAGAAAAAAAAAGAAAAGTAGCCATAGTTGTCGAGATCAGTAGGCACATTAATCTGGCAGCCCTCCCTTTCCGTTCACTTCCCTAAGAGAGTATCTGTTTTGAAAGGTACTAACGGTCTGCACCACGAGAAGGCGGGTCGGACCTTAGGTGCTAGGCGTGGCTTGTTCTATGCGTTGCTATTTTAGGTATATTTTTATATTATGTTTCGATCATCTCAGGTACGTAAGATTCCTTTTTATTTTTCTACAGAGAAGAAAAATGGTTATATAAAGTTTCGGAGAAGTATAGACGAAACATTGTGAAGCCGTTGTAAAGGTTGGAAGTTGCATAATTTGAGTTTCGCATTGCAATCTTTTTTGAGTTGTCCCACTGGATGTTTTTTCTCACCCTCGTACGATCCACGGAGGAAGTAACCATTCTTTTGTTTAATATATTTTGGGTGAGATTTTAGTCATGTACTGCGATGTGGAAGGGCTTTACGTAGGCAGCAACCATTTATACTTTTATGAAACGTTAAAACTTTGGAAATTCCGATTTTTGAAAAGTCGTTTTCGGTAAAAACTTTGGTATTTGCGAGTAATCTTAAGATTAATATTATTGTTTGGCCCAGAAATGAAAATTAACACTTATGTGCACGTCGTGGTGTAATAAGATAGAAAAATAGGAATGGATTTGCATCGCACCTTCAATCCTTTGCCGAACGCTTGCAGTGTTTAAAAATTATGATTATGGGTGAATAAATTGCATGCACGTTAAAGAACACGCTGGATGGCCTGGACGGGAGGCTACCATCTGTCTCCCAACAGCTGTTACAGTGGGTTCCCTCCCTCAACCTTCTCTGAGCCTTCGGGGTCCATGTGACCTGACCGTTTATTCCATTCTCTACAAATAAAATGCCGATCACAGGTAAAAAATCAATTCTGAGCTCTACATGATACCCAGGAACTCAGGTCCCTTAGACGTAAAACCGAATATAAATGAGTTGTTTTCAAACAACTCATATCAAAATCTTGAAGTCTTTATTTCATTTTTATTCATTTTAACACGTTTAATTTTATAAACTTAGAAATTTTCAAATTAAAACCTACCAGTTTGGTTTTAAAGAAAATAAATATATAAAATATTCTTAAAATTTTTTTTATTTTTCTTATGTTAGTTCTCTTACCTAAAACCAAATAATGGCTCAGTCGGTAGCGCGCCAGGCTCGTAATCTGTAGTTCCCAAATTCGAGTCCCAGCTGGATCAGCATTGAGATTTATCTCCGCAAAATTCCCCGCCCTGCCCACGGTCAGTAGGGGATACTGATGGACTTCGAACGGCCGCCGTCCATTGGGTTTGACGTTAAGCCGTGGCCCCGTGTGTGGGAGAGTCATAACATGTGCACGTTAAAGAACACGCTGGATGGCCTTAACGGGAGGCTACCATCTGTCTCCCAACAGGTGTTCCAGTGGGTCCCCTACCCCAACCTTCTCTGAGCCTTCGGGGTCCATGTTACCTGGCCATTTAGCCCATGGTGTGCAAAAAAGTGCCGCTCAGAGGTAAAACAACCCAACCCAACCTTTTAACAGTTTTTCATTTCTCCACTGGGGTGGTGATGGCAATAGGGATTTTCCTTCCTGAAAAAGAAAATAACAGCCAACTTTGTATTGCTAATCCCTTTACAAATTTCGTTGATTTCGACTGCAGGCGTCGAAAATATGCTGCGGATGACATTAGGATTCCTCGTAGAGTTGTATGTTAATAAATATGAAATATTTCTAATTAGCGATGGAATATTTTTGGATAGCCCAGTTTGTTTCGCTAAGAACCGGGATTGAGAGATGGCAAACAGATTGCTTTAACAAATTATTTATGTCTTAGTTTAATAAAATATGCATCAAATAAAAAAAGAAAATATTATGTATCAAGCTTAAATTACATATTTTTATAAGATATCTATTAACAAACTTTAAAATGGAAATTTTTATTTTTATTTAAATCGTTTTCTTTTATCAGAGTAATGTTAACAAATTGGCAATACCTTATATAACTTCTAAGAAATGGCAAACAGATGGCTTTAACAAATTACTTATGTCCTAGTTTAATAAAATATGCATCAAATCAAAAAAGAAAATATTATGTATCAAGCTTAAATTGCATATTTTTATAAGATATCTATTAACAAACTTTAAAATGGAAATTTTTATTCTTTTTTAATCGTTTTCTTTTATTGTACTAAAAACGGAAATATACGTTCTGGACACTGGAAGGGTTAATAAATCAGGTTTTCATTTTAAAATTTCATAAAACTGTACAGAATTCATATGAAAGTTGTATTTGGTATAAATGCATGCTTTAAATGTTCCGATTTTTCCTTTTGTTTTTACACTGGTCCACATATTGTTCGCTAATCAAAATACTCGTTCAGTGAGGACATTAAATCAAGGGATACATAAGCTAAATTCGACGTTTTTTAAAATTTTTTAAAAAGATTCCTGTTTATCGGTGAAATATTTAAAAATTTCAACCCATCTACTGCGCGCCAATATTCAGTTTACTATTTTAATTCACGAAAAAAAAGGGAAAAAATCGCCATTTTAGGAAAAATATAAATCTACAGGACAGAGCAGTGAAATAAAGGACTGTCCTGTTAAATAAAGGTCACCGTACATGTATGGTCACCGTACATATTTAAAATATCCTCTTCCTACCTCCGTGACTTAAAAGACGGCTTATTTTTCTAACCACAATTAATCTTCGATTCCCTAGATGAAAACGTGAAAAATATCGATGCTACTACGTACGTTTGATTTCAACAGGTTTCATTAACTGTATACTTTTTGAAAGTAATCGTAATAATTCTTTGCTGACGTCTGACATTAACATTGTTGATTTAATTGTTTACCGACTTCGAAGAAAGTGACACCTCTCCATATCCGCAACAAAGTTCTGTCTTTTTAAGCTTCCTTTCTCACCATTTCTCGTACCTCGGCGAAGCCAATTAGTGAATATTATACGAACGAATATTATCGAACATAACGTAGCAGTGGGGATCGCCATCAAATAACCAAAGAAAATCGAATAACGAAAACTTTCCCTGCCTAGTCACGTTAAAGGATAAAATATCCCACGTGTACCATGTCAGAGCTACGTATTGCCATAAATAAGCAAATTGAAATATGTGTGCGCCTTAATAATCAATTGGAGAAAACACAGAGATGACGTAAGCAACGCGGTTTCGGTTACTTTCCAGCATAATTTCTATAATGTGAAGAGGAAAAGCATTTTCAGTGTCTCGTGAAAGCCATACAACAAAACTATATTGTGAAAAGACAGTTTATTATTCAGATCAAAACATTTTCCAAAACATATTATCTCCTGAGGTAACTCACAATACCTATCTGATGGACGAAATAAAAGGTGACATTGCCATAATACCTTAGTAGCAAAATATGTTATTCGATATCACTTGCACTAGATATCTCTCACACCTGTACGACATACGTGTAGTATGGAATATAAAAACATTGGTTGCCGTAATATATAAATGACGAACGCTGGAATATTTAACATGCGAAAAAAAAATATTAAACGCAAAGTTGACATGAAACTTGAAATTACGTTTAGATTTCAGTTTTACTCTTAATAAAATAATTAGTGTATTGCACCGGATAATTATTTTGCATCTTGGCATTTGTAAAATTATCCTATCGTTCTTAACTCTAACAACGCAAATCACGCCATTTCCATAGCTACAATTAGGAAGACCCAATTTCGTGTCAACACAAATATTTCGTAGTCAATTCCTATTTATAGAAAGATAATTGCAACTGTTTATTTCATCTCTCAATAAATAAGATTTACCCCACCATTCACTCTAAAACGAAATATTTAATCACCATAAAAATAAATTTTAAACACTGCAAACGTTCGGGAAAAGGCTTACGGTGCAATGCAAATCCATCCTATTTTTCTATCTTATTACACCACGACGTGCACATAAGTGTTAATTTTCATTTCTGGGCCAAAACAATAATATTAATCTTCAGATTACTCGCAAAAACCAAAGTTTTTACCGAAAACGACTTTTCAAAAATCGGAATTTCCAAAGTTTAACGTTTCGTAAACGTATAAATGGTTGCTGCCTACGTAAAGCCCTTCCACATCGCAGTACATGACTAAAATCTCACCCAAAATATATTAAACAAAAGAATGGTTACTTCCTCCGTGGATCGTACGAGGGTGAGAACAAACATCCAGTGGTACAACTCAAAAAAGCTTGCAATGCGAAACTCAAATTATGCAACTTCCAACCTTTACAACGGCTTCACAATGTTTCGTCTATAATTCTCCGAAACTTTATATAACCATTTTCCTTCTCTGAAGAAATATAAGTTTGCAGTGTTTAAAAGTTATGTTTATGGTGAATAAATATTTCGTTTTAGAGTGAATGGTGGGGTAAAACATAGTTATTGAGAGATGAAATAAACAGTTGCAATTATCTTTCTATAAATAGGAATTGACTACGAAATATTTGTGTTGACACGAAATTGGGTCTTCCTAATTGTAGCTATGGAAATGGCGTTATTTGCGTTGTTAGAGTTAAGAACGATAGGGTAATTTTACAAATGCCAAGATGCAAAATAATTATCCGGTGTAATACACTAATTATTCTATTAAGAGTAAAACTGAAATCTAAACGTAATTTCAAGTTTCATGTCAACTTTGCGTTTAATATTTTTTTTTCGCATGTTAAATATTCCAGCGTTCGTCATTTATATATTAAGGCAAACAACGTTTTTATATTCCATACTACACGTATGTCGTACAGGTGTGAGAGGTATCTAGTGCAAGTGATATCGAATAACATATTTTGCTACTAAGGTATTATGGCATTGTCAACTTTTATTTCGTCCATCAGATAGGTATTGTGAGTGACCTCAGGAGATAATACCTTTTGGAAAATGTTTTGAACTGAATAATAAACTGTCTTTTCACAATATAGTTTTGTTCTGTGGCTTTCACGAGACACTAAAAATGCTTTTCCTCTTCACATTATAGAAATTATGCTGGAAAGTAACCGAAACCGCGTTGCTTACGTCATCAGTAGGGGGAAAGTAGGGGTTCTGAGCCAGTGGCGGGTCAATGTTAATCCTATGGGACCCGCCACCCATGTGTTTCAAGCCGGTGGTGGGTCATTATCAATCGCATTGCTCAGAAGTCTCACTGTTTTTAAGACCAAAGTCGGACAATGGTGAACAAATACCACCCTCCAGTGATGTAATAATCTGAAATTATTCAGTTAAATTACAGATAATCCACTCGTAATTTCCACCTACGTCCATCGTGGTTTCCACAAATTTTTTCGAGTCGACCATTTAGAAACCTGACGTCACTACAAACCCCAGCGATTTTACCGATAGTCCACCATCTTGGTTTCTAACCTCATCCGAAGTTTCAAGTCCAGACTCCACCATCTTGGTTCCTGACATATTAATTAAATGCTTATCAGAAATTCCACTCCCCTTTATTAAACCTCCCTTATCAAAACTGTCACCCCTTCATTACTTAACCCGCTCTCAAAGTCCCTTTCCCTTTATTAAAAAAGAACCCCCTCTCTTTTCCTCTGATTCCATCATTCTGACATCCCCTGTGGTTGCGTCATCCTCCTACAGCGTGAAGTAAGTCCACCGTTTTGAAATCCGGCGTCACCGAATAGCAGTTCTGACTTTTAAAGTATTTTTTCCCAGTAGCACTGTTTCTTTTCATTTATTGCGGGACAGTCTTTTAAATCAGTTTCTGCAGGATAGTCCTCCTTCCAGTATATTTACGACATCCATCAGTCAGAATCCTCATTCTGTTCTCAAACGTTGACAGTGACGGTTCTCTGCTTCTCCGTGATTTTTTCAACTGTTAGAAGACAATAGTGATAGTTCTCCACGTCCTCGTGTAGTATCAGTTATTTTTACAAGTCACTGTTTCATAATGTATCCATGCGATATATGTGAGAAGGTTTTCCTTCATCACACCCATCTCATTCGTCATAAGAGAAATCATGATGGAAATAACCTGTTTAAGTGCTCTGAGTGCGAATCAACATTCACAAGGAGAGATGATGTCCGACGTCACGAGTTATCCCACACCTCCAGGAAAACCTACAAATGTGAAGAATGCTCAATGGAGTTTGGGAGAAAAGACAGTCTTTTGCACCACCAAAGAAAGCCCCACAATAATAAGCGAAAACGTTCTGAAGATGAAAGGATTCCCCAGAAGAAGCAAAAACCAGACGCTAAAGACCCCTGTCAATTTACAAAAGAAATGAAAACGACCCTGTCAACACATAAGCTGGTGGCAACGGATGAAACATCTGTTGACCTCACCTTTTTCCTCGAATCCTCGCGGGAGTCACTCCTAACTCATCTGAAAGAAGAATTGACCTCGAAAGAGAGCATTAAATGGTGCCTTGTCGTGCAAGTGCGCTTCAGGCGAAAAGTATCCTCTTCTACCTTCGAACACTGTACCCCGTTTCTCCGATATAACTGTGTCACAAGTCTTCCTACATCATCCCTAAACAGAGAACTGGATTCAGCATGTAAGAAGATAAAGATCTCATTTGAAGAATTTGAAGGAGCACATAGTGGATGGACACTGGATGCCGTACTCCATGCTGAAATGAACATTGAGAAATATATACCTCTTGCAGGATCTAGTTATATCCCTACCCCAAGAGAATTACTATTCAAACGTGCTATTGTGAATGTATGTAATTCCGACCAAAAATGTTTTGTCTGGTCTGTTTTAGCCTCTTTGTATCCTGCCACAGATCATCCGCAGCGCCTTAACAACTATATACATTTAGAAGGAAAATTAAGCACATGTGACCTAATTTTCCCTGTTACAATAAATCAAATATCTAAATTCGAAAAAATGAACAATATTTCTGTTAATGTTTTTGGATATGAGAAAGAGGTGTTCCCACTCTACATCACACCATTCAGATTTAAAGCGCACACGAATCTCCTTCTGTTATCGGATGATGAAAAGCAGCATTATTGCACCTTTAAGAATATGAGTCGACTCTCAGTCCTCTCACTAAATATAAATGTCAGATTTTCTACTGTGATTACAGCCTTCACCGTTTCAAAAATGAATCACTCTTGAAGGATCATGTTCCCTATTGTCAAGAACATGGACCCCAAAGAGTACAATTCCCAACTGAAGAAAAAAAATGGTTGATATTCACAAATTTTAAGTTTCAGCAGCCCATTCCATACGTGATTTATGCCGACTTTGAATCATTCCTAGTGAAAGTGGACACTTGTATGCCTAACCCTGAAAACTCTCACACCACTATCACGGCAAATCATGAACCCTGTGGATTTGCATATCTTGTTGTTGGGTCTGATGGTTGCAGCTGTAAACCTCCAGTAGTTTATAGAGGTCCTAGTGTAGTAGAACAATTTTTTGAACGTTTGCTTAAAGAAGAAGAAAACATTAAAAATTTACTGTCGATGATAAAGCCAATGCAGCTCTCGAATCATGAAGAGGAATCATTTCACAACGTTACTGACTGTCATATTTGTAAGCATGCCCTAGCAGCAGAACGTGTGAGAGATCACGATCATATAACAGGTAAATTCCGAGGAGCCGCACATAATTCCTGTAATCTGAACTTTAAGTTAACCAATAGGATTCCAGTTATCTTCCACAACCTAAAGGGATATGACAGCCACCTTATTATGCAGGGAATCGGCAGAATCAAAAATAAGAAGATTAATTGCATTCCCAATAACATGGAAACATACATAGCCTTCTCCCTGGGGATATTATATTTTATAGACTCCTATCAGTTTTTAAGCACATCCCTTGAGAAGCTAGTAAATAATTTATCACCAGATGAGTTCCATATTTTAAAGGATCACGTTGAAGCCGAAAGGCTACACTTGGTTCTGAGAAAAGGAGATGATATGATATATCGAAAACATTGAAAAGTTTGAAGAAACAGTATTACCACCACGTGAAGCATTTTACAACCAACTCACAGAAGAAGCGTTAGGGGAAGAAGACTACACCCATGCAATAAGAGTGTGGAATACATTCAACATAAAAAATCTAGGCCAGTATCATGACTTGTACCTGAAGACAGACGTGGTCCTCTTAGCGGATGTTTTCGAAAGTTTTAGAAAACTATGCATCAGATACTATGAAATCGATCCCTGCCATGTTTACACAGCTCCTGGATTAGCCTGGCAAGCATGCTTAAAAATGACAAATGTAAATCATGAGTTGATAACTGACTCTACAATGTACCTTTTCCTGGAAAAAGGCATACGAGGGGGAATTTCTGTGATATGCAATCGTCTTAGTACAGCAAACAACAAGTATTTGGACACCTATGATCCTCAGTTACCCTCTAAATACATTATGTACTATGATGCCAACAATCTTTATGGATGGGCAATGTCGCAATGTCTCCCTCAAAGCGATTTTCGATGGCTTAATAAAGAAGAAATAGCAGATCTAAATATTACAATTGCTGACGATGCGAATAATGGATACATATTGGAAGTTGATTTAGATTATCCAGTTTCTCTACACGACAAGCATAATGATTACCCACTAGCCCCTGAGAAACTTCAGATTACCAGCAGCATGCTATCCCCATATTGTCAAGAGGTTGCCCAAAGCCTTGGAATCAATACAAGCCAATCGTCGTGAAATTAGCCCCAAATCTAAATTCTAAGGAAAAATATGTCCTTCATTATCGAAATCTCAAACAATATTTAGCCTTCGGTATGCAGCTGAAGGAAATACATCGCGTTTTAGAATTTAAACAGTGTTGCTGGCTAAAACCATATATATAATTTAATACAGATCAGCGGAAGAAAGCTACAAACGACTTCGAGAAGGATTTCTTCAAACTGATGAATAATGCTGTGTTTGGAAAAACGATGGAAAATTTGAGAAATCGAGTGAAAATTGAATTGACTCAGAGCCCAAAGAGAGTATGTAAACTCGTAGCATCCCCTGCTTTTCACGCTTTTCGTGTTTTTGACAACTACCTCGCAAATGTGCAATCAAAGCTAACTAAATTGAAACTCAACAGGCCTATTTAGGCTGGTTTCAGTATTCTAGATATTAGTAAACTATTGATGTATAGTTTTCATTATGACTATATTAGTCCGAAATATGGAGAAAAAGCTAAATTATTGTTCACTAATACAGATTCACTGTGCTACGATCTTCAAACCGAGGACGTGTATGCTGATATGAAAGACGATATAGATCATTTTCACACGTCCGACTATGACATAGACCATGTTTTGCATAGTACACATAATAAAAAGGTACTAGGTAAAATGAAAGATGAACTTTCAGGAGTACCTAACAAACAATTTGCAGGCCTTCGTTCTAAAATGTTTAGAACGAAGGCCTGCAAAATTTCCTTCGTTCCCTTCAGAGTTTACATGAGGAGAAGAAGATGGGGGAAAGGAGTCCCCAAATACATCGTAAAAAGAACCCTTCGTCACAAGGATTACAGAGACTGCTTAATAAACAAATTACCTTGTCGAGTAGATTTGACAAGGATTCAAAGTAGCAACCATCATCTTCATACAGTGAAAGGTGTAAAACTTGGTTTGTCACCATTTGACGATAAAAGATGTATTTTAGAAAATGGTTATGACACCCTTTCGTACAGTCACTACAAAACAATGAAAAAAATAACATAACAGAAAGAAAAAACGAATATTTCACTGTGATTTTTTTTAATATGTTTGAGCTATTTATGTATAAAAAAATGATAATTTTATCCACATGTATGTATATAATATTATATATGTAAAAATATTACATGTCATCATTATTATATGTAGACAGCTGTATGTAAAAACTATTTCATCTGTTAACTTGCATTTTTTTTTGTAAGCAGGCTGTAAAGTATAATCAATGTGAAAAAAACGCATCATTGTGAAATGTATAAAATTGTAAACCAATGGAAATCATTACATGTACACGCATTGGCATTGTATCATCCAATACTTTGAAATCAATAAGATTTTTTAAATGAAATGTATGTGTCGTCTGAGTCTTATCTTTAGCAAGCGGGGAGATAAACAAGCATTATCACGGACACTCGAGGTGCTGTGTCATTACCTCGCCAGTATTGCGTTGGAAGCAGTTCACTCAGTCACTGGGAGAAAGCCCTTCTAGGAATCCATTTCTGGGATTACACTTATAATAAAAGGTTGGAAATTCTCTAAATATTCATGGTTTATCAAACATTACTTATAATTTCGCGATGTAGTGACCTGCTCAAGTATTAAGAAGTGATGAAAATATAAGATTTCCTTTCAAAGTTATCGTAACTCGCTTGCTTGCTAGTTCATTACATGGCCCGAATCGCGCCACCTCGAAATCAACGTTTTTTTTGAAGCGATCACTACTCAGAAGTAGAAGACTTCAATAAATGCACCAGGTGAAAGTGGACCCACCGTCCCCACTTTGCACAGTGCTTTCTCCCGTATGATGTCACAGGCCACACCCCCTATGATGTCACAGGCCACGCCCCCTATGACGTCACAGGCCACGCCCACGGGGTCGGTATGGTGGCCCCAAACTACTACAACATCCCGCTAGGTGGCGATGTGAGCAAAAGGTTTCAAGTTTCTCTCGTCTGCCCAAGGTCTCGTAGTAACTGTGACGCCATCTAGTGGCTAAAAATGTAATTAAAATTAAAGTATTGATTTTTTTTTTATTCTTAAGGTAGAAAATACTTCAATATCATGTTAATTTGCAGTAACTAGGCTGTATTAATTCGTTTTTTATATGGAATACGCTGATGACAATATATTAAGTACATTGTATTAAAAGAAATTCAATTAAAATTCTTTATTTTCCCCTTAAATTATAAGGAAATGTTTTAAAGCTGATTTGTGGAGATGCATTTAAACAGGAAATATTGCTCACATTACTTCCAATTGGGTACTTAACTATTGAATGAAAAAAAAATTAGTAATTAGTGTGTAAAATATTGAAAAAAAATGCGTAATATTGAAACACAGAGCATGTCATATTTAAGTCTCAGAGATACATGTTGATACGTTCGCTAGTCCTTTTTTTTTCTTATGTACAATGCTAAAACAAAAAACAGGAAATCTTCTGTATTTCTTGATATTAAGCAGCTGAAATTAGTGGTGAATTTTCGCTATTTTACATTGTATTTAATGTAGGTAAGCATATTATTTTTTTTATCTGTCGTTAAAAATCTGGGAATTAAATGTATTTTGTTACTAAACAGTTGAAATAAGTGGTGAATTAACTGAGTAATTCGAATAACAGTATGAAAATCCTATTTTTTTTACTAAACAGTTGAAATAAGTGTTGAATTAACTGAGTAATTCGAATAACAGTATGAAAATCCAATTTTTTTACTAAACAGTTGAAATAAGTGGTGAATTAACTGCGTAATTTGAATAAAATCCTGTTTTTTTACTAAACAGTTGAAATAAGTGGTGAATTAACTGAGTAATTCGAATAACAGAATGAAAATCCTATTTTTTTATTCGTAGGAAATAAAATTCGTCTGTACACCTCTGTATTATAAACCGGAAATTATCCTTTATTGTAAAGTATTTATATTCAGTAAAACACTTTATCGCTAAATGGCTGATGCAATAATTTCGATTATTTCTCTGTAAAAATCTACGTAAAGTTCTCGACTCTGCAAAGTAAAAAAAATTAGAATTTCATTCCGTGCTGATAATTTTCTCATAAACACAGCACTCGGTGCATTTATTGAAGTCTTCTACTTCTGTGAAGTGATCACTTCAAAAAAAAAAAACGTTGATTTTGAGGTGGTTCGATTCGGGCCATGTAATGAAGTAGCAAGCAAGCGAGTTACGATAACTTTGAAAGGAAATCTTATATTTTCATCACTTCTTAATACTTGAGAACGTCACTACATCGCGAAATTATAAGTAATGTTTGATAAACCATGAAAATTTAGAGAATTTCCAACCTTTTATTATAAGTGTAATCCCAGAAATGTATTCCCAGAAAGGCTTTCTCCCAGTGACTGAGTGAACTGCTTCCAACGCAATACTGGCGAGGTAATGACTCAGCACCTCGAGTGTCCGTGATAATGCTTGTTTATCTCCCCGCTTGCTAAAGATAAGACTCAGACGACACATACATTTCATTTAAAATTTTTTATTGATTTCAAAATATTGGATGATACAATGCCAATGCGTGTACATGTAATGATTTCCAATGGTTTACAATTTTATACATTTCACAATGATGCTTTTTTTTTTCACATTGATTATACTTTACAGCCTGCTTACAAAAAAAATGCAAGTTAACAGATGAAATGGTTTTTACATACAGTTGTCTACATATAATAATGATGACATGTAATATTTTTACATATATAGGGAGGTTATATGCATACATGTGGATAAAATTATCATATTTTTTTATACATAAATAGCTCAAACATATTAAAAAAATCACAGTGAAATATTCGTTTTTTTTTTCTGTTATGTGATTTTTTTCATTGTTTTGTAGTGACTGTACGAAAGGGTGTCATAACCATTTTCTAAAATATATCTTTTATCGTCAAATGGTGACAGACCAAGTTTTACACCTTTCACTGTATGAAGTTGATGGTTGCTACTTTGAATCCTTGTCAAATCAACTCGACAAGGTGATTTGTTTATTAAGCAGTCTCTGTAATCCTTGTGACGAAGGGTTCTTTTTACGACGTATTTGGGGACTCCTTTCCCCGTCTTCTTCTCCTCATGTAAACTCTGAAGGGAATATATTTTAGAACGAAGGCCTGCAAATTGTTTGTTAGGTACTCCTGAAAGTTCATCTTTCATTTTACCTAGTACCTTTTTATTATGTGTACTATGCAAAACATGGTCTATGTGATAGTCGGACGTGTGAAAATGATCTATATCGTCTTTCATATCAGCATACACGTCCTCGGTTTGAAGATCGTAGCACAGTGAATCTGTATTAGTGAACAATAATTTAGCTTTTTCTCCATATTTCGGACTAATATAGTCATAATGAAAGCTATACATCAATAGTTTACTAATATCTAGAATACTGAAACCAGCCTAAATATGCCTGTTGAGTTTCAATTTAGTTAGCTTTGATTGCACACATGCGAGGTCGTTGTCAAAAACACGAAAAGCGTGAAAAGCAGGGGATGCGACGAGTTTACATACTCTCTTTGGGCTCTGAGTCAATTCAATTTTCACTCGATTTCTCAAATTTTCCATCGTTTTCCAAACACAGCATTATTCATCAGTTTGAAGAAGTCCTTCTCGAAGTCGTTTGTAGCTTTCTTCCGCTGATCTGTATTAAATTCTATATATGGTTTTATCCAGCAAGACTGATTAAATTCTAAAACGCGATGTATTTCCTTCAGCTGCATACCGAAGGCTAAATATTGTTTGAGATTTCGATAATGAAGGACATATTTTTCCTTAGAATTTAGATTTGGAGTTAATTTCACGAGTGATTATCTTGTATTTATTCCAAGGCTTTGGGCAACCTGTTGACAATATGGGGATAGCATGCTGCTGGTAATCTGAAGTTTCTCAGGGGCTAGTGGGTAATCATTATGCTTGTCGCGTAGAGAAACTGGATAATCTAAATCAACTTCCAATATATATCCATTATTCGCATCGTCAGCAATTGTAATATTTAGATCTGCTATTTCTTCTTTATTAAGCCATCAAAAATCGCTTTGAGGGAGACATTGCGACATTGCCCATCCATAAAGATTGTTGGCATCATAGTACGTAATGTATTTAGAGGGTAACTGAGGATCATAGGTGTCCAAATACTTGTTGTTTGCTGTACTAAGACGATTGCATATCACAGAAATTCCGCCTCGTATGCCTTTTTCCAGGAAAAGGTACATTGTAGGGTCAGTTATCAACATCCGCTAAGAGGACCACGTCTGTCTTCAGGTACAAGTCATGATACTGGCCTAGATTTTTTATGTTGAATGTATTCCACACTCTTATTGCATGGGTGTAGTCTTCTTCCCCTAACGCTTCTTCTGTGAGTTGGTTGTAAAATGCTTCACGTGGTGGTAATACTGTTTCTTCAAACTTTTCAATGTTTTCGATATATCATATCATCTCCTTTTCTCAGAACCAAGTGTAGCCTTTCGGCTTCAACGTGATCCTTTAAAATATGGAACTCATCTGGTGATAAATTATTTACTAGCTTCTCAAGGGATGTGCTTAAAAACTGATAGGAGTCTATAAAATATAATATCCCCAGGGAGAAGGCTATGTATGTTTCCATGTTATTGGGAATGCAATTAATCTTCTTATTTTTGATTCTGCCGATTCCCTGCATAATAAGGTGGCTGTCATATCCCTTTAGGTTGTGGAAGATAACTGGAATCCTATTGGTTAACTTAAAGTTCAGATTACAGGAATTATGTGCGGCTCCTCGGAATTTACCTGTTATATGATCGTGATCTCTCACACGTTCTGCTGCTAGGTCATGCTTACAAATATGACAGTCAGTAACGTTGTGAAATGATTCCTCTTCATGATTCGAGAGCTGCATTGGCAGTAAATTATCATCGACAGTAAATTTTTAATGTTTTCTTCTTCTTTAAGCAAACGTTCAAAAAATTGTTCTACTACAATAGGACCTCTATAAACTACTGGAGGTTTTACAGCTGGAACCATCAGACCCAACAACAAGATATGCAAATCCACAGGGTTCATGATTTGCCGTGATAGTGGTGTGAGAGTTTTCAGGGTTAGGCATACAAGTATCCACTTTCACTAGGAATGATTCAAAGTCGGCATAAATCACGTAGGGAATGGGCTGCTGAAACTTAAAATTTGTGAATTTCAACAATTTTTCTTCTTCAGTTGGGAATTGTACTCTTTGGGGTCCATGTTCTTGACAATAGTGAACATGATCCTTCAAGAGTGATTCATTTTTGAAACGGTGAAGGCTGTAATCACAGTAGAAAATCTGACATTTATATTTAGTGAGAGGACTGAGAAGTCGACTCATATTCTTAAAGGTGCAATAATGCTGCTTTTCATCATCCGATAACAGAAGGAGATTCGTGTGCGCTTTAAATCTGAATGGTGTGATGTAGAGTGGGAACACCTCTTTCTCATATCCAAAAACATTAACAGAAATATTGTTCATTTTTTCGAATTTAGATATTTGATTTATTCTAACAGGGAAAATTAGGTCAGATGTGCTTAATTTTCCTTCTAAATGTATATAGTTGTTAAGGCGCTGCCGATGATCTGTGGCAGGATACAAAGAGGCTAAAACAGACCAGACAAAACATTTTTGGTCGGAATTACATACATTCACAATAGCACGTTTGAATAGTAATTCTCTTGGGGTAGAGACATAACTAGATCCTGCAAGAGGTATATATTTCTCAATGTTCATTTCAGCATGGAGTACGGCATCCAGTGTCCATCCACTATGTGCTCCTTCAAATTCTTCAAATGAGATCTTTATCTTCTTACACGCTGAATCCAGTTCTCTGTTTAGGGATGATGTAGGAAGACTTGTGACACAGTTACTTCGGAAAAACGGGGTACAGTGTTCGAAGGTAGAAGGGGAGACTTTTCGTCTGAAGTGCACTTGCACGACAAGGTACCATTTAATGCTACCTTTCGAGGTCAATTCTTCTTTCAGATGAGTTAGGAGTGACTCCCGCGAGGATTCGAGGAAAAAGGTGAGGTCAACAGATGTTTCATCCGTTGCCACCAGCTTATGTGTTGACAGGGTCGTTTTCATTTCTTTTGTAAATTGACAGGGGTCTTTAGCGTCTGGTTTTTGCTTCTTCTGGGGAATCCTTTCATCTTCAGAACGTTTTCGCTTATTATTGTGGGGCTTTCTTTGGTGGCGCAAGAGACTGTCTTTTCTCCCAAACTCCATTGAGCATTCTTCACATTTGTAGGTTTTCCTGGAGGTGTGGGATAACTCGTGACGTCGGACATCATCTCTTCTTGTGAATGTTGATTCGCACTCAGAGCACTTAAACAGGTTATTTCCATCATGATTTCTCTTATGACGAATGAGATGGGTGTGATGAAGGAAAACCTTCTCACATATATCGCATGGATACATTATGAAACAGTGACTTGTAAAAATAACTGATACTACACGAGGACGTGGAGAACTATCACTATTGTCTTCTAACAGTTGAAAAAATCACGGAGAAGCAGAGAACCGTCACTGTCAACGTCTGAGAACAGAATGAGGATTCTGACTGATGGATGTCGTATTTAAACTGGAAGGAGGACTATCCTGCAGAAACTGATTTAAAAGACTGTCCCGCAATAAATGAAAAGAAACAGTGCTACTGAGTAAAAATACTTTAAAAGTCAGAACTGCTATTCGGTGACGCCGGATTTCAAAATGGTGGGCTTACTTCACGCTGTAGGAGGATGACGCAACCACATGGGATGTCAGAATGATGGGATCAGAGGAAAAGAGGGGGGGGGGTTCTTTTTTAATAAAGGGGAAAGAGACTTTGAGAGCGGGTTAAATAATGAAGGGGTGACAGTTTTGATAAGGGAGGTTTAATAAAGGGTAGTGGAACTTCTGATAAGCATTTAATTAATATGTCAGGAACCAAGATGTTGGAGTCTGGACTTGAACTTCGGATGAGGTTAGAAACCAAGATGGTGGACTATCGGTAAAATCGCTGGGGTTTGTAGTGACTTCAGGTTCTAAATGGTGGACTCGAAAAAATTTGTGGAAACCACGATGGACGTCGGTGGAAATTGCGAGTGGATTATCTGTAATTTAACTGAATAATTTCACATTATTACATCACTGGAGGGAGGTATTTATTCACCATTGTCCGACTTTGGTCTTAAAAGCAGTGAGAATTCTGAGCAATGCGATTGAACCACCGGCTTGAAACACATGGGTGGCGGGTCCCATAGGATTAACATCGACCCGCCACTGGCTCAGAACCCCTACTTTCCCCCTACTGATGACGTAAGCAACGCGGTTTCGGTTACTTTCCAGCATAATTTCTATAATGTGAAGAGGAAAAGCATTTTCAGTGTCTCGTGAAAGCCATACATCAAAACTATATTGTGAAAAGACAGTTTATTATTCAGTTCAAAACATTTTCCAAAACATATTATCTCCTGAGGTAACTCACAATACCTATCTGATGGACGAAATAAAAGGTGACATTGCCATAATACCTTAGTAGCAAAATATGTTATTCGATATCACTTGCACTAGATATCTCTCACACCTGTACGACATACGTGTAGTATGGAATATAAAAACATTGGTTGCCGTAATATATAAATGACGAACGCTGGAATATTTAACATGCGAAAAAAAAATATTAAACGCAAAGTTGACATGAAACTTGAAATTACGTTTAGATTTCAGTTTTACTCTTAATAAAATAATTAGTGTATTGCACCGGATAATTATTTTGCATCTTGGCATTTGTAAAATTACCCTATCGTTCTTAACTCTAACAACGCAAATAACGCCATTTCCATAGCTACAATTAGGAAGACCCAATTTCGTGTCAACACAAATATTTCGTAGTCAATTCCTATTTATAGAAAGATAATTGCAACTGTTTATTTCATCTCTCAATAACTAGGTTTTACCCCACCATTCACTCTAAAACGAAATATTTATTCACCATAAACATAACCTTTAAACACTGCAAACTTATATTTCTTCAGAAAAGGAAAATGGTTATATAAAGTTTCGGAGAATTATAGACGAAACATTGTGAAGCCGTTGTAAAGGTTGGAAGTTGCATAATTTGAGTTTCGCATTGCAAGCTTTTTTGAGTTGTACCACTGGATGTTTGTTCTCACCCTCGTACGATCCACGGAGGAAGTAACCATTCTTTTGTTTAATATATTTTGGGTGAGATTTTAGTCATGTACTGCGATGTGGAAGGGCTTTACGTAGGCAGCAACCATTTATACGTTTACGAAACGTTAAACTTTGGAAATTCCGATTTTTGAAAAGTCGTTTTCGGTAAAAACTTTGGTTTTTGCGAGTAATCTGAAGATTAATATTATTGTTTTGGCCCAGAAATGAAAATTAACACTTATGTGCACGTCGTGGTGTAATAAGATAGAAAAATAGGATGGATTTGCATTGCACCGTAAGCCTTTTCCCGAACGTTTGCAGTGTTTAAAATTTATTTTTATGGTGATTAAATATTTCGTTTTAGAGTGAATGGTGGGGTAAATCTTATTTATTGAGAGATGAAATAAACAGTTGCAATTATCTTTCTATAAATAGGAATTGACTACGAAATATTTGTGTTGACACGAAATTGGGTCTTCCTAATTGTAGCTATGGAAATGGCGTGATTTGCGTTGTTAGAGTTAAGAACGATAGGATAATTTTACAAATGCCAAGATGCAAAATAATTATCCGGTGCAATACACTAATTATTTTATTAAGAGTAAAACTGAAATCTAAACGTAATATCAAGTTTCATGTCAACTTTGCGTTTAATATTTTTTTTTCGCATGTTAAATATTCCAGCGTTCGTCATTTATATATTACGGCAACCAATGTTTTTATATTCCATACTACACGTATGTCGTACAGGTGTGAGAGATATCTAGTGCAAGTGATATCGAATAACATATTTTGCTACTAAGGTATTATGGCAATGTCACCTTTTATTTCGTCCATCAGATAGGTATTGTGAGTTACCTCAGGAGATAATATGTTTTGGAAAATGTTTTGATCTGAATAATAAACTGTCTTTTCACAATATAGTTTTGTTGTATGGCTTTCACGAGACACTGAAAATGCTTTTCCTCTTCACATTATAGAAATTATGCTGGAAAGTAACCGAAACCGCGTTGCTTACGTCATCTCTGTGATTTCTCCAATTGATAATTAAGGCGCACACATGTTTCAATTTGCGAATTTATGGTAATACGTAGCTCTGACATGGTACACGTCGGATATTTTATTCTTTAACGTGACTAGGCAGGGAAAGTTTTCGTTATTCGATTTTCTTTGGTTATTTGATGGCGATCCCCACTGCTACGTTATGTTCGATAATATTCGTTCATATAATATTCACTAATTGGCTTCGCCGAGGTACGAGAAATGGTGAGAAAGGAAGCTTATAGATACAGAACTTTGTTGCGGATATGGAGAGGTGTCACTTTCTTCGAAGTCGGTAAACAATTAAATCAACAATGTTATTGTCAGACGTCAGCAAAGAATTATTACGATTACTTTCAAAAAGTATACAGTTAATGAAACCTGTTGAAGTCAAACGTACGTAGTAGCGTCGATATTTTTCACGTTTTCTTCTAGGGAATCGAAGATTAGTTGTGGTTAGAAAAATAAGCCGTCTTTTAAGTCACGGAGGTAGGAAGATGATATTTTAAATATGTACGGTGATCATACGACCTTTATTTAACAGGACAGTCCTTTATTTCACTGCTCTGTCCTGTAGATTTATTTTTTTCCTAAAATGGCGATTTTTTCCCTTTTTTTTCGTGAATTAAAATAGCAAACTGAATATTGGCGCGCAGTAGATGGGTTGAAATTTTTAAATATTTCACCGATAAACAGGAATCTTTTTAAAACATTTTAAAAAACGTTGAATTTAGCTTATGTATCCCTTGATTTAATGTCCTCACTGAACGAGTATTTTGATTAGCGAACAATATGTGGACCAGTGTAAAAACAAAGCAAAAATCGGAACATTTATAGCATGCATTTATACCAAATGCAACTTTCATATGAATTTTATAGTTTTATGAAATTTTAAAATGAAAACCTGTTTTATTAACCCTTCCAGTGTCCAGAACGTATATATCCGTTTTTAGTACAATAAAAGAAAACGATTAAAAAAAAAATAAAAATTTCCATTTTAAAGTTTGTTAATAGATATCTTATAAAAATATGTAATTTAAGCTTGATGCATAATATTTTCATTTTTGATTTGATGCATATTTTATTAAACTAGGACTTAAATAATTTGTTAAAGCCATCTGTTTGCCATTTCTTAGAAGTTATATAAGGTATTGCCAATTTGTTAACATTACTCTGATAAAGGAAAACGATTTAAATAAAAATAAAAATTGCCTTTTTAAATTTTGTTAATAGATATCTTATAAAAATATGTAATTTATGCTTGATACATAATATTTTCTCTTTTTATTTGATGCATATTTTATTAAACTAGGTCATAAAAAATTTGTTAAAGCAATCTGTTTGCTATCTCTCAATCCCGGTTCTTAGCGAAACAAACCGGGCTATCCAAAAATATTCCATCGTTAATTAGAAATCTGTCATATTTATTAACATACAACTCTACGAGGAATCCTAATGTCATCCGCAGCATATTTTCGACGCCTGCAGTCGAAATCAGCGAAATTTGTGCGTGGCGCGGTGGCAATGTGCATAGCGCTAATGAAAAAGAAAAGGCGATGCAGAAGGCAGGCAAAAGGAAAAGGCGATGCGGAATGGAAAAGGTGGCGGGCTTGGGTTGGGTTGTTTTACCTCTGAGCGGCACTTTTTTGCACACCATGGGCTAAATGGCCAGGTCACATGGACCCCGAAGGCTCAGAGAAGGTTGGGGAAGGGGACCCACTGGAACAGCTGTTGGGAGACAGATGGTAGCCTCCCGTTAAGGCCATCCAGCGTGTTCTTTAACGTGCACATGTTATGACTCTCCCACACACGGAGCCACGGCTTAACGTCCCATACGATGGACGGCGGCCTTTCCAAGTCCATCAGTATCCCTTACTGACCTTGGGCAGGGCGGGGAATTTTGCGGAGATAAATCTCAACGCTGATCCAGCTGGGACTCGAACCTGGGAACTACAGATTACGAGTCTGGCGCGCTACCGACCGAGCCATTAATTGGTTTTAGGTAAGGGAACTAACATAAGAAAAATAAAAAAACAAATAGAATATTTTATATATTTATTTTCTTTAAAACCAAACCGGTAGGTTTTAATTTGAAAACTTCTAACTTTCTAAAATTAAAAATGTGTTAAAATGAATAAAAATGAAATAAAGACTTCAAGATTTTGATATGACTTGTTTGAAAACAACTGATTTATATTCGGTTTTACGTCTAAGGGACCTGAGTTCCTGGGTATCATGTAGAGCTCAGAATTGATTGTTTTACCTGTGATCGGCATTTTATTTGTAGAGAATGGACTAAACGGTCAGGTCACATGGACCCCGAAGTCTCAGAGAAGGTTGGGGGAGGGGACCCACTGTAACAGCTGTTGGGAGACAGATGGTAGCCTCCCGTCAAGGCCATCCAGCGTGTTCTTTAACGTGCAGAGGGTATGGCTCTCCCGCACACGGGGCCACGGATTAACGTCCCATCCGAACATGCACAGAGTATGGCTCTCCCGCACACGGGGTCACAGCTTAACGTCCCATCCGATGGACGGCGGCCTTTCCAAGCCCATCGGTGTCCCCTACTGACCGTGAGCAGGGGGGGGGGGGATTTTGCGGAGATAAAACTCAACGCTGACCCAGCTGGGACTCGAACCTGGGAACTACAGATTTACGACCCTGGCGCGCTACCGACTGAGCCACCCCCGCCCCCAAAGGTGGCGGGAGAGAGTAGCAGAAAATCCGGAAACGAAACGCATGCAGTGGAAAAGGACAAAGTGGGTTCACTTTCTTTTTAATGGTTGCCGTAATAAGGCTATTAGCCGTCCCATGGCCGAGTGGTTAGCGCGCTTGGCTACTGATCTAAGGGACGTGGGTTCGAGCCCCGGGTAAGGCATCGCTGTTTGTGTGTTTTTCATTGCAAACTTTCGGCAAAAGGGTTAACGTGCGATGCAAATCCATTCCTATTTTTCTATCTTCTTATACCATGACGTGCACATAAGTGTTAATTTTCATTTCTGGGCCAAAACAATAATATTAATCTTCAGATTACTCGAAAATACCAAAGTTTTTACCGAAAACGACTTTTCAAAAATCGGAATTTCCAAAGCTTTAACGTTTCGTAAAAGTATAAATGGTTGCTGCCTACGTAAAGCCCTTCCACATCGCAGTACATGACTAAAATCTCACCCAAAATATATTAAACAAAAGAATGGTTACTTCCTCCGTGGATCGTACGAGGGTGAGAAAAAACATCCAGTGGGACAACTCAAAAAAGCTTGCAATGCGAAACTCAAAGTGTGCAACTTCCAACTTTTACTACGGCTTCACAATGTTTCGTCTATACTTCTCCGAAACTTTATATAACCATTTTTCTTCTCTGAAGAAAAATGAAAATTAATGTTACCTACGTGAGATGATCGAAACATAATATAAAAATATACCTAAAATAGCAACGCATAGAACAAGCCACGCCTAGCACCTAAGGTCCGACCCGCCTTCTCGTGGTGCAGACCGTTAGTACCTTTCAAAACAGATACTCTCTTGTGGAAGTGAACGGAAAGGGAGGGCTGCCAGATTAGTGGGGCCTACTGATCTGGACAACTATGGCTACTTTTCTTTTTTTTTCTACCCTGCTGAAGAGTGGTCAACCACACAGTGCCTGGTGCTGATCACATAAACCCACTGGACTGGACAGATATATGGCTCTGAGCTTGATTATGGATCCTGATTTTGCTGCACTGGTGGGCTTCTGTGGAGGGAAAATCTTCCGCAGTGTTTTCTGTTTGTTTGCGGGTTGACAGTCCCAAGTGAATAGATTCACAGGATATGTTTATCAGCTGGTGGATAATCCTGAGCAGAAGTCATCGCACGCACCTGAACTCTTTGCTTCTGTTGACATCGTCAAATTCTACATTGGAGGAAGTCTTCCAGTGTAGATGGCTTCAGCCTTTAGTGGTGGGGGAACGGTCTTTGCCCCTTGTCTGCGTTTAGCGGGCTGTTTCTGTTATGGCTAGGTGGGCTGAGCATTTCAGTGATGTTCTAAACAATGTGGTTAGTTCTACTCCCATTGTTTTCAATGATGATGGATGCTTTGATGGCTTTAATGTTGGCCCTATAACACAATCTGAAGTTACTTTGACTGTTTCTAAACTTATACTACATAAGTCCCCAGGGGTAGATGAAATTACTACAGAAATGCTTAGAGCTGGGAATGTTTCGGTTACCACTTGGATGACTGAAATTTTGAATAACCTTTATGATAAAGGCATGGTTCCTAAAGATTTTACCAGAGCTATTATTATCCCTATTTTCAAAAAAGGTGATCGCATTTCTTGTGATAAATATAGGGGTATCAGCCTACTCTTTGTACCAGGTAAAGTTCTTTCCATGATTGTGCTTAATAGAATTAAGAATCTGGTTCACATGCAATTGCGTGATGAGCAATGTGGATTCAGAAGTGGTAGGGGATGTGTGGATCAGATATTTTCACTTCGGGAGATTCTTGAGAAATGTTTAGAGTTTCAGAAACCTTTGGTTGTTAGCTTTGTTGATTTCAAAAAGGCTTTCGACTCTTTTGATCGTCATAATTTGTGGTTGATTGTGAAATCATATGGTATACCAGAGACGTTAGTTAGCATAATGAAAGCTCTCTATAATAACACTGAGTCATGTGTGAGAGTTGGTAAGTCTGGTAGAAATTGGTTTAGCATTACGTCTGGTGTTCGACAAGGATGCATTTTGTCTCCTTTTCTCTTTAGTTTGGTTGTTGATTATGTTATGCGAAATTCACTTCAAGGGAAAGATTTTGGTCGTAAATGGACTGGAGATACGAAAATTTCTGATTTAGATTATGCTGATGATTTAGCCCTTTTGGCAAATGATGTTGATGAGATGAACTCTTTCATTCGAGCTGTTGATGAGACTGGTAGTAGAGTTGGTTTGGTTATAAACAGAGAGAAAACTAAAGTGATGAAAATTGGTCAGGCAGGCTGTGATTCAGTTAATCTGAATGGTTGCAGTCTTGAGCAGGTGTCACAGTTTAATTATGTTGGGAGCTGTGTAACAGATAATGGTGATGTGCGGCATGAGATTAACAGACGAATAGGAATTGCTGCCGGGACTTTTAAGAATCTATGGAGAGTGTGGAGAAATAGGCGTATTCACCTAAAGACTAAAATTAGGCTGTATAATAGTTTGGTTCTTTCTAGGGTTAGTTATGGTAGTGAAACTTGGACACTTTCTAAACAAGATAACAGGAAACTAGATGCTTTTGATTCCAGATGCTTACGCAGTATCTTGGGCATTACGTGGTTCAACGTTTTAACTAAAGATGAGGTTATGCAAAGGAATTTGCAACCTCCTTTTAGCAGCACATTGTGCAGAGAGAGACTCCGTTGGTTTGGCCATGTTGCGCGTATGAATAATTATAGATTGGCGAATTGCGTTAGCGTATGGATATGGCGAAGAATTGATATAATTTGAGGTTTTTTTTGAGATTTTCGGAGCTTTGCATATCGGGAACACATTACACTGTAATAAGCAACCATTGGCAAGGTCTATCCGATTAAAAAATACACACGGACTGTATTCCGTATGTCCTTCTCTAAACCACCATTCTGCTGCTCGAAAAAATATCACGTGAATCAAGTTTAATAATATTCATAAAGTGTTTCTGGGTCGTTTATAAATTCCTTCAGGTAAGTAACTTTGTAGTGAATAATTAATTTACAGTAGAGGTAATCTAATTTTCCACTTTTTAGCATGAGAGTTATGAAATTTCAACCGAGAGCTTACTATACAGCACGTTATTCTGATCATGGGATATAAATTTTATAGTTAAACGCTATTTGTCGCTGTCGACCACTAACGACCACTTTCATTTCGGCTCGGATTTTGTAAACCTCGCTCAGTAGAACTAATGGTTGCCCGAGGAAAAAAAATTCTTTGCCTAATTTTTGATTTCTTCATTTTGTTATTTGTCGTTACAGTATGCGTAGAAATATTTCTATATCGTAAATGATGAAACGGCAGTTTTTTTATGTACAGGCTTTCAGATCTATTTGCCCATTATCATGGACGAAGTTTGAAACCAACGTTTGATATTCGGAACGGATATATCGAGCTGATAGGGTGACGTAACGACCTCAAGAAATGTCAACTTGGCGTTAAAATTATAATTTACCCACTACACGGAAACGCATTGTTCAGAGCTAAGAAGAAGGCAATGTACAGTACAGCGAAATGTGTAATAGAAGCCTTAGATTAAACCACAGGGTTGTCCTTTGGGAACACAGGAAAAAGCGTTCTTTATCCCTAAGGACAAAGTTGCCTATGACATACGTAAGAGATTCACACCTAGCCTCCATCTAGAAATTTCTAGTTGGATACCACAGGGAAACGCGTACGAAAGCCACCTGTCTGGATAGCCTTCAACAAAAAGAGCGAAAATAAATATGCCTAAACAAGAAATTCCTTTCATTGGTTTAAGATAAGTTAAAGTTAATTTATTTTAATAACATTCAAAATAATTTAATTATTAAGATTTTATTTAAATATTTCAGAATATTATAAAAATATTTACCAAAATTAAAAAAAAGAAATAACTACCACTTAATATTTTAGGACTAGAAGTGTTTTAATTTATACACTTTGGTTTTTAAAGATCTTATAGAAATTATGGTGGCAACACTTGGACATACCAGAGATGACGTCACGTCCGTGTTTTCGCGATACAGGGAAATGTGTAATAGAAGCCTTAGATTTAACCACAGGGTTGTACTTTGGGAAAACAGGAAAAAGCGTTCTTTACCCTTAAGGACAAAGTTGCCTATGACATACGTAAGAGATTCACACCTAGCCTCGATCTACGAATTTCTCGTTGGACACCACAGGGAAACGCGTTCTGTGAAAGCCACCTATTTACCGCCTGTCTGGACAGCCTTCAACAAAAAGAGCGAAAATAAATATTCCTAAACAAGCAATTCCTTTCATTGGTTTAAGATAAGTTAAAGTTAATTTATTTTAATAACATTGAAAATAATTTACTTATTCAGATTTTATTTAAATATTTTAGAATATTATAAAAATATTTACCGAAATTAAAAAAATAAATAACTACCAGTTAATATTTTAGGATTAGAAGTGTTTTGATTTATACACTTTAGTTTTGAAAGATCTTATAGAAATTATGGTGGGAACACTTGGACATAAGAGAGATGACGTCACGTCCGTGTTTTCGCGATATCATTTGTAATTCTAATTTATAATAAAATAAAAAATATAAATAAATACCCCCTCAAGCAGCTGCTTTCCACAGAGGTCTGACAGGAGCCTGTCAGTTTATATGCCACAGTAGGAGATCTGAGAGGATGGCAGGACCTCAGCAGAAAAACGACACACACATCCATTCCTAATCCGGGACTCGAACCCAGGTCCCTTAGATCAGTAGCCAAGCATGCTAACCATTTACCTGCTGAAATAATAATTCCACTTTCTCACTGGCATATCACTGAAGATTATTTTTAACCATTCCAGCTTCCGCAACCATTTAAATACTAAAACAATATTTTTTAAAACCTATATTTAAAAAATATTTGATTATGATCTTTAATTTATCATCAGTGACATTTTTCCATTAAATGCATATTTTAGAGCTTCCAAGTAACGTTTCTCACTGGCATAACAAGGAAATTCTGTAAGCGTTCGGTAGGATACCTGAAAAGCATAGGAAATGAATAATCTCCGTATTACGAGCCAAAATAAAGTGGTCGACACCGACAAATAGCGGTAAACTATAATTTTTTATCCCATAATCAGAATAATGAGCTGCATACTATTTTTCGGTTCGAAACCGACCGAAATTTCACAGCTCTTAGGCTAAAAAGTATAGAATTAGATTACCTCTACTCTTAACTAACTATTCACTACAAAGTTACTTACCTGAAGGGAAATATAAAAGAACCGCAAACACTTCACGAATATTATTTAACTTGATTTAGCTGATACTTTTCGAGCAGCAGAGTTGTGGGTTACAGAAGGACATACCGACGATATTTCTCAACCGGCACTTGCCTTGCCTATGGCTGCTTATTATACTCGAATCTGTTCGCGATAGGCAAAGCTCTGATAACTACAAACCTCAAAAAAGGATGACTTCTTCGCCATATTTTAATAGCTAACGGGGCAAATGGAACAGCGAGAAAAGCGTTGGACGATTTCAATAATAGGCGAATGACATCTGACAGTGACGATTGGGAATGCATTGTTTGCAGAATCGAAAGGAAGTGACATTTCCATTGTTTCGTATTCCCAACAGAGGGGTTTGTTTACTCTTCCGCACTTAGGTTTTCGATACCTTCTATACCAAATTTACTAAAAATTATTCATTTAATCTAGTACCTCTTTCAAAAGTTATTTGGATTCACCGTGAATATCTTAAATATCTGTTTTCGGGGAGGAAAGACAATAAACATCACCAAGGCGTGGGTCTGCTTCTCAGCAGACACGCTAGTGATGCTCTTCTAGGATAAGAGTGCATTAATGAAAGGTTGTTTACAGCAAAATTACAGACAAGCGTTAAGGACTTCAATCTTATCTACTGTTATGCCTCCAATGATAATGCCGATGAGGATGAGAAAAAAGGTTTTACAGAGTTGTGAAGAAATCAGATATTACCCTTGTTCTAGGTGAAGTCAATGCCAATGTTAAACTCGATGGCTTCAGAATAACTAACACTTATTACAAACACCGCGACATACATAAGTACACGTGGGTTTCACCTCATGGGCTGCATAAGAACGTTATAGATTATATATTAGTTAACAGCAAATGGACTACTTCTGTTAGAAAGACCAGGTCATATTGGGAAGCTGAAATCGGATCTGACCATTATCTTGTTAAAAGTGTTTTGCGATTTAAACTTAAGAAGTGTTGTGCTAAGGTTAAAATATTTTCCTTTAATTATGAAGCTCTGAAATACCTAATTATATCATGATAGGTTACTTACTCATTATGACAGTCGTGGTTTGCTTGCTACTCAAGTTCAGGAAAAATGTGACCATTTAAAATAGGCTTTTTTGGAAACTAACAGTACTCTTTTACGAAAAATGAAGCAGAGGACGCATAATTATCTGATTGACAACGCACTTCAGTTTATTTTAGAAAGAAAGAACTACAGGAATGTCCTGAATCAATACTAATCCTAATAGAAAACATTATAGAGAGCTTAATAAACATGTAAAGGATCAGTTAGCTGCTGATAATAATCTTTGGCTGACAAAGCCGAAGAAGCAGTTGGGCAGCACAACAGCAGAGAGCTGTACCAGACAATTCTGCGACACAAATAACTTGTAGAGTAATTACAAAGGCCTAAAGGTAAAATTTTACACTGCACCGACGAAACTATCTATTCTCCTACCGAAATTTCAAATGTGTCATCAATAATTATTATTTACCACAGTGACAAGAAATTCAGCTACAGATTGTATGAATTCCTCAGAATAAAAACTATAACGTGTGACTATAAATTAAAAGTTAAATTACTAGAAGAATACAGCGACTAAATAAGAATTACAAATGACATCGCGAAAACACGCGCGTGACGTCAGCAGTGATCTTTCCGGGTGTTGCCACCCTAATTTCTATAATACACAATCTTTGAAATCCAAAGTGTAGAAATCAAAACACTTGTAATCCAAAGAGTGAATAATCAAAAATAGATAGTTATCCTTATTCCAAATTGAAATAATTTATAAAATATATTATTAAAGTTTCCTAAAAGGGCATATTCTGCCTGTATTAAAAAATTCTATGTGATGTCCGTGGTGCAATAGCTATCTGTGCTTTTCACTGTGCTGGTCAAGACAGCGGTTTCTTTCTTAGGCGTGTAATACGCGTTTCCATGTCGTATCCATTGGCGTAGGAAGACGGTAAGGCGCCCTTACCATCTCTTAGCATAGGTCCCTAGAGTAGCCGCGGAGAACGGCGGTAGCCATGCTCCTAGTCAGAAAGCTGCACGTCACTTGCAATATATCCGAAAATTTAATGCTAATACTGCTCAATAAAATCGCAATTCTTTCCTCTACCAAAAGATTCTTATTCACTACTTAAAAGTGATTGAACCCGTTTCGTTACATACTATTTCTACATTTATTGCGAAATACAATCTATTTTTAATAGAAGACCAATAACTTTTTTGTAGTTATCAAAAACAATTTTTTAGCTTTTGCGTTCACTTTTCTTTTTAAACACAGTTTTTTAACCCAACTTAAGATTAGTGAACGAATTACATATGGAATAAGCTACGCAGCATCTTTTTCATAAAATAGAAATATATTGTATAATTATATCCAATGCACTAAAGGTAATAAGGACAAAAAAACTTATAAACTTATTTATATGTCGTGCTACTGAAGAAAAATCTAAGGTTTCATTTTTGTAAATACCTATGAAACGAAGGGGAAAATGTTAAACCCCGCCTGCATTTTTCGGATCGATTTAGTTTTCAGGTACTGATTCAGCGCAACTTTCAAAGAGAATTTCCACAGGAGAAAATTCAAAATACTCTTTCTTGCAATATATATGAAATTACATGATTTATATAAACTTAATTATGTGACATAAAACTTAATTTTCTAACATATCAAGTAAAAAACTTCGTACATCAAATAAAATGTTAAATCATCCCCCAACCGCATAATATTTCAAAGTTGTATCATTGTTTAAGCAAAATTTTCTAATGTTGAAAGTGGATATTTAAATACTTTTCATTATGATCTTTAATTTATTGTCACGTGTGTACATTAAATGCATATTTTTGGGAAGTTATAGAACTTCCAACTTACGTTAAAGCTTAAAACTGGCATAACATGGAAGTTTATTGTTATATATTTCAGCTTCCTCAACTATTTAATTAGTAAAACAATATTTTGAGAAAACAATTTTTAAAAAGTTTTTATTACGATCTTTAATTTACCTTCAGTCAGATTTCCCATTAAATACATGTACAAATTATAGCTTCCAACTTTGGTTCTCACTGGCATAATGGGGCGGGGGTGGCTCAGTTGGTAGCGCGCCAGGCTCGTAATCTGTAGTTCCCAGGCTCGAGTCCCAGCTGGGTCAGCGTTGAGATTTATCTCCGCAAAATTCCCCGCTCTGCCCACGGCCAGTAGGGGACAACGATGGGCTTGGAAAGGCCACCGTCCGTCGGATGGGACGTTAAGCCGTGACCCGTGTGCGGGAGAGCCATACCCTGTGCACGTTAAAGAACACGCTGGATGTGAAAAAAGGAAAAAAGTGGCCATAGATGACCAGACCAGTAGGCCATATTGAACTAGCAGCCCTCCCCTTCCGTTTCCTTCCAAAAGAGAATATCTCTTTTGAAAGGTACTAACGGCCTGCATCAGGAGAATGCGGGGTCGGACATTAGGTGCTAGACGTGGCCGGTTCTGTGCATCATCACTAGGGATTGGTACACAGCTCTCCTTCCAGTTTACGCCTAGCAACCATTTACAGGACAGCTACCATTTACAGGTCCTCGATAATAGTTTTTTTGTTTTTTCTTTTTAAGTTGAATTGCATTTTTTATCACACACAAGTTAACTATGCTGTGTATGTCCATGCTTGCCTCCAATATTGACTAAAATCTATTTTTTCTACAGTTTTCTCTTCCTGTGTCAACAGAGCAATCGTTATTACTAAGTAACACTCTTGAAAAATATCAGTGTGCATCAATTTATCTAATATCTGTTACCATTCACACTTAATGACCCATTTCTACCAGTATTTTGTGCATTACACTACTGGATTCCAGAATGTTCAGAACAAAACGAACAAGATCAGTATTGAAATTCTGACATTTGGAAACACCACATCAGTTATTCAACATATGGTTCACAAATCTTCACTCATTACCAATGAGACCTTATTATCTAATTTATATCTTTCTATTTCTTATATCTCCTAAAACTTTTCTCTTTCACTATGTATACATACAGCACCACGACTCATGAAGTGGTGTTTTCAAATTTAGCTTAAAACAATTTAGATTTCACTAAGGAAATATTTGGTTCAAATATATCTATAACTTCACCAATGTGATGTCCACTACAAACAATAATTACCACCACCATCTTTTCCCTTTTACATTTCCCTAACAGTATTCTTCATACGTCACAGAGTCATATCTGAGACACTAATACTCATGTAAAAAGAAAACGAAACAGTTTGGTTTCGTATAAATGTCAAGTGTGAGTATCATTCCTGAATGCACGCAACAAAACTTACTACTGATTGAAACTGCAACAGTTTTATATTTACATGTAGGTGAGTCGTTGTGCACAGAGGTAACTTCAATCCGAATAAAGATACGTCATTAAAAACTTATAGATTCTATTAAGTGTTTTAGTATTCCAAAATTTCTATGCTATGTAGTGTGAAAACCCAAAGAATAATATCAGGTGTACTAATCAATGTATTACCATTCAGTACATAATTTTTCTTCTCATTATACATGCTACATTCTACTAAACAACATGTGATCCTACTCGGATGCATTACAAGAACTATAAACATTCCCAAAGTAACGAAGAAAAAAGAAAAAACACTAGTCTCGATAAATGTGAACAGTGCACGACCAATGCCTACATTACCAAACAAGTAGCATTTCTGCTTCGTAACAGACATGTCATATATTTCCAGAATGGTTTAGAAGACACCCGAAATAATTTCCCTTCTATATCCTTTCCACTATTCTCAAATCCTCCCACTCCCATTACATTCCATTTCCAACTTATAAAAGTAATGTAGGTATGAGAAAACCGGTCACCACGTATGTTAATGACATTTTATTTAACGTTGTACATATCTTAAAATACGACCCTCAATGAATAGATTCGAAGCGTATCTGTCATGGTGTGTATTTAGAAAAAATTTATATATCATTTTATTATTTAGTACTTAATTAGAGTGACTGTAATTGGTGGTATGTCGAATTGCAGGAGTGTGCAGTACGCACTGTTTGCAGAAAAGTAGCCTTTTGTTTTTGGAACACAGGCTCTCTTTTTTTTATTCCAATAGAACTACGACATATAGAAATATCAAGCTTTTCATTTAAATTATTCAACAATAATAACACACTGGGAAAAATTTATAAAATAGTCTAAGAAACACAAATTACAGGTGAGAAACGAACACAACCGAAATTGCATGTTGCAGCTCACTGAGAGGTCCGATTGAGAAATTTGAGACGTCGCGAAAAAGCCGCTTTACTTCCATCATTCTGTTGTGGAAGCCAAACTTTACGTGTAACTTTTGTACGGAAGCTCTAAAACGAATTCACAGCAATGTCTGATACAGCTGCAGAGACCAGTGTTCCAGCTGCGGTTTCACGTAAAAAGAGGGGCAAAGCAACTGACGGAAAGCCGAAAAAATCGAAGATTGCCGCTTCTCATCCTAAGGTGTCAGAGATGGTGACTTCGGCGATCAATGCACTGAAGGAAAGAGGTGGATCGTCGTTGCAGGCTATCAAAAAATACATTGCCTCTCACTACAAGGTAGACATCGAACGTCTAGCTCCCTTTATCAAAAAATATCTCAAGACAGCAGTAGCCAGTGGGCAACTCGTTCAGACCAAAGGTAAAGGTGCAACTGGTTCCTTTAAGCTGAGTGCTACTGGTGAGAAGACGTAAGAAAAACCAGTAAAAATCAAACCTGCTAAGAGTCCAAAAAAACTCAAGGTGACCAAACCAAAAGCAACTAAACCTAAAAAAAGCCCTGCTACGTAGAAAACGGTTCCAAAGAAAACTGGGAAGAAGTGAACTATAAAATAAGACATCAATAACAAAAGGCTCTTTTAAGAGCCACATATTGTGTAGAAAGGATGCCCTACCGTACAAAAAAATTATCGTGAAATCAGTTTTTTTATACTCTACACGTAGGAAAAATAACCATCATAAGTATCTTATGAAAAAGGAAATATTCACCACTGGAAACATTTAGTAACCAAACATTAAGCTTACTTAATTTCATTACAATTATATTAAACGTAAATTTCGTCACTGATTTTAAATCCTAGTAAAATGTACGAGAAAACATCGCTAAACCTTTATTATTCATAATAAATTATAAATTAATGACCAATCGGTAGCTTTCCATAGGTTGAAAGAACCGTATTGTGGCAATTTATAAGACGCGATATGTAATAGTTTTATGAAAAGATTTTGTTTATCACAGTGTAACCAATTAAGAACATAGTTTAACACCCTGAATACGTTCCTATAACGAAACTAACCATTATTCTTGGCAGTGACATGTGCGGTTGGAGAAAATATTTAAATAGCCTAATTGGTTTACCTTTAGGAGTTCACGTATAAAATGATAAATTTGCTAATACAAATACGATGGGTAATTCTTTAGACACTATTTATTGGCCCTGAAAAGGGCTTTTTGGTTTCTTTTTTTGCTTTATTTTTCTCTACCGTCGAAATCCGTACAGAGTGCGTCCTTGTCGTTTTAGAGCATACACAATATCCATGGCTGTCACCGTCTTCCTCTTTGCATGCTCAGTGTAGGTGCCTGCATCTCTGATAACGTTTTCAAGGAATACTTTGAGAACACCTCGTGTTTCTTCGTAGATGAGACCAGAAATTCTCTTCACACCACCTCCCCTAGCCAAACGCCGGATAGCAGGCTTCGTGATATCTTGGATATTATCACATAAAACGTTTTTGAGCCGTTCAGCACCACCTTTTCCTAAACCTTTGCCGCCTTTTCCTCTGCGAGACATTACGTTCACTACTAAGATAAAGCTGATTTGAATTCAATTGAATAACTCTCCTTCAAAGTAGAACTGATGTGAAATGGCACAAACTGTTTTTCGGGAAAGTTGTTACACGTTTCGATCGGACCACCGAGAAAACTTCCGCGTCAAAAAACTGTGATTGGTTGGTTTCGGTGGGCACTCTCAGGTACAGTGAACAACACTGAATTTTCACTTAAGAATTGAAAATTCCATTACCTAGTTATTCAAAAAATAATGTAAAAAACTATTCATGTATTCTACCATGTATTAATACTCATTTAGGTAATTTTCGGCAGTGACTAATAGACCATTACGAGAAAAACGCAGTGCTGACGTGGTTGCCAGAAACGCCACTAATTTACAATAAATTAATGAACGTTTTTCGTGTTAGTCACAAATAAAATCATTCAAATTGAATTCGATATAACCAATCAATACGTTATCACTCACGTCGCCATAAAAAATTTCACGTTTCTCCTTTTATATGAAATTTATTTTATTCAAAAATTTATTTCTAAGCAGAATTTATAAACTTAAAGTAGGAACACCTGCCTATAAACCATTGCATGTTAAAGCGAACTAAAAAAACTTCCAACTGAGCAGCATGTCTAAGAAAATAATTAATAGATCAGACTTTATCAAACTAGAAAATATTACAAAAAATTAATGCTTAATAAATTACCAGTAGTAAGTTTCTTTAACTTTCCCAAATCTTGAAAAAGAATTCTAATTTTACCAGGTATTAGAAACTTATGGAACAGTAACTAACGGTTAGATTTTGAATAAAATATTTATTTCTGTTTTTGCTAAATTACTGGCTTTTGCTGTTAGTTTTGGAAAGACCGCCGTCCTTGGGATGGAACGTTAAGTGGTGAGCCGTACCCTGCGCACTTTAAAGAACACGCTGGATGGCCTTGACGGGAGGCCACCTTCTATATCCCAATGGCTGTTCCATTTGGGTCCCCTCCTAGAACGGTATCTGGGTCTTCTAGGTCCTTGTGACCTAACTATTTAATCGATGGTGTGCAAGAAAGTGCCGCTCAGAGGTGAAACAACCCAACTGTCAGCATTTTTCGAAATTCAAAATTCGAATTTTAATTGCATTTCGGAAAACCTCGAGAAGGACCGCCCAGTATCATTTAACGTTGAATTAATACCCTAAGACCGGATTTAACCTACTAATTATGAAACCTCTCAAAATTTCAAAAAAAATTATTGACAATGAATAACTTAAATATAAAAAATAATTTCAAAAGTCATAGTGTAATAATATCCAATCTTCAGAGTTTGTATTATTTCATAATCAACTACTTTATATTCAGAATCCTGTTGAAAACATTTTATAATATATCTCATAATTTGAATGCTAAACCGTTGACTTAACCTACTGTCTTTTCATAAATACGTCTTCATGGTTTTTTTATAAACTTCCGCCTTCGGTAAAAGTGATATCCACTCTTTGCTTCATTAAAACTTAATCCCCCCCCCCTTGCGCGATCTTCACACGTTTATTCCCGTTTCCTATTTGAATTATAAACTCTGATAATTTCCTCACTGTGACTAAGCATTCGCTATATAACGTCTGTTATCGCAATATATGGATTTCAAATCAGGTATACGTCTGACAATACCAAATCTATTTCTTACATTCCGCAACCTCTTCTTATTGTTCTTCGCGTCGCCGGATATACGAGAATTTCCAACAATTATGTCGCATAAAGCTTATTACGATGAACGGAAGTACATGACATTGTTTCGTCAAAGTAGCAATATAGGTGTAGTATTATTGAAAATATGAACATGCTTTAGGTCTAAGATGCAGTTGATATGAGGGAGATTTCTTATAAGATTTGAATTTCATGATATGTAGATCTGATGTGAATTATTTTCTGTATTAGACGGTGAAATTATTAATCAAGTCTAGATATTTGGTGAGAAAAAATTTCCATGTTTGAATAATGTTTAAATCTGATAATGTAAAGTGACAGTTTCGCAGAAAGGAAGCGGAAATTATCGTAAGTTCTGAGTTATGTAGCTCATTTAAATATAGTTTATTGTTGATTCTTATTTCAATTTCCTTTGCTGTTAAGAGGTTAAAAAATAATTCAAACTGTGTAATTTATCCAGTTTTATTTTGAGCTGTGTTTTTTAAATTTCTAATTGAGGTTTGGAGAAAAACTATTTAAGAATAGCAGGATTGGTTTCTTTGTTTTAAGTATGATGTTGTACTTTTTTTTATCTAATTTTTCGTGTAGGTATGTTGTGTTTAGATATAGGGTATTTGATATTTCTAGTTTTGAGGTGTATTTGGTGTAAATGTTCGAGTTAATATGATTTTGTGTGATGAATACTGTACAGTAGTGTAGTTTAAAATGTATTGTAAAGAATTGGAGATATTTTTAAATTTATTACGTAGTAATATGTAGGAAACTTTTTGTTATTTTTCAAGATGTTGTGATATTTATGTGATTTCTGATTTGGATCGGTTGTTGGCGTGAATATGGATGGTGCGTGTTTGAAAGTAAAGGAAGTTAAGTTAAGGAAGTAAGAGGTACGCAGTGGAATATTGAATGCGAGTGGAATATTGAAGAGGCGGGTCGCGTGACGAGTGCGTTGCTCAGCAGGGGCAAGAAACAATAATTCACAACAATCGTCACAACTAATTTACTCCTAAAAACTGTCGTTTTTAGGAGTAAATTAGAAGTGATTTGAACTACTCTAGGCACCAAATATTGCCTGGAACGAGAGGGTAAAGAAGGTACAGGTAAAGAATAATTTTTTATGTGAAGTTCCAAAAGAGGATGTTTGATACAGTAACACTCCACCCCCCGCCCTCTACACGGTGATCTCCAAATCCCTAAACTGGGAAATAGCCACTGAACCCGAGCAACTGAATCTGAAATCTCACAGGACATGGGACACCCAAGATACTACTACTTAACAGCGTCTATAGGAATGAAACCCAAAACTACGTTGGTCCAGAAATCCTACCAAACCCCAGCAAATATTTCTTATGCTAAATATATAATTTCAGGAATTCAGTGTTTCGAACTGCAGATACATGTTAAAACACAATATTCCTTCTGGTGAATATGGGAAACTGGTTTACACACCTAACGGATTTTCATTTCGTTCTGCATTTTTTAAGGATGGAGATTCGAAATTAGACAATTCAGAATATGCGTACTTTGGCATCTTTTACCACTCAGCGGCACTTTTCTGCACACCATGACATAAATGGCCAAGTCACATGGACCCCGAAAGCTCAGAGAAGGTTGGGGGAGGGGACCCAATGAAACAGCTACTGGGAGAGAGCTGGTAGTCTCCCGTCAAGGCCATCCAGCGTGTTCTTTAACGTGCACAGGGTATGGCTCTCCCGTACACGGGGCCAAGGCTTAACTTCCCATCCGACAGACGGCGGCCTTTCCAAGTGCATCGGTGTCCCCTACTGACTGTGGGCAGGACGGGGAATTTTGCGGAGATAACGAATATGCGTACCCTGTTATTTCCTTAGTGTTTGTCTGAGCAAAAAAAAGTTTAATTTCTCTATGGGAAGAGAAACAGTTAGAGGGAAACCAATGTAATAACATACAGGTGAACAGTAAAACTGGGAAAGTCTATTGTGTGCAACTTCCATTTTTCATATTTAAGCACTATACCCGTTTTTTTACTGTATGGATATATTTCCTGCTGGAAAAGATTATGAATTTGTGCAAAAATTATATGTCTGAAAAGTAAAATTCCAGTTGATGATTTCTTTTATACAATTTTTAATTGTTTTTGATAAAGAAAACGAAACAAAAAGAATCATGTAAATTTGTGGAAAATATTTCAGTTTTAAATATAGAACATAGTCACAGTTTTTCATATCTCTCGCAGAGATCTATAAGTACACTGAATCCTGAAAGAAAATTAAAAGAACGTAGCATTTCTGTGTGCAATAAGCAATGATGGTATATTTTTTCACTAAGCCCATCCTTCCTTTCTTCGTTCCTGCAACCCACTCGCTACCCCCACCCCACGTGATAACAGAACAATAAACCGAAAGGCAATAACGCTAGGAACCTATAGTCCAAAGAGCAGTCCAGAGACAGCACACATATATTTAATCCGGCAAAGCCTCCAAAGGTTAATCTTTTGGAGGCAACTAGTAGAGTCTACTTCTTCAAAAAATCAAAGCTGTCTACGTAACTAAGTGTCTTCCGGATAGTTAAATAGTATTAGTCATAGCCTAATCGGCCAATAGGGAATGATCTTGAAAGATCAAGATTTGTATCTTAGAAAGCTGATCTAAAGCTTTGCCAGAACTTGCATCATAATAGATTGTCTGTCGCTGAGGAGTCATCATGCTCCTCAGACGTTGCTCCGCTATGCCGATTGAACCTGTTGGTGATTCTCAGACACCAGAAATGTCGCCTAGAGAGATTGCTGAAGCATTGCCTCCTGCTGCAGAGAGAGAAGAGGTTTTACAGCAGTGGATGAGGGAGCACGAAGAATTATTTGTTCTCCCAGTTATTTCAAATCCGTCTCCTCCACTAACTCAGCAATTACTTGAAACATGGAGCACTTCAAGAAGCGACTGACTGCCTAGAATATTCACCTAATCAGAAGATCGGCAAATGGAATAACTCCATTTCACAAACGGCTCTTATGAGAGCCACACAATTCCGATAAAGGATTACCATTCGTACACTTCAAAGTAGTAAAATAGTTGTGATTAAATAATCTCATGTTTCTAGTTATTGGTGATTTTTGTTTTCCTTGAATATTTTCTGTAGGTGCCGTAGAAAAGGTAAGCGAAACTTCCATCGGAATCTGGGAGTTGTAGAAAAAGGATTTTTCCAATTTTTAGGGATGGACGGATCAGACAAGTGCTGTCTGAACATGGGCATCTCGTAGGGCAGTCGTGAGGACAGCAGTAAAACCCGTTGGCGTCCGGGGGAAAACCGAGGGGTTTACCTGCTACCGGTCGTACAAGGTCCGGGTTTCGCGCTGCCATCTATGTGCAACCATGGGAACTAATTTTTCTTGAACTATCCCCATTTATTTTATTGGCTTGCTCCACCGAGTGCTATATTTGTATGTGTATTTTTTTTTTATTTCATTTTTTCATCGTGACGTCACTTGCAAACGGGACGGTGCTATATATGTGAGAAGAATGTGGGGCAAGTATCACGCTCGTCTTGATTGCAAGGTTTACTCAGTAGAGTATACAACAAAACCTTATTGAAGTTTATACGATAATGACAGGAAATTTTAAAGTAATTTTGCTAATAAAAAAATAAACACCGACTACGAAATGTGTGTAAGACATTTCAATCTCAGATGTTAGCAAAAGGATAAGCCCTTCGTCAAACTTCTCACGTGTTGACAATTCGATTTCGTTACGATCTTTGAAAGGTTCATAACAGACTTCTTTCCTGAAGTTTCCAGATAGCAAAATTTCCGTCTGGTAACGCATGGAACTCTAGAAGAGTTTATCAAATGCTATTTTAGATCTAAATTGGGATTGAGTTTGCTGTAGAAATTGTTTTTTCTCGCAGAAACTTTGAAAAGGATCCAAATAAATATTTTTTGCCTTAACGAATAATGCAGAAAAAATGTCGTTTATTTAAATAAAATATCTCAGCTTTTATAGCCTTAATGAAACGGATAATTTACTTCTTATTAAATTCTTTCATTGCTAGAGTATTTTCTAACTGCTTGGGTGCAGTTAACTTTAGGTTTTGGCATGCTATGTTTGTAATGGAAAAGCTTTCCTGAATATCGGTAAACGTGTATCAGTACACGTTTGCAGGTGACGTCACGCTGAAAAAATAAAATATACAGCTATAGCACTCGGTGGAGCAAGCGAAAAAAATAAATGGGGATAGGTGAAGAAAAATTAGTTCCCATGCTTGCACATAGATGGCAGCGCGAAACCCGAACCTTGTACGACCGGTAGCAGGTAAACCCCTGGGTTTTTCCCCTGACGCCAACGGGTTTTCCAACTCGTGCCACCGTGGAGCCACGCCCGTCCCTTTGCTCTGCGACCACTGAGAGCTACAGACGTGCGTGTTCGAGCTGTCGACTTTACCTCAGAGTACTTTTTCCGCTGACTCTTTGGTTCAGTATTGTTCAGCATAGTCTGTAATAATTATAATATAAATATATTACAGCGCATATTGTATTGTGAAGTTTTCCGATTTATTGGTATATAGAGTTAGGTAATTCTGTCGGAATAATTTTTCACTGCATAAAAAACTAACGTCTAGTCACCACACTTCCTTTATTTTTCCGGATGATTTTAGAGAGGTATAAATGTGTAAAACTGGTTCTGTTTCTCGTTGGAAGGAAAATTGTGTTGTGGTTGGGTTGTTTTAGCTCTGAGCGGCACTTTTTTTGCACACAATGGGCTAAATGGCCCCGAAAGTTGGGGGACCCACTGGAACAGCTGTTGGGAGACAGATGGTAGCCTTCCATCAAGGCCCTCCAGCGTGTTCCTTAACGTGCACAGGGTATGGCTCTCTCCCACACACGAGACCATGGCTTAACGTTCCATCCGACGGACGGCGGCCTTTCAAAGCCTGAGTCGGATTGCAGGAAAATAGAACTTTTTTATCTACGCCAAATAGTGGACAGAAGCACGATTTTATAGTTCAAATATTCAATAATTTTTCGATTACTATACATAAAAATAATTTGGTCACAAATTAAACGTTTGGTTTTTATTGCCGATCACTACTGCGTTTTTGCCTACCGCAAAAATCACCAGAGAGATCATTACAACAACGTGGTAAATAAATGCACACACCACTGTACCTATAGAATTCACAGAATGCTTATGTGAGAAAAAAAATTATTGCCCACGGTGAGGGACTTCATGTCGACGGTTGGAATCCTCCCCACGTGGAATATAATTTTTTTTTCACCTAAGGATTGACCTAATCACTAAAGATATGTCTCAGCCCTATCGAAATCACTAACCAGACCATTCAGCAACTTGGTCAAGAAGCATTTTACTCTCAGAAACGTACATCAGATCGCACCGATGGCCGGGAAATGACGAATGAATCTAACACGGAAAAATCGAAATCTGAGAACAAAGGACAACTCGAATACCTATGTATGACGTAACAGCGATCGGCCCTACGCAACAGTACTCTCTGAACGCTTTCATATCGTATATTTTTTTCGCTACCCAACAATTGGAATTCGAAAAAGCAACTGTTGTTCCTCAATTGTTATCGATTGGCTTCGAAAAACGGTCCCCGAATGTTTCTCTAAGATAAATCCAATGGAAATCCACGTCTCTTTCCAAAATCAGGCATATTTCACTTATAATTCTGCAAAGAGAACTGTCGAAACGATTTCTTCGCAAATGCGTACTGTACGGAAAAAAATTAATAAAATTATTGCGCTGCCAATGATATTATTTTTGTTTGACAAAACATACTCCCCCCCTTAAGGCATTGAAATGTCAAAGAATATGTGGTCACTGTCGATCGTCTATGCTTCGATTGGTTCCTTAACCATCCACCCAAACAACTACCTACACACCGATGGGCTTGGAAAGGCCGCCAACCGTCGGATGGAACGTTATGCCGTGGCACCCTGTGAGAAAGAGCCATACCGTGTGCACGTTGAAGAACACACTGGATGGCCTTGATGGGAGGCTACCATCTGTCTCCCAACAGCTGTTCCAGTGAGTCCTCTCCTCCAACCTTCTCTGAGCCTTCGTGGTCCATGTGACCTGGCCATTTAGCCCATGGTGTACCTCTCAGAGGTAGAACAACCAACCTTCATCGCAGCCCGATTTCCAAGGCAATGGTTGTGTATTTTCACTCTTGCCCTCACTACCTCCCTACCACGTAAGTGGGAGGAGGTGATATGGATTCATTGTTGTTGCACTCTGCCTTTGTTTAACCGCTGCCTCCAATTCCCTTTGTTCCCTGTTAACGGAGGAGAGCAAGGGTGCTATGCTACCCTTTGTTCTCAGAATATTACATTCAAATTTTCTTTCGACTATTGTATAAGAAAGGGTCTATGGGTTGTGATCTCCCTTCAGTGCTTCGCTCACGCCCGTACCTCTGCTTTCCACAGATGTGAGTTATATGCTGTGTTTCTTAGAGTGCAGTAATTTTTCTGTTTCTATTTTTACGGTTTTCTAGGTATGTTTTTTAACGATTAGCATTATTCCTGGGATTTTAATCGCTCATTTCTTCTTTGCGCTAGGGTTGGGTAGTTTTTCTGCTGAGCAGCACTTTTTCGCACACATTGTGCTAAATGGCCAGGTCACAAGGAACCCTATGGCTCAGAGGATGTTGGGGTTGGGGACCCAATGGATCAGCTTTTTAAAGACAGATGTTAGCCTCCATTCAAAGCCATCCAGCGTGTCCTTTAACGTTCACAGGTTATGGCTCTCCCGCACATGGGACCATGGGTTAACATCCCATCTGACTGATGGCAGACTTTACCAAACAACCAAGCCCATCGGTGTGTCCCTACTCACCACAGGCAGGGAGTTTTGCAGGGATAAATGTCAATTCTGGTCCAGGTGGGACTCGAACCTGAGAACTGAAGATTATGAGCCTGGCGCACTACAGATTGACCATCCCCTCACCTTGTTCTTAATGGCAGAAGGGGAGAAAGCTTAGATGGGTTAGTTTTAAACAGAGGAACAAAGTTTGATGGCTTCTGGGTAGTGACCAAGTCGATTCATTGGTTACCGGTTTGCCCCCCCCCCCCTCGGCTTCCACAGCAGAGGTTATATGGGTTGGGTGTCGCTGCCATGTGATTAGTTTTCCTTGGTGAATTTGCCTCCCCCCAGTCCTTTTCTTCAGTGGAAAGGTTACATCGATTGGGTGTCTGTGTCCCATCAAATTTTTTGGTTGGTTGGGGACTGTGAAATTTTTCCTTCGTATTTCACCCCCCCCCCATGCATAGGGGAAGGTTTGTGTTTTGAGCGAGAAGATGGGTAGGACTCTGCCAAAGGCAGCAGCAATGCCCGTGGACAGGGTAAAACTGGCCATTTACTGTAGGGTAGAACTGGCCATTTTTGTGCTAAACTGGCTATTTATCACAACAAAAAATAGAAAAGAGCAATTTACAACGGAGGCTGTCCTTCTGTAATTTGTTATGGTGTTCCCCCACCCCTCACAGAGGAAGGGTTATATTGGTTGGGTGTAGCACAACCCCCACCCCTCATAGGGGAAGGGTATATATATATATATAATTTATATAACTCTATTGGGTGTCGTTGCCCATGCAAATTATTTTTCTCTATTGTGACATCCACCACCACCACAGGATGAAATTATATGGTTTACTTCTCACCCCCCCCCCCCCCCCCCCGCCTTTAAATTTTTTATTTTTGTCCGTAATCTGAACCCATCGCCTTCACCCTCTTACAGGAAAGGGTTATACGGGTTGGTGTAGTTTCCCTGTGAAATTTATCTTGGTGCATCCACCCCTCCCCCGTACGGGAAGGGGTTATATGGGATGGATGTCGTGGACCGGTGATTTATATTTTTTTTATTATTATTATTTTTCAGAGTCACGAGACCCACAACTTTCCTTCACACTTCATCCAGGCTTAGGACTGGCAGTACATTGCGCTGGCGTGTTTAAAAGTTGTCTGTCTCTCTGGTAGACTTTGTCTCGCAGCAAAATGTACACAGTTTAATACATAGAAAAAAATAGAAACATACAATTTACAACAACAAGGGAGTATCTTTTCTTTGTTTTTTAAAATTATTTATATTTTCTTTTGGTTTTCACTTATGTAAATTTTTTTTCATGTTAAATGTTTTCCTGTTCCTGAAAGGGAAGAGCAAACAATAGAACTACTCCCCTCTTGGCATTACAAGCCCGGGAATGCTACAGAGCTCACAGGTAGGTGAGGAAGTAGTAGCGCTCCCGCAGCGAATTGGCTGCCTGCTTGCGGTTGCCCAGGAAGGCAGCCACGTGAAGGGCTATGCCAAAAGCAGCAGAGATGATCATATTCGATCCCATGAACAGCAGGACTGCCTGGTCGCCCCAGGTGGACCGTAGCACTCCAGCCACGGGAGGGTAGATGAGGTTGGCCACTCCCTGGAACAGCCTCACCAGGGTGAAAATGACATTCATGTTGTCGACTCCGTGATTCGGGCTAAGCAGGAGGGGGATCAGGATGGTCCACACACCGGTTCCCACTCCAGCGGCAACGACAAGCTGGCAGTATTCGCAGAGAAGGGCAGTGAAATGACGGCGGCACCCGAGACGTATTTGGCGGTCCTCGGCAGGGGAGAGCGGCTGCTGAGGAGACCGTACGAGAGGTGTACGACCAGGTCACTGGCGGCGGAGTACACCAGAAACAGCGTCGCACTGCTGATCTCGACACCCAGCGACTTGGCGTGCTGGGAAATGTAGTGCAGGAAGTGAGGATTGCCCATACCCATCGCGAAGATGGAAGCGCTCGTGAAGAGGAACAGGCCATCCGTGAGGAAATGGAGGGACAGCCTCTTGGTGACAACCTATGTGCAGGATCTGGGTGCCGGCTCTCTGTCTTCAGCGGGGCTGATGGCGAAGGGTGCACCGACCACCATGAGGCCTCCAACGATACCTATGAGGAAGGGACAGGAGGTGGCCAGGTAGCTGAGGGCAAGGCCAGCGCTGCACAGCAATCCGCCCAGACACATGAGCGGCCTGTATCCAAAGGTAGACATGAGGATCCCTGTCACCAGTGAGAAGACCAGCGAGAGGGTCCCTAGCAGCCCCGGGATCCAGGCCGCCTGGGACAGAGTGGTTTCAGAAAACTCCAGGAAGATCGCCACCTTCAAAGCACTGAAGGACTTGAAGAATCCTGAAAGGAGAAAGGTTATGAGAAAGCAGCCACCAGCGACGGCCCACCCGTATCCTTTATCGGGTGGCTGTGGTGGCGTTGGCACACTCTTCCTCTACTCCCTTCGTCGCTGCAACTGGAACAGACACGGTGGAATCCGGCTCAGGTCACTGCAAAAGAAGGAGAAAAAAAGTGATTATTAGAATTAGTAGAGCTAATATAAATCAGTAGTGCGTCGACTAAAGACCCTACAGACTATGCTGAACAATACTGAACCAAAGAGTCAGCGAAAAATGTACTCTGAGGTAAAGTCGAGAGCTCGAAATCGCACGCCTGAAGCTCTCAGTGGTCGCAGAGCAAAGGGACGGGAGTGGCAGCTCGGTGGCACGAGTTGGAAAACCCGTTGGCGTCAGGGGGAAAGCCCAGGGGTTTACCTGCTACCGGTCGTACAAAGTTCGGGATTCCCGCTGCCATCTATGTGCAACCATGGGAATTAATTTTTCTTCAACTATCCCCATTTATTTTTTTCGCTTGCTCCACCGAGTGCTATATATGTATGTGTATATTTTTTTTATTTTATTTTTTCAGCATAAGGTCACCTGCAAACGGGACGGTGCTATATATGTGAGAAGAAAGTGGGACAAGTATCACGTTCGTCTTGATTGCAAGGTTTACTCACTAGAGTATACAACAAAACCTTATTGAAGTTTATACGATAATGACAGGAAATTTTAAAGTAATTTTGCTAATAAAAAATAAACACCGACTACGAAATGTGTGTAAAACATTTCAATCTCAGATGTTAGCAATAAGATAAGCCCTTCATCAAACTTCTCACGTGTTGACAATTCGATTTCGTTACGATCTTTGAAAGGTTCATAACAGACTTCTTTCCTGAAGTTTCCAGATAGCAAAATTTCCGTCTGGTAACGCATGGAACTTTAGAAGAGTTTATTAAATGTTATTTTAGATCTAAATTGGTATTGATTTTGCTGTAGAAATTGTTTTTTCTCGCAGAAACGTTGAAAAGGATCCAAATAAATGTTTTTTGCCTTAACGAATAATGCAGAAAAAAATGTCGTTTATTTAAATAATATATCTCAGCATTTATAGACTTAATGAAACGGATAATTTAGTTCTTATTAAATTCTTTCATTGCTAGAGTATTTTCTAAGTGCTTGGGTACAGTTAACTTTACGTTTTGGCATGCTATGCTTGTAATGGAAAAGCTTTCCTGAATATCGTTTAAGTACTTTACATGATTTCAGAAACGTGTTTCAGTACACGTTTGCAGGTGACGTCACGCTGAAAAAATAAAATAAAAAAAATATACACATACACATATAGCACTCGGTGGAGCAAGCGAAAAAAATAAATGGGGATAGGTGAAGAAAAATTAGTTACCATGCTTACACATAGATGGCAGCGCGAAACCCGTACTTTGTACGACCGGTAGCAGGTAAACCCCTGGGTTTTCCCACTGACGCCAACGGATTTTCCAACTCGTGCTACCGAGATGCCACGCCCATCCCTTTGCTCTTCGACCACTGAGAGCTACAGACGTGCGTGTTCGAGCTCTCGACTTTACCTCAGAGTACTTTTTTCGCTGACTCTTTGGTTCAGTATTGTTCAGCATAGTCTGTAATATAAATATATTACAATGGAGATCGTATTGTGAAGTTTTCCGATTTTTTGGTATATAGAGTAAGGTAATTCTGTCGGAGTAATTTTTCACTGCCTAAAAACCTAACGGCTATTCCCCACACTTCCTTTATTTTTCCGGATGATTTTAGAGAGGTATAAAAGTGTAAAACTGGTTCTGTTTCTCGTTGGAAGGAAAATTGTGCTGTGGTTGGGTTGTTTTACCTGTGAGCGGCACTTTTTTTGCACACAAATGGCAAAATGGCCAGGTCACATGGACCCCGAAGGTTGAGGGACCCACTGGATCAGCTGTTGGGAGACAGATGGTAGCCTTTCGTCAAGGTCCTCCAGCGTGTTCCTTAACGTGCAGAGGGTATGGCTCTCTCCCACACACGTGGCCGCGGCTTAATGTTCCATCCGACGGATGGTGGTCTTTCCACACCTGAGTCCGATTGCATGAAAATAGAACTTTTTTATCTAAGCCAACTAGTGGACAGAAGCACGATTTCATAGTTCAAATATTCATTAATTTTGCGATGATTACTAATAAAAATAATTTGGTCACAAATTAAACATTTAGTTTTCTATTGCCGATCACGACTGCGTTTTTGCCTACCGCAAAAATCACCAGAGAAATCATTACAACACTGTGGTAAATAAATGCACACACCACTGTACCTATAGAATTCACAGAATGCTTATGTGAGAAAAAAACAATTATTGCCCACGGTGAGGGACTTCATGTCGACGGTTGGAATCCTCCCCACGTGGAATATAATTTTTTTTACACCTAAGGATTGACCTAATCACTAAAGATATTTCTCAGCCCTATCGAAATCAACTAACCAGACCATTCAGCAACTTGGTCAAGAAGCATTTTACTCTCAAAAACGTACATCAGATCGCACCGATGGCCGGAAAATGACGAATGAATCTAACACGGAAAAAATCGAAATCTGAGAACAAAGGACAACTCGAATACCTATGTATGACGTAACAGCGATCGGCCCTACGCAACAGTACTCTCTGAACGCTTTCATATCGTATATTTTTTTCGTTACCCAACAATTGGAATTCGAAAAAGCAACTGTTGTTCCTCAATTGTTATCGATTGGCTTCGAAAAACGGTCCCCGAATGTTTCTCTAAGATAAATCCAATGCAAATTCATGTCTCTTTCCAAAATCAGGCATATTTGACTTATAATTCTGCAAAGAGAACGGTCGAATCTATTTCTTCGCAAATGCGTACTATAGGGAAAAAAATTAATAAAGTTATTGAGGGGCCAATGAATCTCTTTGTTGCGATGTTATGCAACCACGGCAATTCCCGGTTCCGCCTGACAGCACTACTTGGTTAAGAAAAGCCATGACTATCTAGAGCCGGGGGCAAGGAATACGCCCTATAGGCGCACCTCAACCCCGGCCTCACATGGCAGCAGTCCTATAGAAGGAAAGCTGACCACCGGAAGAAACCTTACTTTAATCTATTCCCCGGTTTGCAAATGTGGAAGGATATAAAGATCCAAACTCGATCGGCACCCGGGGTGGAGACTCTTAGTAAGACCCAGACTTTTCGGACAGCTCGTGCCTACTAGGCCGGGGAACACCTTTCGGCAGAGCCGTCGAACTGACCACACAGGTCCCTGAAAGGTGAGGTCTCCGACGCCGTCACCATCCGACCGGCAATCAAGCCGGCCAGCAGCGTCTTCAACCTCGGTTGGCCTTAGTCATGTCCAACCGGTGAACCAATCCGGTTGGCACAGCCTTCAGCCGGGTTGCTGGGCCCTAGGCCCCCCCACCACGACAAGGTGGTCCCCTATCGGGGGGGTATTGAGGGGCCAAGGATATTATTTTTCTTTGACAAAACATACTCCCCCCCCCCCCTTTAAACCATTGAAATGTCAAAGAATATGTGGTCACTGTCGATAGCCTATGCTTCGATTGGTTCCTTAACCATCCACCCAAACAACTACCTACAGACCGATGGGCTTGGAAAGGCCGCCATCCGTCAGATGGGACGTTAAGCTGTGGCACCGTGTGAGGGAAAGCCATATCCTGAGCACGTTAAAGAACACGCTGGATGGCCTTGATGGGAGGCTACCATCTGTCTCCCAACAGCTGTTCCAGTGAGTCCCCTCCCCAACCTTCTCTGAGCCTTCGTGGTCCATGTGACCTGGCAATTTAGCCCATGGTGTACCTCTCAGAGGTAAAACAACCGACTGCCCACCCCCTTCATCGCAGCCCGACTTCCAAGGGAATGGTTGTGTATTTTCACTCTTGCCCTCACTACCTCCCTACCACGCAAGTGGGAGGAGGTGATAGGGATTCATTGTTGTTGCACTCTGCCTTTGTTTAACCGCTGCCTCCAATTCCCTTTGCTTCCTGTTAACGGAGGAGAGCAAGGGTGCTATGCTATCCTTTGTTCTCAGAATATTATATTCAAATTTTCTTTAGGCTATTGTATAAGAAAGGGTCTATGGGTTGTGAGATCCCTTCAGTGCTTCGCTCACGCCCGTCCTCTGCTTTCCACAGATGTGAGTTATATGCTGTGTTTCTTAGAGTGCAGTAATTTTTCTGTTTCTATTTTTACGGTTTTCTAGGTATGTTTTTTAACGATTAGCATTATTCCTATGATTTTATTCGCTTATTTCTTCTTACGGCTAGGATTGGGTTGTTTTACTGCTGAGCAGCACTTTTTCGCACACATTGTGCTAAATGGCCAGGTCACAAGGAACCCTATGGCTCAGAGGATGTTGGGGGGTGGAGACTCACTGGATCAGCTTTTTAAAGACAGATGGTAGCCTCCCTTCAAAGCCATCCAGCGTGTCCTTGAACGTTCACAGGCTATGGCTCTCCCGCACATGGGACCATGGGTTAACATCCCATCTGACAGACGGCAGACTTTACCAACCAACAAGCCCATCGGTGTGTCCCTACTCACCATAGGCAGGGAGTTTTGCAGGGATAAATCTCAATTCTGGTCCAGGTGGGACTCGAACCTGAGAACTGCAGATTATAAGCCTGGCGCACTACGGATTGACCATCCCCTCACCTTGTTCTTAATGGCAGAAGGGGAGAAAGCTTAGATGGGTTAGTTGTAAACAGAGGAACAAAGTTTGATGGCTTCTGGGTAGTGACCAATTCGATTCATTGGTTACCGGTTTGCCCCCCCTCCCCTTCTCGGCTTCCACAGCAGAAATTATATGGGTTGGGTGTCACTGCCATGTGATTATTTTTCCTTGGTGAATTTGCCTCCCCCCAATCCTTTTCTTCAGTGGAAAGGTTACATCGATTGGGTGTCTGTGTCCTGTCATATTTTTTTGGTGGGTTGGCGACTGTGAAATTTTTCCTCCTCCTTTCCTTCCCCAAGCACAGGGGAAGTTTGCGTTTTGAGCGAGAAGATGGGTAGGGCTCTGCCGAAGGCAGTAGCAATTCCTGTGGACAGGGTGAAACTGGCTATTTACTGTAAGGTACAACTGGCCATTTTTGTACTAAACTGGCCATTTATCACAACAAAAAATAGAAACATGCAATTTACAATGGAGGCTGTCCTTGTGTAACTTGTTATGATGTTCCCCCACCCCTTTGCAGGGGAAGGGGTTAAATGGGTTGGGTTTTGGTGAGTGAGATTTTTTTTGTGTGTGCGTTTGTGTCCCTATCCCCTGTTGCAGGTGACAGGGTTACATGTGATGCGTGTCCCTCCCATGTGGAATATTTTGGATGTACCATCCCCCCCCCCACCCCTCACAGAGGAAGGGTTATATTGGTTGGGTGTCGTTGCCCATGCAAATTATTTTTCATTATTGTGACAACCACCACCACCACAGGATGAAATTATATGGGTTAATTCTGACCCCCCCCCCTTTAAAAGTTTTATTTTTTTGTCATCGCCTTCACCTCTTATAGGAAAGGGTTATACAGATTGGGTGTAGTTTCCCTGTGAAATTTATCTTGGTGCATCCACCCCTGCCCAGTACGGGAAGCGATTATATGGAATGGGTGTCGTGGACCTGTGATTTATATTTTTATTATTATTATTATTGAGAGTCGTGTGACCCACAACTTTCCTTCACACTTCATCCAGGCTTAGGACTGGCAGCGCAATGCTCTGGCGTGTTTAAAAGTTGTCTGTCTCTCTGGTACACTTTGTCTCGCAGCAAAATGTACACAGTTTACTACATATCAAAAAATAGAAACATACAATTTACAACAAGGGAGTATCTGCTCTTTGTTTTTTTTAAATTATTTACATTTTCTTTTGGTTTTCATTTATTTAATTTTTTTTTTTTTCATTTTAAAGTTTTTCCTGTTCCTGAAAGGGAAGAGCAAACAATAGAACTTACCCTCTCTTCGCATTACAAGCCCGGGAATGCTACAGAGCTCACAGGTAGGTGAGGACGTAGTAGCGCTCCCGCAGCGAATTGGCTGCCTGCCTGCGGTTGCGCAGGACGGCAGCCACGTGAAGGGCTATGCCAAAGGCAGCAGCGATGCCCATCTTCGATCCCATGAACAGCAGGACTGCCCGGTCGCCCCAGGTGGACCATAGCACTCCAGCCACAGGAGGGTAGATAAGATTGGCCACTCCCTGGAACAGCCTCACCAGGGTGAAAGTGCCATTCATGTTGTCGACTCAGTGATTCGAGGTAAGCAGGAGGGGGATCAGGATGGTCCACACACCGGTTCCCACTCCTGCGGCAATGGAGGCGACGACAAACTGCCAGTATTCGCGGCAGAAGGGCAGTGAAATGACGGCAGCACCCGAGACGGAGACGACCGCGATGTGTTCGGCAGGGGTGAGCGGCTGGCGAGGAGACCGTACGAGAGGCATACGACCAGGTCGCCGGCGGCGGAGTACGCCAGAAGCAGCATGGCACTGCTGTTCTCGTCGCCCAGCGACTTGGCATGCTGCGGAATGTAGTGCAGGAAGTGAGGGTTGCCATTACCCATCACGAAGATGGAAGCACTCGTGAGGAGGAACAGGATATCCGTGAGGAAACGGAGGAACAGCTTCTTGGCGACGACCTTGGTGCAGGATCTGGGTGCCGGCTCTCCGGCTTCCACGGGGGTCACGATGACGGCATTGTTGCTGCCGCAGGCGGGCACCACACGGAAGTGGCTCTCGGGCTGAACGAAGAGCAGGCCGCAGACTGCGATGAGCGTGAAGCAGCCAGCCAGCATGAGGAAGGTGTAGTTCAGGCCGACCGCCAGCAGCATCTCGTAGATCACAGTGGGCAGGACCATGGCCACGAAGCAGCCTCCCGACAGGGCGACGGCCATCACGGCCGGCCTCCGTATCCTGAAGTACTTTCCAGTGCACACTATGCCAGTGGTGATGGCACCGACCCCCATGAGGCCTCCAACGGTACCTATGAGGAAATAACCGAAGATGGCCAGGTAGCTGAGGGCAAGGCCAGCGCTGCACAGCAATCCGCCCAGACAAACGAGCGGCCTGTATCCGAAGGTAGACATGAGGATCCCTGTCACCGGTGAGAAGACCAGCGAGAGGGTTCCTAGCAGCCCCGGGATCCAGGCCACCTGGGACGGAGAGGTATCAGGAAACTCCAGGAAGATCGCCACCTTCAAAGCACTGAAGGAGTTGACGAATCCTGAAAGGAAAAAGGTTATGAGAAAGCAGCCACCAGCGACGGCCCACCCGTATCCTCCATCGGATGGAACCATCTTGGTGGCTGTGGTGGAATTGGCACGCTCTTCCTCTACTCCCTTTGTCGCTGGAACTGGAACGGACATGGTGGAATGCGGCTCAGGTCACTGCAAAAGAAGGAAAAAAAAATGATTATTAGAATTAGTAGAGCAAATATAAATCAGTAGTGCGTCGCTAAAGACCCCGACAGACTATGCTGAACAATACTGAACCAAAGAGTCAGCGGAAAAAGTAATCTGAGGTAAAGTCGAGAGCTCGAAATCGCACGTCTGAAGCTCTCAGTGGTCGCAAAGCAAAGGGACGGGCGTGGCACCTCGGTGGCACGAGTTGGAAAAACCTTTGGCGTCAGGGGAAAAACCCAACATAGTTTTGGGTTTCATTCCTGTAGACGCTGTTAAGTACTAATATCTTGGGTGTCCAGTGTCCTGTGAGTTTTCAGATTCAGTTGCTCGGGTTCAGTGGGTTTTTCCCAGTTTAGGGCTTCGGAGATCATTTCTGCATTTCTTCTTGATTTTGGCTCCTCTGTCTTCCCGTGGGAAATTCGTGTTTTCTAGTGTTTGGAGTAGGGCTACGCTGGATGTTTTTGCAATGTCCACGTCGTTTTACTATTTGCTTTACATCACTCAGTGCCTCCTCCAGAGGGTTTTTCCAATTCTTTATTGTGTGGGTTCTATGTGAGGGTTTTTTGGGGCTTTTCGAGAATTGGGGACTTCTGGTGTGTCGCTTTTCAGGAAATATCTGTTACATAGTTTGATATATTTGCTGGATTTTTGAAGGATTTCTATGTGGAGAAAAATCATCTAAAATGAGGAAGAAAGGTCTTTAGCACATGTGAAAAGAGTAATTGGAAGCTGAGATACAGCTACGTACAATAAAGTGCATATAGTAATGTTCTAAGGTGAGGCCTAATGAAAGTGAAGAGATATCGTAAATGAGCTTTCCTGAAGTTATTTCCGTTTATCAAGTAGATAAAATCTTTGCGGAATGAATAATAAATAGGAGAGTGACAGTATTTGAAGAGTAAAAGTCGAAAATGACAAAAAAATTAAATAAACAGTAATGGTATCTTATTATACATACTCTACACGTTTCGTTTCTTCGTCCCCCAATAGCAAAGGCTGAGACAAGTCTCTCGCAGGGCAGAATACGTCCTGCGAGGGAATCAAATCAAAATCTTGAAAAAGCGTTTACATCCTTTTTCTTATACAGAATACACTCTGAGAAATATCGATTTTCCAGCAAAGGGTGCAAGAACTTTAATACAAATTTTCTTTAGGCTTGGAAAGGACGCCGTCCGTAGGATGGGACGTTAAGACGTGGCCCAGTGTGTAGAGAGAGCCATACCCTGTGCACTTTAGAGAATATACTGGATGGTCTTGACGACAACCTACCATCTGTCTCCTAACAGCTGCTCCAGTGGATCCCCTCCCTCAATATCCTCTGAGCCTTCTGGGTTCTGGTGACCTGGCCATTAACCCATGGTGTGAAAAAGAGTGCCGCTCAGAAGTAAATACCATAATATCCATCTCTTTGATTTGACTTTGGTAAACTTAATTTAAATAGGACAGTCAGTATGGCATTCGCACTCCACCAGGAGTTCCAAGTGGCAAGCCACAAAACCATCAAGACTGCTGTCCTCACGACTGGCCTACGAGATGCCCATGTTCAGACAGCACTTGTCTGATCCGTCCATGCCTAAAAATTGGAAATTCCTTTTTCTACAACTCCCAGAATCCGATGGAAGGTTACTACCTTTCCTACAGCACCTACAGAAAATATTAAAGGAAAACAAAAATCACAAATAACTAGAAACATGAGATTATTTAATCACAACTATATAAGCTTTGAAGTGTACAAATGGTAACCCTTTATCGGAATTGTGTGGCTCTCATAAGAGCCGTTTGTGAAATGGAGTTATTCCATTTGCCGATCTTCTGATTAGGTGAATATTCTAGGCAGTCAGTCGCTTCTTGAAGTGCTCCATGTTTCAAGTAATTGCTGAGTTAGTGGAGGAGACGGATTTGAAATAACTGGGAGAACAAATAATTCTTCGTGCTCCCTCATCCACTGCTGTAAATCCTCTTCTCTCTCTGCAGCAGGAGGCAGTGCTTCAGCAATCTCTCTAGGCGACATTTCTGGTGGCTGAGAATCACCAACAGGTTCAATCGGCATAGCGGAGCAACGTCTGAGGCGCATGTTGACTCCTCAGCCACAGACAATCTATTATGATGCACGTTCTGGCCAAGCTTTAGATCAGCCTTCTAAGATACAAGTCTTGATCTTTCAAGATCATTCCCTATTGGCCGATTAGGCTATGTCTAATACTATTTAACTATCCGGAAGACAGTTAGTTAGGTAGACAGCTTTGATTGGTCGAAGAAGTAGGCTCTACTAGTTGCCTCGAAAAGATTAAACTTTGGAGGCTTTGCGGGATTAAATATATGTGTGCTGTCTCTGGACTGCCTTTAGGGCTACAGGTTCTTAGCGTTATTGCCTTTCAGTTTATTGCTCTGTTATCACGTGGGGGTGGGAGTAGCGAGTGGGTATCAGGAACGAAGAGAGGAAGGATGGGTTTGGTGAAATAATATACCATCATTGCTTATTCTCCACAGAAATACTACGTTCTTTTACTTTTTCTTTCAGGATTTAGTGCTCTTATAGAGCTCTGCCAAAGATTTGAAAAAGTCTGACTACGTTCTATATTTAAAACTGAAATATTTTCCACAAATTTACATGATTCTTTTTGTTTCGTTTTTTTTATCAAAACCAATTAAAAATTGTATAAAAGAAATCATCAACTGGAATTTTACTTTTCAGACATATAATTTTTGCACAAATTTATAAACTTTTCCAGCAGAAAGTATATGCATACTGTTAAAAATCGGGTATAGTGTTACATATGAAAAATTGAAGTTGCACGCAATAGACTTTCCCAGTTTTACTGTTGACCTGTATGTTATTACATTGGTTTCCTTTATTTTTTTAATTTTTTAAAACTGTTTCTCTTCCCATTTCTCTTCCTCTTTTTTTTGCTCATAGAAACACTAACGAAATAACAGAGTATGCATATTCGTTATCTCCGCAAAATTCCCCGTCCTGCCCACAATCAATAGGACACACCGATGCTTGTAAAGGCCGCCATCCGTCGGATGGAACGTTAAGCCTTGGCCCCGTGTACAGGAGAACCATACAATGTGCACGTTAAAGAACACGCTGGATGGCCTTGACGGGCGGCTGCCAGGTGTCCCCCAACAGCTGTTCCATTGTGTCAACTCCCCCAACCTTCTCTGAGTCTTCGGGGTCCATGTGACCTGTCCATTTAACCAATGGTGTGCACAAAAATGTGCCGCTGAGAGGTAAAACAACCCAAAGTACGCATATTCTGAATTGTCTAATTTCGAATTTCCACCCTTAAAAAATGCAGAACGAAATGGAAAATCCGTTAGGTGTGTAATTTAGTTTCCCATATTCACCAGAAGCAACATTGTGTTTTAATATGTATCTGTAGTTCGAAACATTGAATTCCTAAAATTATATATTTAGCATAAGAAATTTTTTGTTGGGGTTTGGTAGGATTTCTGGACCAACGTAGTTTTGGGTTTCATTCCTATAGACGCTGTTAAGTAGTAATATCTTGGGTGTCCCATGTCCTGTGAGATTTCAGATTCAGTTGCTCGGGTTCAGTGGTTATTTCCCACGCCAACAACCCATCCAAATCACAAATCACATAAATATCACAACACCTTGAAAAATAGCAAAAAGTTGCCAACATATTACTACGTAATAAATTTAAAAAACATCTCCAATTCTTTACAATACATTTTATACTACACCACTGTACAGTCGGTCAAAAAAGTATCCGAACGCTCTTTTTGTATACAAAGTTCAGAAAAAACAACTGGCAACGATTTTTTTAGAAATTAATGATCTGGCAACCTTCGTGTACCGTACACGAAGGTTGCCAGATCATTAATTTCTAAAAAAAATCGTTGCCAGATTTTTTTCTGAATTTTGTATGCAACCATAGCGTCCGGATACTTTTTTGAGCGACTGTACACTGTTCATCACACAAAATCGTATTAACTGGAACATTTACACCAAATACACCTCAACACTAGAAATATCAAATACCCTATATGTACACACAACATACCTACACGAAAAACTAGATAAAAAAAGTACAACATCATACTTAAAAAAAAGAAACCAATCCTGCTATTCTTAAATAGTTTTTCTCCAAACCTCAATTAGAAATTTAAAAAACACAGCTCAAAAGAAAACTGGATAAATTACACAGATTGAATTATTTTTAAACCTCTTAAGAGTAAAGGAAATTGAAATGAGAATCAACAATAAACTATATTTAAGTGAGCTACGTAACTCAGAACTTACGATAATTTCCGCTTCCTTTCTGCGAAACTGTCACTTTACATTATCAGATTTAAACATTATTCCAACATGGAAATTTTTTCTCACCAAATATCTAAACTTGTTTAATAATTTCACCGTCTAATACAGGAAACAATTTACATCAGATCTACATATCATGAAATTCAAATCTTATAAGAAATCTCTCTCATATCAACAGCATTTTACACTTAAAATATGCTCATATTTTCAATAATACTACATATACGTTGCTACTTTGACGAAACAATATCATGCACTTCCGGTTATCGAAATAAGCTTTACGCGATATAATTGTTGGAATTTCTCGTATTTCCGGCGACGCGAAGAACAATAAGAAGCGGTTGCGGAGTATAAAAAATAGATTTGGTATTTTCAGACGTATACCTGATTTGAAATCCATATATTGCGATAACAGACGTTATATAGCGAATGCTTAGTCACAGTGAGGTAATTATCAGAGTTTATAATTCAAATAGGAAATGGGAATAAATGTGTGAAGATCGCGCAAGGGTGGTGATTAAATTTTAATGAAGCAAAGAGTGGATATCACTTTTACCGAAGGCGGAAGTTTATAAAAAAAACCCGTGAAGCCGTATTTATGAAAAGAAAGTAGGTTAAGTCTACGATTTAGCATTCAAATTATGAGATATATTATAAAATGTTTCAACAGGATTCTGAATAGAAAGTAGTTGATTATGAAATAATACAAACTCTGAAGATTGGATATTACACTATGACTTTTAAAATTATTTTTTATATTTAAGTTATTCATTGTCAATAATTTATTTTGAAATTTTGAGAGGTTTCATAATTAGTAGGTTAAATCCGGTCTTAGGGTATTAATTCAACGTTAAATGATACTGGGCGGTCCTTCTCGAGGTTTTCCGAAATGCATTTAAAATTCGAATTTTGAATTTCGAAAAAAGCTGACAGTTGGGTTGTTTTTCCTCTGAGCGGCACTTTCTTGCACACCATCGGTTAAATAGTTAGGTCACAAGGACCTAGAGGACCCAGATACCGTTCGAGGAGGGGACCCAATGGAACAGCCATTGGGATATAGAAGGTAGCCTCCCGTCAAGGCCATCCAGCATGTTCTTCAAAGTGCGTAGGGTACGGCTCACCATTTCCAAGGACGGCGGTCTTTCCAAAACTAAGAGCAAAAGCCAGTAATTTAGCAAGAACACGAAGAAATATTTTACTCAAAGTCTAACAGTTAGTTACTGTTCCATAAGTTAGAAGGAGAGTTATACAATGGTAAAATTAGAATTCTTTTTCAAGATTTGGGAAAGTTAAAGAATTTACTACTGGTAATTTATTAAACATTAATTTTTTGTAATATTTTCTAGTTTGATAAATCTGACCTATTAATTATTTTCTTAGACATGTTGCCCAGTTGGAAGTTATTTTTTAGTTCGTTTTAAAATGCAATGGTTTATAGGCAGGTGTTCCTATATTAAGTTTATAAATTCTGCTTAGAAATAAATTTTTGAAAAAAATAAATTTCATATAGAAGGAAAAAGGTTAAATTTTTTTTATGGCGACGTGAGTGATAACGTATTGATTGGTTATCTCGAATTCAATTTTAATGATTTTATTTGTGACTAAAACGAAAAACGTTCATTAATATATTGTAAATTAGTGGCGTTTCTGGCAACCATGTCAGCACTGCGTTTTTCTCGTAATGGTCTATTAGTCATTACCGAAAATTACCCAAATGATTATTAATACATGGTAGAATCATGAAGAGTTTTTTACATTATTTTTTGAGTAACTAGGTAATGGAATTTTCAATTCGTACGTGAAAATTCAGTGTTGTTCACTGTACGTGACAGTGTCCACCGAAACCACCAATCACAGTTTCTTGACGCGAAAGTTTTCTCGGTGGTCCGATCGAAAGGTGCAACAACTTTCCCGAAAAACAGTTTGTGCCATTTCACATCAGTTCTACTTTGAAGGAGAGTTATTCAATTGAATTCAAATCAGCTTTATCTTAGTAGTGAACGTAATGTCTCGCAGAGGAAAAGGCGGCAAAGGTTTAGGAAAAGGTGGTGCTGAACGGCTCAAAAACGTTTTATGTGATAATATCCAAGATATCACGAAGCCTGCTATCCGGCGTTTGGCTAGGGGAGGTGGTGTGAAGAGAATTTCTGGTCTCATCTACGAAGAAACACGAGGTGTTCTCAAAGTATTCCTTGAAAACGTCATCAGAGATGCAGTCACCTAAACTGAGCATGCAAAGAGGAAGACGGTGACAGCCATGGATGTTGTGTATGCTCTAAAACGACAAGGACTCACCCTGTACGAATTTCGACGGTAGAGAAAAATAAAGCAAAAAAAGAAACCAAAAAGCCCTTTTCAGGGCCAATAAATAGTGTCTAAAGGATTACCCATCGTATTTGTATTAGCAAATTTATCATTTTATACGTGAACTGCTAAAGGTAAACCAAGTAGGCTATTTAAATATTTTCTCCAACCGCACATGTCACTGCCAGGAATAATAGTTAGTTTCGTTATAGGAACGTATTCAGTGTGTTAAACTATGTTCTTAATTGGTACACTACTCTGTGATAAACAAAAAAATCTTTTCTTAAACTATTACATATCGCGTCTTATAAATTGCCACAATACGGTTCTTTCAACCTATGGAAAGCTACCGATTGTTCATTAATTCATAATTTATTATGAATAATAAAGGTTTAGCGATGTTTCCTCGTACGTTTTATTAGGATTTAAAATCAGTGACGAAATTTACGTGTAATATAATTGTAATGAAATTAAGTAAGCTTAATGTTTGATTACTAAATGTTTCCAGTGGTGAATATTTCAGTAAGATACTTATGATGGTTATTTTTCCTATGTGTAGAGTATAAAAAATGTGATTTCACAATAATTTTTTTGTACGGTAGGGCTTTTTCGCGATGTCTCAAACTTCTCAATCGGACCTCTCAGTGAGCTGCAACAGGCAATTTCGGTTGTGTTCGTTTCTCACCTGTAATTTGTGTTTCTTCTACTACTTTATAAAATTTTCCCAGTGTGTTATTATTGTTTGAATAATTTAAATGAAAAGCTTGATATTTCTATATGTCGTAGTTCAATTAGAATAAAAAAGGGAGCCTGTGTTCCAAAAACTAAAGGCTACTTTTCTGAAAACAGTGCGTACTGCACACTCCTGCAATTCGAAAAACCATCAATTAAAATCACTCTAATTAAGTACAAAATAACAAAATGATATATAAAATTTATCTAAATACAGGCCATGACATATACGCTTGGAATCTCATCATTGAGGGTCGTATTTTAAGATATGTACAGCATTAAAATAAAGTCATTAACATACGTGGTGAACGGTTTTCTCATACCTACATTACTCTTATAAGTGTAGTAGATAAATTAGAACCGTAATTTTTCTCTTGGTTTATGTTATGTTCTGTATGAAACTACGTTTTTGAAATACAGAAAACTATTCATAAAGAGCAACATGCATATATATATATGTGTGTGCGTGTGTGTGTGCGCGTTCATGCAGTTGGAAATGGAATGTAATGGGAGTGGGAGGATTTGAGAATAGTGGAAAAGATAAGAGAAGGGAAATTATTTCGGGTGTCTTCTAAACCATTTTGGAAATATATGACATATCTGTTACGAAGCAGAAATGCTACTTGTGTGGTAATGTAGTCATTGGTCGTGCACTGTTCACATTTATCTGAGACTAGTGTTTTCATTTTTCTTTGTTACTCTGGGAATGTTTATAGTTCTTGTAATGCATCCGAGTAGGATCACATGTTGTTTAGTAGAATGTAACATGTATAATGAAAAAAAAAATTATGTACTGAATGGTAATACATTGATTAGTACACCTGGTATTATTCTTTGGGTTTTCACACTACATAGCATTGAAATTTTGGAATACTAAAAAACTAACACTAAATATTAAACATTTTCGTTGCGTGCATTAGGGAATGATACTCACACTTAACATTTATACGAAACCAAACTGTTTCGTTTTCTTTTTACATGAGTATTTGTGTCTCAGATATGACTCTGTGAGGTATGAAGAATACTGTTAGGGAAATGTAAAAGGGAAAAAGATGGTGGTGGTAATTATTGTTTGTAGTGGACATCACATTGGTGAAGTTATAGATATATTTGAACCAAATATTTCCTTAGTGAAACCTAAATTCTTTTAAGCTAAATTTGAAAACACCACTTCATGAATCGTGGTGCTGTATGTATACATAGTGAAAGAGAAAAGTTTTAGGAGATATAAGAAATAGAAAGATATAAATTAGATAATAAGGTCTCATTGGTAATGAGTGAAGATTTGTGAACCATATGTTGAATAACTGATGTAGTGTTTCCAAATGTCAGAATTTCAATACTGATCTTGGGAGCTATGTAACAGATATGGTGATGTGCGGCATGAGATTAACAGACGAATAGGGATTGCTGCCGGGACTTTTAAGAATCTATGGAGAGTTTGGGGAAATAGGCGTATACACCTAAAGACTAAAATTAGACTGTATAATAGTTTGGTTCTTTCTAGGGTTAGTTATGGTAGTGAAACTTGGACGCTGTGTAAACAAGATAACAGGAAACTAGATGCTTACGTAGTGTCTTGGGTATTAGGTGGTTTAACTATGTAACTAATGATGAGGTTAGGTAAAGGAGTCTGCAACCTCCTTTAAGCAGCATATTGTGCAGAGAGAGACTCCGTTGGTTTGGCCATGTTGCCCGTATAAATAATTATAGATTGACGAATAGTGTTAGCGTATGGATATGGCGAAGAATTGATATAATTGGAGGTTTTTTTTTTTGAGATTTTCGGAGCTTTCCGTACCGGGAACACATTACAGTGTAATAAGCAACCATTGGCAAAGGTCTATACGATTAAAAAATACACACGGACTGTATTCCGTATGTCTTTCTCTAAACCACCATTCTGCTGCTCGAAAAAATATCTGGTGAATCAAGCTTAATAATATTCATAAAGTGTTTGTGGTTCGTTTATAAATTCCTTCAGGCAAGTAACTTTGTAGTGAATAATTAATTTACAGTAGAGGTAATCTAGTTTTCCACTTTTTAGCATGAGAGTTACGAAATTTCAACCGAGAGCTTACTATACAGCACATTATTCTGATTATGGGATATAAATTTTAAGTTAAACGCTATTTGTCGCTGTCGACCACTAACGACCGCTTTCATTTCGGCTCGGATTTTGTAAAGCTCGCTCAGTAGAACTAATGGTTGCCCGAGGAAAAAAAATTCTTTGCCTAATTTTTGATTTCTTCATTTTGCTATTTGTCGTTGCAGTATTCGTAGAAATATTTCTATATCGTAAATAATCAAAAGGCAGAATTTTTATGTACAGGCTTTCAGATCTATTTGCCCATTATCATGGACGAAGTTGGAAACCAACGTTTGATATTCGCAACAGATATATCGAGCTGATAGGGTGACGTAACGAGCCCAAGAAATGTCAACTTGGCGATAAATATATAATTTACCCACTACACGGAAACGCATTGTTCAGAGCTAAGAAGAAGGTAATGTACAGTACAGCGAAATGTGTAATAGAAGCCTTAGATTAAACCACACGGTTGTCCTTTGGGAACACAGGAAAAAGCGTTCTTTACGCCTAAGGACAAAGTTGGCTATGACATACGTAAGAGATTCACACCTAGCCTCGATCTAGGAATTTCTCGTTGGACACCACAGGGAAACGCGTACTATGAAAGCCACCTGTCTGGATAGCCTTCAACAAAAAGTGCGAAAATAAATATGCCTAAACAAGCAATACCTTTCATTGGTTTAAGATAAGTTAAAGTTAATTTATTTTAATAACATTCAAAATAATTTACTTATTAAGATTTTTATTTAAATATTTCAGAATATTATAAAAATATTAACCAAAATTAAAAAAAGAAATAACTACCAGTTAATATTTTAGGATTAGGAGTGTTTTAATTTATACACTTTGATTATGAAAGATCTTATAGAAATTATGGTGGCAGCACTTGGATACACCAGAGATGACGTCACGTCCGTGTTTTCGCGATATCATTTGTAATTCTAATTTACCTGCTATATTCTTCTGTTAATTTCCGTTTTTATTTATAACCACACTTCACTCATTGGTAATGAGTGAAGATCTTCACTCATTACCAATGTCGACCTTCAACTCATTACCAAATGTCGACCTTCATTCCATTATGTCGACCTTCAACTCATTACCAAACCACATCTTCACTCATTGGTAATGAGTGAAGATTTGTGAACCATATGTTGAATAACTGATTTTCGTTGACTTTTATTGTGAGTAAGTGATCTAATTTTTTTTAATGTGCGACAATCTGTAGCTGAATTTCTTGTTTTGAAAATAATAATTCCACTTTCTCACTGGCATACCACTGAAGATTATTGTTAACCATTCCAGCTTCTGCAACCATTTAAATACTAAAACAATATTTTTGAAAACCGGGTATTTCAAAAATATTTGATTATGATCTTTAATTCATAATCAGCGACATTTTTCCATTAAATGCATATTTTAGAGCTTCCAAGTAAGGTTTCTCACTGGCATAGCAAGGAAATTCTGTAGCCGTTCGGTAGGGTACCTGAAAAGCATAGGAAATTAATAATGTCCGTATCGCGAGCCAAAATAAAGTGGTCGACACCGACAAATAGCGGTTAAGTATCAATTTTATATCCCATAATCAGAATAATGTGCTGCATACTATTTGTTGGTTAGAAACCGACCGAAATTTCTCAGCTCTTAGGCATAAAAGTGTAGAATTACATTACTTCTACTCTAAACTAATTATTCACTACAAAGTTAGTTACCTGAAGGAAAATATAAAAGAACCACAAAAACTTCACGAATATTATTTAACTTGATTTAGCTGATACTATTCGAGCAGCAGAGTTGTAAGTTACAGAAGGACAGGCCGACGTTATTTATCAACAGCAAGGGACTTGCCTATGGCTGCTTATTATACTCAAATCTGTTCGCGATAGGCAAAGCTCTGATAACTACAAACCCTCAAAAAAGATTACTTCTTCGCCATATTTTAATAGCTAACGCGGCAAACGGAACAGCGAGAAAAGCGTCGGACGATTTCAATAATAGGCGAATGACATCCGAGATGACGATTGGGAATGCATTGTTTGCAGAATCGAAAGGATGTGACATTTCCATTGTTTCGTATTCCCAACAGAGGGGTTTGTTTACTCTTCCGCACTTAGGTTTTTCGATACCTTCTATACCAAATTTACTAAAAATTATTCATTTAATCTAGTATCTCTTTCAAAAGTTATTTGGATTCACCGTGAATATCTTAAATATCTCATTTCGGGGAGGAAAGACAATAAACATCACCAAGGCGTGGGTCTGCTTCTCAGCAGATACGCTAGTGATTCTCTTCTAGGATAAGAGTGCATTAATGAAAGGTTGTTTACAGCAAAATTACAGACAAGCGTTAAGGACTTCAATCTTATCTACTGTTATGCCCCCACTGAGAATGCCGATGAGGATGAGAAAAAAAGTGTATACAGACTCCACACTGTGTCCCACACACGGATCCTCATACGAGCTTCCATTTCAAAGGAAATTCGTAATTCTTTGCTGTCCGAACATGTAGTAACTAGTAAATTTCTTCTATTTTGACGGGAAAGAAAGCGAAGGTTGTTATTTTTATGGACAGCAGCATTACCTACTTAAAGAGTTTTCATGTGACATGGAACTTGCTCCGTTCGGGCCTCACGTTCTTGACATTTAACATAAACTGGGCCGCACGTAGAATAAGAAATATATATTTTTTTTGGGGGGGTGGGGGGGGGGTGGAGGGCTTTTACTTCCTGCATAGGTCAACCATGAGTTAACTGATAATTTTTGATATTAACTATTATGGAAATACTTAAGGAAGGTTACTACTATTTTACTATTTTTTTTTCAAATTAAAACTTAGCGGTTTGGTTTTAAAGAAAATAAATATATAAAGAATTTTTTTATTTTTTTTTTATTTTTGAAACTTGAACGTGCCTTTAATCAGGTCTTGAAAGTGCCATACAGCCTGTTCTTTAACATTGGGTCGTTTCACCTCTGAGCGGGACTTTTTTTGCATTCCATGGCGTAAAATGGCTAGGTCACATGGACCCCGAAGGCTCAGGGAAGGTTGGGGGAGGGGACCCACTGAAGCAGCTATTGGGAGACAGATGGTAGCCTCGGTCACATGGACCCCGAAGGCTCAGGGAAAGTTGTGGGAGGGGATCCACTGAAACAGCTATTGGAAGACAGATGGTAGCCTGCCGTCAAGGCCATCCAGCATGTTCTTTAACGTGCACAGGGTATGGCTCTCCCGCACACGGGGCCACGGCGTAACGTCCCATCCGACGGACGGCGGCCTTTCCAAGCCCATTGATGTCCCCTGGTGACCGTGGGCATGGCGCTGAATTTTCCAGAGATAAATCGTGGTTAGCACGCTTGGCTACTGATCTAAGGGACCTGGGTTCGAGCCCCGGTATTAGGCATGGATGTGTGTGTCGTTTTTCTGCTGAGGTCCTGCCATCCTCTCAGAAAATCCTACTGTGGCATATAAACTGACAGGCTCCTGTCAGACCTCTGTGGCAAGCAGCTGCTTGAAGGGGTATTTATTATTATTATTATTATTATTATTAAATCTGAACGCTGACCCAGCTGGGACTGGAACCTGGGAACTGCAGTTTACGAGCCTGGCGTGCTACCGACTGAGCCACCCCCGCCCTCACGGCCACCCTCGCCCCCGTGTTACGTTTGGTATTGGCAATGAAAAAGCAGCCGACGTAGCCTTGATTCGAAAGTAATTTCTGTGATTATCTGCGTAACACGTCAAATACAAATTTTCTGTGATTATATTTGGTGGGGTAGTGCCCCAGGTGGCCTAATGGACGAAACCATTCTGTTGTACCGGTGCCTACGTAATGGGAATGCCTGCCGATTTCAAGACGTGACGCGAAAGCAGCGCTAGTTACATTTTCGTCCGCTATGGCGCTGGCGATCCGCTGTTTTGCTTGCTACTTGCTTCGTTGCAGTATAGGTTATTACACTGTTTACAGCTAGTTTCAAAATTGGATTCTGAACGGATTTGTTCATATGTGATTTATTTACTGTTCTGTCTACTTTCTGCTGTCTTTAACTAGACATCTGAACGATGATGCAGCATTGTGTGATGTTCTGCAGAAGCGAAATTATGAAGCAAAACTCAGTTTCTATCGAATCTCTTCCAAATAGATCTGCAAGACAGGTGGCTGCAGTAATAATATTTCGGCAACGTAACGTTGACATGAAATTAGAAAAAAATTCTGAGATCACTTTTGACTAAATAATATTTTGGAATCGCAGAAATCTTTACAATATAGGGAACTCAGTTACACTGTCGTAACAAAATATTAGAGAATTTATCTCCTATGTGAATTGGAGTCTTACTTGCAAGTTCTGTAACTTCTAACATATTCATTTAATGAAAAAATATTGCTAAAAATAAATTCATAACCTTATCCATTTAAATCTCGTTTTTCAACAGCATTCGTCAAGTATTTAAGGAATTATGGAAGCCAGAATATTTCACAACAGTAATGTGCCATAAGAATTTATTTCAGATATTAATTAAAACTTAATAAATATTTCTTCAAATCACTTAATAAAATATAAATTTTAAAAGTTTCATAACGATTATTTCGATTCTAGATAATTATGAATGATTTTTATGAAACAAGATAATTTATTTTTAAATTTTCCAGCTTCCATAACTCTTTAATTACTGCACGAATATTGATAATAAATCGAGAATTTAAATAAATTAGATTTAACTTCAGTTACAGTTTTTCATTAAATGCATCAAATGCGTATATATAAAATCTGAGTTTGGTGTTTATCGGCAACCTAGACAGCAGTAACATCCTGGCAATCACATGGAGACATCTATCCTTCTGCAGAGACGAGCGACTCGAAAAAGATCTTGCCCTGACGGGTCTACAATTACCAATCTACAATCTATATCCTCATCACGTTTCTCTATTAAATGCACATTTTAGATGTTATAGAGCGGAGACGACCATACAGTGGATGGCGTAGCTGCCGGTTTTAGATGGAAAAGATTTTAATTAATATAACAATGTCACGTTAGTATGTTTGATGCTAAATTGTTTTTTTATACTTAGTTGGTCAAGCAGTGTTAAATCATTATTATGACTTATGTACTAAGGTCGATAGCGAAAGATTTTCTGTCTTAATAGTCGGGGCGGTGTGGCTCAGTCGGTAGCGCGCCAGGCTCGTAATCTGTAGTTCCCAGTTTCGAGTCCCAACTGCGTCAGCGTTGAAATGTATCTCCTCAAAATTCCCCACCCTGCCCACAGTCAGTAGGAGACACCGATGGGCTTGGAAAGGCCGCAGTCCGTCGGATGGGACGTTAAGCCGTGGCCCCGTGTGCGGGAGAGCCATACCCTCTGCACGTTAAAGAACACGCTGAATGGCCTTGACGGGAGGCTACCATCTGTCTCAGAACAGCTGTTCCAGTGGGTCCCCTCCCCTAACCTTCTCTGAGCCTACGGGGTCCATGTGACCTGGCCATTTAGCCCATGATGTGCAAAAAAGTACCGCTCAGAGGTAAAACAACCCAACCCATCTCTTCTGAAACCAGTCTTGTACATTGCACAAATATGTGTATGAACCAGGGCGCATTAAGCAATTTGGAGTTCTGGAGCCAGGTTTCAAATGGGTACCCTGGAACAAAGTTCTAAATAAGAGCCTTAGAGCAATATTCTAAATGGAGCCCTTTTATCCTTCTAAACTGAAAAATTAAGTAAATTGTACTACTTATGTAAAATCGTCCATTGACGTGATAAAAATAAATAACATTACTTTAAAACAAGCAAAAACAAAACCGGAGGGGCCCTGTAGGTCGGGAGAAGTAATGAAATAAAAAGACCAACATATAAAGAGTCAATTCTGTGCTGCAACATAAACTTTGTGCGTATTGCATTTAAAAAATGATTACTTTTAATCTTTAATTTTTTAGCAAATTTACCATTTCATGCTAAATTTAAAAAATCGAGTATTAATATCAAAATAATCTTGCCAAAATACATTGCTTATGAATTTCCCTTAACAATAAATAAGCTCTATTGCAATAGTAATTAAAATTATTAAATTAGATAAAGAATTGCTTTGGAAACAATTTAAAATTTCTTCTTTAAAGAATTACCGTTAAATAATGTTATTGGATAAACACTTGAAAATTTCGGATTCTAATGGATCATAATTTTCAAATGTAAAGCGATTATGTTTAAACATATTTTTCGTTATTCCGGTTGTATCTCTGAGAAAGATTCTAGTTTATTGCATTTGATTAACCATCTGTCTGATTCTTTACCATATGACTTCGAACAGATCGCTATGTACCATTGGGTTCGAGCCCCGGGTAAGGCATGGATGTATGTGTCGTTTTTCTGCTGAGGTCCTGCCATCCTCTCAGACCTTCTACTCTGGCATATAAACTGACAGGCTCCTGTCAGACCTCTGTGGCAAGAGGCTGCTTCAGGGGGTTATTTATATTTATAATATAGCGTAGGTTAGGTGACTGCGGAACGGTGCTGCCCTCATGTGGCAAGTTCTGAAGCTTCCAATGCGCGTTCGCTAACATGGAGATTTGCGGAAATCGGCAAGCATTCGCATTACGTAGGCACTGATTATACCATGCAATCAGTCATTGGAAGTTGCCTTAAATATAATTGAAGATGATGGTCGGCAAAACAATTTCTAAATATAACAGCTGAACTAATTCCGATGAATTTCATGTTTACAGAACATTTTTTATCTTCTGTAAAATTTAAAATTACACCTCTTCCATTTGTATATCCTGATGCCTACTATTTTATGTATTGCTTCAGTAATGATCTGAAACGTGGAAATTTAAAATATTGATTAAATCCACTGATTTCTCTCTACATAAATTAAATTAAATATTGTCAGTTTAATTTGTGTAACCTCTTACATAAAGTTTAAGATGCATGGTTTAGAAAAGGTAGAAAACTTTATTTCATTCTGAAAGCAGTCAGTGTAAATAATGAATATTTTTTTCAACGAAACCTTAAATCCTCATTTTTTATCTTATGCTATTTACTACATACAAGTAATTAAAGGAAGGTGAAAACAGCTACCACTATAAATTATAGTATCATTTAGTGTAGTTTTGTGTAGTCGTTTAAACAGATACTTACTGTATTCAAAAGATGGATTCCGGTTAAGTCGCTGACCCTGTGTCAATTGGAAAATTAACAATAATAGTGTACGACCTGTTATTTTACAACAGGTCGTTTATAATATTGTTGCGGATCACAAAAATGGATAGCCACTGAGCGTGAGTATTAAAAGCTATATTTCAAAACCAAATTCAATACAAGGTAAATTGTTACAAAGGAAATATAGATGAAGTATCTTATTAACAAATCAACTATTAACATGCACAAGTCATCAATCTTCCTGCGTAGAGCACACAATATCAGCTCTGTGTATTTTACTAAATACTACCTTTTACTTGATTTACCAGGTCACCCGAAGATCTTCACTCGTAAACCAATTCTCGTCCTGTGCTAATAACTTTTCACACACTAGCCGAACAAAAAGACAGTCCGTGTAGACATTCGAAGTTAGCCATAAAAGTTCCCACTTTTATACTTCCGCGTATACACAACACATCAAGTTACTTCTTGATACTTAACGATAAAAGATCCCACTTTTATCCTTCCGCGTATACACAACACATCAAGTTACTTCTTGATACTTACGCGCACTGTCTCAGAACAGCTCACCGTCCATTTTCGAACTCTCCGACCGTTACAACACAACGACCGTTACAATACAAAACGACCGTTAACGCTCCACTCTTCTTCTCCAAATTCTCCCAACGTTCTTATTCGTTGGCTGAAACTTTTTGCTTTCGGTTGCCAGATTCCTTCTGTCGTAACACTGCCCCCTTCCTAGGTCTTGTTCGTCCCGAACAATTCTGGATTCCAAAGTTTCTTCAGTTCTTCGATGAAACGGGGCCAAACGATCCACGTGAACCACCTTGCACTTTGTAGTTGGACGTCGACGAATGCGATATACCACGTCTGTGTCAAAATGAAAGCGAATCTCATTATGACGTAGATTTCTTTTCTGACTGAAGCCTCGTCCACAAACATAATACGTGTAAGGCCTATAGCCCTTGTGAACACGTTTATGTCTCTGCAGGGAGAAGAATCGACTAAGAGTTTTCGTGCAAAACCTGTAAAAAGTTTTCTTCTTTGTCGAAAGTTTTCTTCTTTGGATTTTTACTTCTATCAAGAGTAACAAGGAATGATAGTCATTAGTGACATAAAATCTAGGGAGAAGTTTCATCCTCCAGTCTGACCCTTTTGTCAGTTGACTTTCCCTTAATTCAGAACTGTCGTGATGAACCTTCAGCCATACTTCACCTGAATCAATTTGATCCCCAAGGTGCTTCACAACTATAATATCAGCTCCATAATTCTTTTTAGCTCTTCGGTCCATCTCCTCCTTCCATACTCTTGCTAGAACTGCAGCTTCTAATCCGACAACCTTACCTGTTTCTCCCGTATAAGTGAAATCAGTGATGTGTCGGGCTGCTAGCAATATTTTTTTTGTTTTACCTTCACATAGCCAGCTTGCAACATCTTCAGATACTCCTTGTTCTATTAACATGTTACGAAACTTGTTCAAAGCATTGCCGTTATGCAGAACCTTACGGACACGTGATGCTTCATCTACCCTATTATCCACAATGTTCACAAAACGCAGAAGTTCTCCTAACTCTTCGACGAGCTCTTGCAGTTCCAAGGATCTGTTACCAAGGAAACACTGAACAGCTTCCATCACTTCCAGAGAGTTGTCAACAGAGTTTTCAAGAGGTGAATCCATGTTGCTGATAACAGCTGAAAAACTCAAACTCTCCATTCCACGAGCTTGTGATGCTGCAACCATTTTCTTAACTAAATCAACAGCAACATCTTCTGTACTGATGAGATCAATAGCTCCTTTTCCGAATTCAACATCATAAACCAAAGCACACACTCCTTCAGCCAGCTTTTTGGACACAATTGAGCATATCATTAGAGGAACGCCATCTATGGTAGCCATCAGGTCCTTGCAGCGGTAAATCTCCTTATCTGTTGGCACCAGCTCCTCTGTCTGTCCTACGATGCAGCATCCGACGTCTTCCATCATCTGCTCGATTTTATCTTTAGTGCAGTCGACTGTGAAGCCAGGGATGGATTCCAATTTGTACAGAGTATCTCCCGTCAATTGGAGAGCACGACCGGAGATCATAGGGACCTTGAGACCTAAAGCAGCAAGTGCAGGAGCCAAGACAAGACTCACTTTGTCGCCGACACCTCCTGTACCGTATTTATCTACCATCCGATGGCGCCACTCGGGTCTCCAGCAAAACACATGACCCGAGGAGGTCATAGTTGCTGTTTCTTCGGAATTCACTTTCTTGGAGCTCTCATTGTAATTAGCCAGGGAAACATCAGTCATGATTGCCAAATTGTTCATTCTGGAGATCAGCGACGAGTTTTGTAACATGATATTGTCCACTTTAGAGCTCTTGTAGTCGTGATAAAACTTTTCTATATCCTTATAATCTAAATGGTTATAATGTCCAAATCTGCACATTGACTGTTCAGAAAAGAAATTCAGCGTGGCTACGTTGAAATTATCTGAGGGATTCACTTCTCTCTGATCGTAACTCTGAGGCTTAGTTTCATCCAGAAAGTTAGTCTTTGAAGTACTGTCTCTGCCTGAAGCTCCTTTATTAGCATCACCTGTTACGCTTCTAAGCCATTCTTCGGAATTCTTCTTTCTTAAATCCCCACTTTCTATAAACGATTCGAGTGTGGCTATATGTTTCGGAAAAATCTCTCCGACTTCCCCAGTAACGTCGAATGGCACTTTGTATCTATGATGAATGGACGCCTCTTCTTTACTCGGACCACTCTGCGAAACGTAAACTCTGTTTCGTTCCCCCTCATTACCACTCGTTACTCTGCCTTTGCGATAATTGTCCATGACGCATTTTGCTGACGGCGAGGAATAGAATACCTTTCGTGTGGATCTCTCTTCAGATCGTGCCAGACTTGTATACCTAGGTATTTTGAAGTGCAAAGCGTACTGTATAGTCTCACAGCTCTCTGATCTGTGTGATTGTTCTTCACAGTTCCTAGACATGTCACCAGCGACATAGACACTCTGCCATGCATCACCAGTAGTTGCGTGGTCAAAGGCATTATCTGCGCTATCTCTACGATTCTTGATTTCCAGTAGCAGATCCACATTTTTATATGCGTTGCCTTTCTCTTTTTCTTTTCCATGTTTACAATCTAACTTAACACTATCAAGATCATCTTTTTCACTGACAAATTCAACATTTAAACTATTGCATTGTCTATTGAGTTCGGTTTTACTATCCTTGAACTGATCAATAATCTTATCAATTTGAGAAGCCACTTCAGCTCTCATCTCGGTATTTTGTGCGGCTATTTCGGCTTTCAAATCATCTTTTTGAGAAACTATCTCCGTTCTCAACTCATTATTTTGTGCGGCCATTTCGGCTTTCAAGTCACCTATTTTATCGCTTTGGGCGGCCATTTCGGCTTTCAAGTCACCTATTTTATCGCTTTGGGCAGCTATATCACCTTTAATATCGGCTTTCAAGTCATTTATCAACTTTACTAATTCATCCATACTTCTAGTTAACGGCATTCAATAAATTATCCCACTTCTGACACCAAATGTTGCGGATCACAAAAATGGATAGCCACTGAGCGTGAGTATTAAAAGCTATATTTCAAAACCAAATTCAATACAAGGTAAATTGTTACAAAGGAAATATAGATGAAGTATCTTATTAACAAATCAACTGTTAACATGCACAAGTCATCAATCTTCCTGCGTAGAGCACACAATATCAGCTCTGTGTATTTTACTAAATACTACCTTTTACTTGATTTACCAGGTCACCCGAAGATCTTCACTCGTAAACCAATTAAATCGTCTCAAATCGTCCTGTGCTAATAACTTTTCACACACTAGCCGAACAAAAAGACAGTCCGTGTAGACATTCGAAGTTAGCCATAAAAGTTCCCACTTTTATACTTCCGCGTATACACAACACATCAAGTTACTTCTTGATACTTAACGATAAAAGATCCCACTTTTATCCTTCCGCGTATACACAACACATCAAGTTACTTCTTAATACTTACGCGCACTGTCTCAGAACAGCTCACCGTCCATTTTCGAACTCTCCGACCGTTACAACACAACGACCGTTACAATACAAAACGACCGTTAACGCTCCACTCTTCTTCTCCAAATTCTCCCAACGTTCTTATTCGTTGGCTGAAACTTTTTGCTTTCGGTTGCCAGATTCCTTCTGTCGTAACAATATATATAACGTATCAGGAGGATTTAACACTTCACCTCACCCGCTGTACATAGCAGGACTGCCTCTTCATTTTACTAACGTATTTTGTGTAGGAATCTTCACTTTTGTACGAATGTCAACATACCAAGTGAGTATTAACTGTACTCGTATTTAATTACAAGAGATATTACACAAAAAAACATGATTTTTTAAATCGGAAAACGCTAAAAAGACTAATCGCAAAAATAAATATATCATTTTAATGTCGTAGTGTACTTGGCCGGTGGCTTGTTTAAAACTACCTCTGAAAATGCAATTAATATTTTATTAGTACCAACTAAAAAAGATATTTCCAATTATCGCTTAAAACCGTTGTTTCCTACCTTGGACGTAGGGGTTAACGCATTGTTGTCAATGGAATCTTCAAGACCCTCAAATTCCACAACCAAAATTTCTAGCATAACTACATCGTTTGCCAAATACATTTTAAATTTCGGGATTTTTCGATATTTTTTTCTCCTTTATAAGGGCGCAATTATTTCTTTTGGGAGATTCTGAAAATGCAAATTGTAATATTTCATCAATACCTATCCAACCCCAAAAGAATTTATATGTCTAAAAACGTACAAATTTCTTTTACAACAAAAAAAATGCATTCTTTCCCTAAGAAGGAATGCATTCTTCTAAAGCTAAAAGGTAAAGTTATTATTGTCAATGTCAACTTCGTAACCTTCACAGCAACGCCAAAATTTAATATGTCTAACATGAATACATCGTCGCCGTTAGAGGGCGCAGTATTAACTTTTGGGAGATTCAAAAAATGCAAATCGTAAACCTTCTGCCGCAAAACTGATGCCGTTGCCAGATTCCCCACATTTCTAAAAATCATTATTTAGGCGTTCCATTGCAGCTAGGGACATGATTTTCTAACCAAAAATGGGATTTCTAACCAGCAACGATCGTAGTCAATACCGGGTTGGGTTGTTTTACCTCTGAACGACATTTTTTTGCACATCATAGGCTAAATGGTCAGGTCACATGGACCCAGAAGGCTCAGAGAAGGTTGGGGGACCACTGGAACAGCTGTTGGGAGACACTGGTAGCCTCCCGTCAAGGCCATCCAGCGTGTTCTTTAACCTGCACAAGGTATGGCTCTCCCGCACATGGGGCCAGGGCTTAACGTCCCATCCGAAGGACGGCGGCCTTTCCAATCCCATCGGTGTCCCCTACTGACCGTGGGTAGGGCGGGAATTTTTGCGGAGATAAATCTCAACGCTGACCCAGCTGGGATTCGAACCAGGGAACTACAGATTACGAACCTAGCGCGCTACAAAATGACTTGTGTTTTTCATCGGACGTTTGAGAAAGTGAAAATGAAGTTACATTAAAAAGTTATAATTCCAATTTAATAAATTCCTATGCTTAAATTAAGGAACATCCATATCACGCATTATAAAATAGCCACTCAAATATTATTTTAAGCGACAGAGGTCGGTAAAATTTGCATTTAAAAAATCGTTACCAAATTCATTTCTTTGTGTGTCGTTTTTAAAAAGTTCGGTAATATCTGCTCAGTGACTTACTTCTTCAAAGGCAAGTTGTTAAAGGCTGAGAAACTTTTACAATATATTTATTAACGCTAGAGATGATGAATTGACGTGTCGCTTCTGTTTCTGAACGGTTTAAATTCTTTTTATAACTAACCACTTTTACTTCTCTATCGTCAAGTAGGAGGATTAGTTAGATTTGAGTGCTTGCTAAAACTAATTCGTGACGGAAATCCTAATGATGAAACAAATAAAAGGTGTATCCGGGTTAACGTTTGTAAAAGCATTGTTGTGTCATCGATTCTTTAGCATAGAAGCAGTTTTATTCGTTTCTCTTTCATCGTGAAAGGTTGATTTTTTTTAAAAAGTCTCATCGTATGATGAGAAAGAAATGTTTTCGATGCATTGTAACAGTTAGTAGTGAATATAGAAATTAGGATTTCAACTCAAATAGATTTCATTGGTTTTTTACATATCGTTATTTGTGTTATTAATAGCTTTCCGGGAGTCTCCGAAACGACACATAGGAGTCATTTCTGCAGGTAAGTTTAGTCGAAATAGGATTTCCTCAATTACGAATAGTTATGGAATACAACGGACTCCTTTATCACGGCATGATACTGTTGCAGTAACGTTCACTTCAGTGAACTCTTATTACGACTGATGTTGCGCAAATATATTACGGCAGGGAATACTTTTAAAGTCCCAGAATTTTGTGATGTGCTGAGCATTTCACAGCAAAATTAGGTCGTTCTCCATTTTGTGCAGTAGACCACTTTAACCAAAATAAAAAAATTGATTTTTTCCTCGTATTTACTTAATACATATATAACACACTAAATTTTGAATAATTACGGTTTAATGTTGAAAAATGTTACCTTGCTTGTAACATTGTGACGTTTTGAGCATTTAAATTATTCATAAATTCAGGCTATTAATTCGGTAAAGGTATTTAAGGTGATTGAAAGATTTAAGGAGGTAACGAGTGTGAAACGAAATTTGTTCCATCCCTCGCATGAGGGGTTCTTTTACGTATGAGCGGCACTTCTTGGCACATATTGGAAAAAATGGCCACTCCACAAGGACTCCATAAACTCGACTAACCGTTCAGGAGAACCAACTGATTTACCGCACACGCTATCAACTTCACCGCGACTTCGCTTACGGACTTTTGGATTCTTACGCGCGAGCTACCGTCTATGAATTTCTGCTTGTTGAAAATATTAATAATTTAAGAGGATTTTTTTGTATTGCTTCTCGACCTCTTGGCAAATATCAAAGTGTTTTATAGTACCGGTAACAAAAAAAACATCTGTTCTTGTGAGCTTAATATCTGATACGATTTCCATATGAAATCAAGATATTAATCTTGTTTTTGTAGTTCGATGGAGTGCTTTGAGCTTGTTCAACCTCTGTCACGGGTTGGACCGGTATTGCAGTACTTCCGGTAGCGGCCCACATATTTAATCCAAAATTAGTTCATGAAACATTTAAAGTCCTTTAGGAATCGTATCAGGTGTACAGCAGAACAGGACGTATTGTTTAAAATTTTTCGACGCAATTTTTAAAATTCCGTCTAACGTATTGTTTAAAAATTCCATCCGACGTATTGTTTAAAAATTCCGTCGGATGTATTTTTTTTAAAAGTCCGGCGGATGTCCGGAAACGCAGTCGCAATCACCTCCACCTGTCCATCCTCCCTTCACCTCAATCTCCCTTCGCCTTATTCACCCTTCATCTTCACCGCACACACCCAGCAAGTATTAACATGTCCGTCTGAGAAACGCACTCGCCCAACAATTCCCACCACTTTCAACAATATCCCCCTCCCCCCCAAACACCGTATAAACGTACCCTAACACCTCGCATTCACAAAATAATTAGAAATCACGAACACCTACACCCTTGCCATAGCCAACAATGAGAAAAAAAAATACAAAAGAAAAAGAATATACACTATTAATGCTTTATACCTCCAATTCCCTTCACCATGGAAATCCTATTATCCCCTTAAAATCCTTTTCTTTACAATAATCCTTTTAACAACATCGAATTCTTTTACATAACAAATTCACTCACTACTTTCCAAACTCTTTCTATCTCCATCTGTCAATCCCGGTTCTTATCGAAACAAACCGAGCTATCCAAAAATATTCCATCGCTAATTAGAAATCATTCATATTTATTAACATACAACTCTACAAGGAATCGTAATGTCATCCGCAGCATTTTCAACTCCTGCAATCGAAATCAACGAAATTTATGCATGGCGCTAATGACAAAGGAAAAGGTGATGCGGAATGGTAAAAGGCGATGGGTTTGATTGTTTTACCTCTGAGCGGCAATTTTTTGCACATCATGGGCTAAATGACCAGGTCACAGGAACCCCGAAGGCTTAGAGAAGGTTGGGTGAGGGAACCCACTGGAACAGCATTTGGGAGACAGATGGTAGCTTTCCGTCAAGACCATCCAGCGTGTTCTTTAATATGCACAAGGTATGGCTCTCCCGCACACGGGGCCACGAATTAACGTCCCATCCGACGGACGGCGGCCTTTCCAAACCTATCGGTGTCCCCTACTGACCATGGGCAGGGAGGGGAATTTTGCAGAGATAAATCTCAACGCTGACCTAGATGGGACTCGAACCTGGGAACTACAGATTACGAGCCCGGCGCGCTACCGACTGACGCATCCCCGCCCCTAAAAGGCGATGGGAGAGAGTAGCAGGACATCCGGAAACGGAACGCATGCAATGGGAAAGGAGAAAGTGGGTTCACTTTCTTTTTAATGGTTACCCTAATCAGGCTATTCGTCGTCCCATGGCCGAGTGGTTAGCGCGCTTGGCTACTGATCTAAGGGACCTGGGTTCGAGCCCCGGGTAAGGCATCGCTGTTTCTGTCGTTTTTCTGCTGAGGGACCTCTGTGGCAAGCAGCTGCTTGAGGGGGTATTTATTTTATTTTTTATTTAATAAGGCTACCAGGTGTGCATACTCAGTATACAAAAATACCACGACAAAAGTTGCGAACCCGTAGTGCAACATAAATAGCTACCACATACTGTGTCCTCTAGTGTGTTGTTTTTTTCATTATTAACAATACTCCTGTTACTTCCTCTTTTGCAATATCATTTCGGTAACATTTCTATGATCTGTACAGTTGGTTTTTGACGTTTCATTTGGCAGAAGAGTTTCGTAGTCCCTGATATAGTCAGCGAGATTTATCTTTGACGGTGGTTGTGCCATATATATATATGCACACTAGTTGGTGTTTTGCTATATGATTACTTATTTTGGTTGCATTTGTATTTCGAAACGATATTTCATTATCGGGTCCATAATGTAGTTTTCTGGGTAGAATGCAAATTCCTCTGTGTCATTATTTTATTTATTAACTGTTTCCTTTTCTTCCCATAGAGTAAGTGCGATTCCTTCTGTGAAAGTGGTTGTTTGCTCGACTGAAGGCTCGTTATCATGACTCTTCTTAAATTGTACTGATGGGCATTCAGCTGCATTCTGTTCAGATTTTCTGCAGAAGTAAAGTTATTTTCTCTGCATCGTGCCATTTCATTAAGATGATTGAAAATGATAGTTTTCTCCAGTTTGCAAATTTGCCAGATGGATCGTAATCCGTAGATGGTGATAAATGCTTCCGTTACATCGAAGCAGTCGAATACTTACTGGATATTTATACTGGATGGGGTCCCATATCTCTTCCATCGGAAATAAAATTTTGTAACGGAAACTGAACGAGTATTTTGATTAGCGAACAATATGGGGACCACGGAAAAAACAAAATTAAAAATCGAAACATTCAAGCATGCATTTATACCAAATGCAACTTTGATATGAATTGTATACAGTTTTATGAATTTTTAAAACATAAACCTGATTTATTAAGATGAGTTCATTCTTGTGAAAAATATCAAAATTAAATTTTTTAAATAATATGATTGTTTAAAATGCTATTGTATGCTTATATTTAATAATAAATGCTATAAAGATTTTTAGTTTTAGTGAAACAAATAAACGCAACCTGCTTTTTTTTCATTATGAAACAATTTGTGTTTTGTCCTTTATTTTCTCCGAAAAAATATGGTCACCGTACGTATATGTCGCTTGTGTAGTCGCCATGTTGGTCTTTACTTATAAAGATATTTAAACTAACACTCTAACTAATGAGAGATGAGACTAACGTATGTATCGAAGATAAAATTGAGGGGAATTACCGGAACTCAATGTTGCCACTTTATTCAGAATGAATGAAGAAGGTTTTGTACAATTTTTCCATAAAATAGGGAATAAAATACAGAAAACGTATGTAGTTATGTTAGTGTTGTTTTTATTTTGGGGATTTTAGTGCATAAAATGTGTATCTATAGTACATTTTCAAAGTTAAAACGATATCGAGAAATGTGCGATAAAAGCGGCATCTTTCTTATAAATGTAAATTCTAGGAATTTTTTTCTTGAATATTTTGTCATATTTAAATTCAAATAGAGTTTTTTGAACCGTGTTACATCAAAATTAATCGTGTAAAACGAGAATTGGAAAGTTTTTCTAAAGTGTGTTAAATCGAAATCGTGTAAAAGAAATCCATGTAAAAACAGAATTGGTTGTGCAACTAAGTAAAATAGTTGATTGTGATTCCGATTTGTCACTCATTAACCTAAACTGATTGCTACTGTAACTAAGCACGAGCTTGTGACCCCATAGTAGAACGGGACCTCAGCAGAAAAGCCACACACATCAATGCCTTACCCGAGGTTCGAACCCATTTTCCCTAGATCAGTAGCCATGCGTGCAAACCACTCGGCCACAGAACGCCGGTAACCAAAAAAGTTGAAATATAAACTAAAAAGATTATTAGTTATGGAAATGTGAAAACAACACGAACCATTTAAAGAATAATAATTAATTTGATTTATAGTGCGCTTACATTTAATGCGAAGAGCAACTTTGTAGTTAATTTTTAGGTTGGGTTGTTTTACCTCTGAGCGGCACTTTTTTGCACACCATGAGCTAAAATGGCCAGGCCACATGGACCCCGAAGGCTCAGAGAAGGTTGGGGGAGGGGACCCACTGGAACAGCTGTTGGGAGACAGATGGTAGCCTCCCGTCAAGGCCATCCAGCGTGTTCTTTAACGTACACAGGGTATGGCTCTCCCGCACACGGGGCCATGGCTTAACGTCCCATCCGACGGACGGCGGCCTTTCCAAGCCCATCGGTGTCCTCTACTGATCGTGGGCAAGGCGGGGAGTTTTGCGGAGATAAATCTCAACGCTGACCCCAGCTGGGACTCGAACCTGGGAACTAAAGATTACTAGCCTGGCGCGCTACCGACTGAGCCACCCCCGCCCCAGTTAACTGTTAGGCTTGATATACGCGTTTCCGGGTGGTGGTGAGGAACAACATTGTATTTTCTTCTTAGGGTTTAAATGAGGACCAAATGAAGGCCAAATAATGGCCTAACCACGAACGAGCAATGGTACCTTCCTGGACCTTTCCATTGCTTAATTGAATACGTAACCACGATCGAGCAATGGTACCTCCCTGGACCTTTCCATTGCTTAATTGAATACGTAACCACGATCGAGCAATGGTACCTCCCTGGACCTTTCCATTGCTTAATTGAATACGTAACCACGATCGAGCAATGGTACCTCCCTGGACCTTTCCATTGCTTAATTGAATACGTAACCACGATCGAGCAATGGTACCTCCCTGGACCTTTCCATTGCTTAATTGAATACGTTTCATCTTGGCGTCTGAAAATACGTAAGCTATAATTTAAAAAGTCACAAAAAAGAATATGGATAATTTATATATTTATAACGAATAGAAAAACACTGAAATTCATTGAGAAAAATTTTGTAAAAACAGTCAAACATATTGAACTCTAGGGATATGACAGTCACCACCAAATTTTTGAAATGTAGTCAGTCACCATACGATAAGAAACGATTTTTTTTTACAATTCAGATTAAAATCGAACACTGCAGATCAGGACAATCGAAAAAGAAACGACTAAAGTCGAGTGTGTCCTTGAAAGAATGGAGAGTTAAGGGCATTATTGCAAGGGAAAAGAACTGCGGTGACCCCTTCCCTTGGTACCCTAAGCAGGTGCTTATATTACTTAAGTGTTAATCCAGCCAGTGGTTGTAAACCATTAAGTTCCGTGTGGTGGCGAAGATTGGACAATACTTAACAAGATTTACCTGATGTTTTTCGGGTGGCCGAGTGCTTGGTTACACTTGAAGCGGATAAAGATTACTGCCCGTGTCGATATTTGCATAATAAGGTTTCATTTTATCTCACACAACTAGGTTTATTATACTCCTATTGTTTCGCGGTAAGCAACGTGGAGGTAATTGCAATCCCAGGACCTCTCTTCGCTTCGTCATCGTATTCGCACGGTAAATGCAATGACCGAAACCTGACAGTGCTTGGCGACAGTTTATTTTCTTTAACTTAAATTTGGATTTCCTTCCAATAATATGGTAATGACGTCGACACTGAGGTTTTGGAATGCAATGTTTCCTCATTGGCAGGAAGTGAGGCAACAACAGTGTTTCCTATTCGCAACAGAGGTATCTCTGTTTACTCTTCCCACTATCTTTATTTTCTCTATTTTGTGTGCGTATAAACTTTGTCGAATAAAAACTCATTACTTTTAATGTAGGATCTCTCGCAAACGTCGTTCTTAATAAAGGTGAGTATCACTTTTTCATGATGTTAAATATTACACTGCAGAACGCATGCTTCCTGTGCAATTATTTACTTTTAATGATGGGGTATCAGCTATGACACTGATTCCTAGTTCATCCCTAACATATCGGCATGCAGATCAAAATATCGCGGTTCCATGGTACTAAATTCCATCTTTCATTGCGTTTTACGATGTGAACGGCATGAACACGTAAAGAAAAAGCTATTACTTGTATGATCTTCATACCAGAAACATGTCATTTTCGCGATGTATCTGTGATCACACTGTCACCATACAGGGTGATTCAAAACTTATCGCTCAAATTTTGTGGGGAGGTAGGGAATACGTCAGGAAACCGATTTCACATAGGAAAGCATGTCCGCAAACGTCATTTACATGAACAAAATGGACAAGTAAAGTGAACACAAGGAAACAGTACAGTTAAGTGGTAACGAATGTGACTTTTATTCCAACAAGATAAAGTACAGTTTCACAGTAGGTCGTCAAAATTGCGACCATTTACACGGACACAGGATTCACAGCGCCGTTGCATTGACCGCCGAACATTTTCAAAAATGCCTGGCATATCACTGACAATGCCGGGAGTGGTCGGGCGAGCTGTACACTGGTTGGGTACACACAGCGCCCTCTACATACGCATGCGTACATTTGCGGGCATACTTTCCTATGTGAAATCGATTTCCTGACGTATTCCCTACCTCCCCACGAAATTTGAACGATAAGTTTTGAATCACCCTGTATAGTGGAAACAGGTTTCATTTTTATGTTTTATCAGACTTATTCCCGGTGTTCCATTTGCATTTTCCCCAACGCAAACACAAAAAAAATGAATCGCTTGCAATATTCCATCTTGGAACTTTTCCCACCGTTTGGAGGCGCAATCTGAGTCATCGACACTTATCGTAATATTTCGAACCGTTCCAGCGTTAGAATCCCCTCCCCCTCTCCTCTGGCAGTATGCGACACCGATGATCTTGACGATTGACCATGCCACCGTGCGAAAAAACGTTCAGATTAAAGCACGCGCTGGGATGGACTTACTGGACTCTCCCATCTGTCTAAGTTTTCCTGTGCGTATCTAAGTTTTCCTGTGCGTACCCTTATCGAAATGTGGTCTTAGTTATCGGGAGTCGTCGTGATTTACCAGTTTAGCCCGAGGTGTGACAAGAAATGGCCTCTGGGAAGTCGAAATAACCAAGGAAACGAAAAAGAAAATTACCGTTTGAAAGTAAATAAGACATCTCTTACATTCAGTCTAGTCTCTTTCAGTTCTAGTCTAGTTCTCTTTTTCTAATTAGTCTAATCTATATTTCTAATTAGTCTTAATTAGTCTAATCTATTTCAGTTGTAGTCTAGTCTCTTTCATTCGGATGTAGGGTAAATAGAAATGATTTTATTGCATTACTTCTGTGTGTTACGTTTAATTGCACGCTATTATGTGGAAAAGAAAATGGGAAATATAAATTCTCAACAACCGTAAAAAAATGAAAACTAATCAGTATTTAAGAACAAGGTTGGGATTATATATATTTTAATACTGTCGTTAAGGAAATTTTTTGCACCATTCAACTCTTTCCTACTTTAACAATGTTCTGTTATTGATAATGTGTGTAACTTTATATGGCAGGCAAGGAAAGGAAATCATTATGTCAACATCCATACCATGCGGAAAACACCGGTTCTCGTCCGATCCCCGAAGTTAACCAGCTGTGGGCGGCCTTTTAAATGATAAATTAGACAAAACGTTTATCGTGACCGAATAAATGACAGGTGATTTGCAGACTATTCTAAGAAGCAATAGCGATTTTAGAAATACAACATATTTATGGAAACATTTAATGAATACCTGAGAATATCATTGATACCATTCACGGATTTTTTATTTTTTTGTGAAAATTTTGGTATATCGCTAAGATATATCCGTGATATGCGACCATACAAGGAAAATCTAAAACCGTTCTAAATTAAACAAATGGTATTTTATTCAATTAGTTTTTTGTATAAATTTAGTGGTGGTTAATGTGAAATTTTTCATTCGAGTTTTTGTATTAGGACTGGGACTTCGGATGAATAACAGTTTGAATTTGAATGATTTGGCTTTTGAAATATAATCTATCTGTTCTTTCTCTTTTTAACCGTGCTCTCGCAAAATATCAGTGGACACTGTGTTTAGTTCGTTCTTTGGGGTTGTGCGAATCGATACAAATAATGACAACTTGTTTTAATAACAATATTTCATGTGTGCACACCTTCCATTGCATTTGCAGAACTTTTATTTATCTATTAACAGTAACCTATGAATATGAGCGCGCGATAAGCAAGGAAATATTTACAATGAAAATCGTGAATTGCGAGAATGATGGACAGTTGAATATTTTTCATTTTGGACAAAGGAACAGCACGTTGTTTGGTGTACAAGGTGCTACAATGTTATTTAACAATTCATTAAATATTACTATTGCAAATATAGATCCTAAATATGAAATGGTATTATGCGAGTTGCAGGCAGATGCATTTTTTGGATGTGGAAAAGAAAACGTCATTTACATGAACAAAATGGACAAGTAAAGTGAACACAAGGAAACAGTACAGTTAAGTGGTAACGAATGTGACTTTTATTCCAACAAGATAAAGTACAGTTTCACAGTTGATAGAAGTTTAAGGTGATAGAAGTTTTCTGTTGACAGTTTTCTGTTTACAGTTTTCTGTTTACAGTTCTGTTTACAGTTTTTCTGTTGATAGAAGCTTAAGCAGTTTCACTGCTTAAGCTTCTATCAACAGAAAAATATCCAAACTTAAGAGATTTGGGACTTCAAAAACTGCATTAAGGACACGGCACTTGAGCAGATTCCTGGGATCACAACTGACATCGACTTTGACATAAAAGAACTTGTAACCTATCAAGTGCATCCTCAGTGTCTCTTTAAATAATTGTTTTTACGTCATCTTTCTTCTATAAGTATTTTAATATTTGTGCGTAAGTTTCTTATGTAAGCATTTTTTGAATAAAATATTGTTATAAAATAATATTTCTCAGATTATTTATATATAATCTATATTATATATATCAGTTCCGGATCTAAGGAATGGGGAGGGCATGGAGCTCATGGACCCCCCCAACCTTTCAAAATGTTAGTAATGATATACTAAAGCCTGCTCAATGGTTCGAAAACCGTAACTTTATGCATAGTCTCCTCCAATATAAAATTTCGCTAGATGGCGCACAAACACACGGAAAAAAATTCTCCTGAGTCATTTTTACGTTAGAGTGGGGCTGAAAAACTTTAAATGACATGAATGTGAAGGACCTTGGGAAGGAAAATATGTCAGCATTTCTATTTGCAACTTATATCCTGTTAATATGTTCAATTGGAAAGTGATTTTTAGGAGCAAAAAATCGTACAGATTCAGATTTAGAATTCATAATACGTTTGGTGCTTTCGCTTCTGATACCGTATTGACAAATTAAAATCCTACGTTTCTATAAATTTCTCCTTTACGAATCTTCCAAAAGCTATAAATGCGACCTCTACCGGCGGAAAGTTTTGAAAATTCCAAACGAATATTGCAAACTATGTAGTTATGCTGGAAATTTGAAATGTTGGTGGTAGAAGGTAAAGGTCACGAAATTTTCTTTGTAAACAATGAGATGACCCCTTAGACCTGAGGGGAGAAGAAATACAACTTTTTAAATTCATTTTTTTCCCATCCATTCATTATTTTGGTCATTTTGCTCAAACGACTGACAGACAGATGTCGCAAAGTAGTCTGTTGCATTATCATCTTGAAATGTTTCGTCTCTATCAGCGAAAAATTGGATATGCTGTTTACAAATGCTGCAGTAATTTGTCGATGATTGAGACATAATAATACACCGAATCCGTGCCATGTGATTCCCTTCAACATCATACAGTGGATGTGACACATGAGTTCATAGGGTTGGGTTGTTTTACCTCTGAGCGGCACTTTTTTGCACACTATGGGCTAAATGGCCAGGTCACATGGACCCCGAAGGCTCAGAGAAGGTTGGGGGAGGGGACCCACTGGAACAGCTGTTGAGAGACAGATGGTAGCCTCCCGTCAAGGCCATCCAGCGTGTCTTCCGGCGAATATTTAGCTCACTGGTCCTCGGTGGAGAGACGAAAATAAGATAACGGGACAGGTACACAGGGACTTCCGGCGAATCTTTAGCTCAATGGTCCACGGTGGAGAGACGAAAATAAAATAACAGGACACGTACAGAGGGACTTCCGGCGAATCTTTAGCTTAATGGTCCTCGGTGGAGAGACGAAAATAAAATAACGGGATAGGTACACAGGGACTTCCGGCGGATCTTTAGCTCACTGGTCCTCGGTGGAGAGACGAAAATAAAATAACGGGATAGGTACACAGGGACTTCCGGCGAATATTTAGCTCAATGGTCCTCGGAATCTTTAGCTCAATGGTCTCAATGGTCCTCGGCGAATCTTTAGCTCAATGGTCCCTCTCCTATTGTTGTCTCTAAATCTCGCGACTAAACTTCTGGATCGAGTTTTGCTTTTGCCAGTGAGGCCACTTTCGTTTATCTATCTGACCTCTTCATCATTCAAAAATATTTTTTTCCTCTAGGCACTAAAATCAATATAAAAATTTGAACCACCATATTGGAGCTTAATATTCTCTTCAACAACCAAACATTTTTTGAAATATATGAACCAGGTCTGTAGAACTTGGGGGCATAAGCTGATGCGATTGTTTCGAAGGTAACCTATATGAAAACATAGGAGAGTAATAATAGAGGTAGACGGGACAACTCTAGAAGAACGCCGTGCAAGCCACTGTGTCCGCCATGTATCATGTAACAGAAGGCGTGATGCGGGTCAGAAATTTCGTTTGGCGTTAGTTTCTTTCCTAAGAGAGCTTTAAAGAGCTCCCTTTTCACTCTTTCTTTTTTGCAAAATTACTAATTTTGTTTTCATTTTTCAGCTTTTTTACACTAATCTTTCGAAAGCTAAATGAAAATGGTTAATTATATTTCCAAAAGTTAACTGCAAATATTCATATTTTTTGCATATGTATATAATTATTATATAATGATTTTTGATAGAAATCTGGAAATAGCTTAATAGGTAAATTATACACATATTGAAAAAAATATTCACAGAGTTATTGAAGGTGAAATATTTGACAGCAGATGTTGTTTTGCTTGTCCTAAATTCCACAATCACCCAGACGATTAAAAGTGAAAATTTTCCCAAAATTCTAAAATTACATTTATTTTAGTAAGCGATTTGTTATAATTTGAAGTAAGTTTTTACAAGTAACAAAAATTTAATATTCAATGTTTCGGGTTTCAGAATTCTATAAATAGTAAAGAAATTTGGTTCAAAATCTCAGATTTGTAGGTTTTTTGCGATTTTCCATTTCTTGTGACATTTTGCCACAAAAAATCAGTTAGGGAGCTTTTAATTCTGTTTTCCATCTACACAACTTGAAAATATTGTAATGCATTTGTTAATTTACTGCAATTTGTTTATTTCCAAAGGAAAGAAACCGAGGGAAAAAAAAGTTTAAATTTCTTTTAATATGAGTACTGAATATTACAATGCTATATGATGTGTATAATATTAATTTATTGCACTAACATTACTCTTTATTAACAAAATAGCATAATTTATCATTAAAATTCCTACATCGATTTGAATTACATTGCTTTTTCTCGTACTGCACTTATGTGCGGAATTCTGCTTCCTCTGTCTAGGGCGGTATTGCGCGAATCATATAATTTTCCCATGTATTCTACTTCGATGATGACACATATTTATTAACTAATGATTTATTTATATAGGTTATGCAAGAGTACATAAAGTGAAAAAAGTACAAGGCGACGATGCAGATTCATTGTATGCAATGAAAATAATTGACATCTATGATGAAGATGACAGAAGAATAACCGGTATCATCAGTGCAGGAGTAGAAAAGGATGTGTGTTCATTGGAGCACCTTTCCTTGCTCAACTCAGATATTTCCATGAGGCTCCAGATCAGATTCAATTACTGTTTGGTAAGTAACACTCTCTCGCAGTAAAAGAAATTAGAACTGTAAAAAATGTCCAAAATTTACTAGTGTAATAATTATTACAAAATAAGACTAGAAAATTAAGTGTTCCATCCCAGCCTAGTGATTAACCAGCTTCGCTATTGAGCAAAGGATTTTGGTTCGAGTCCAGAATAAGGAATTATTGGTCTCCCCAAGATTGGGAATTTCTCGTTACGACACTAATGGTACATTGCATTTCAAGAAATTTATTGACCATTCTTCTATTTTTAATGAGTAATCTGGTTAACTTTAAATTATGATATTAATTATTTTCTGAAAATTCTGATTATTTTTGCATGTAGATAGGTATTTAGCATTAATTACAATTCCATTATTTAGATTTTGCCCCTGGTGGAGACCTCGGAAATCTCATACACAAGACGATACGTTTAGATGAAGAAGTTGCAACATTCATATCTGCAGAATTAGTTCTAGCTCTGCAGTATTTGCATAACGTAAGTAACCACGTTTTTAATTCCATAAATAAATTATATAGAGGTAAATGTAAAAAAAGCACTCTTTCTTTTTTAGGAATATATCTCCTAAGCATCGGCTATCGTATTCAGTAAATGAGGGTTGGTTCACAAAAATGATTCTGTTTTATATTGGCTGTTAACCATCACTAAGTTGTCTAGATTTTTTGCTTTTAATTCGTGTTGCTAACTCATTTGCCCGAGCTACAGAGCATATATAAAAAACAAGAGTTCTATGATCTTTTCATAATTCATTTCTAAAATGGCTGATTTTCAAAAGTTTTTACAATTAATCTGGTATCATATCAAAAGCAAATATTACTATATTTGCTTGTAGCAAATATTACTATATTTGCTTCTAGTGACTGTTAAATTTCTGTTCCTAGGATTGCATGCAAATATATTATAAATATGGGCTACAGAGGTTTCCATACTGCATAACTAGTTCACCAAACACATCTCTCTAAGCTACAGTTGCCGCATTTGGCAATTGTTTCAGTTTGATTATATTCCTAAATTTTAATTAGTTCTGTTTGTTCTGTTTGACAATTTTAACAATGTTCTGTTTGGCATTGTCCAACAGCTGCCACTGGATCTCCTGTCCCAAACTATTCAGCTTATGAGGTCCTTGAGATGTAGCTCATTGTGTGCACACAAATGCCTGTCGCTAATCATTTATTATCATATCATTATTTTAATCATTTTGTGACAAAATTAAAATATTAATGCTATTTGGAGCAAAATATATTAAAAATACTAATAGAAACCTAAAGTTTGGGGTAACATCATTATAGAAGTAAAGTGATATTCATTTATTAGAGATAGAAAATACTTCAAAAATTCAAAATATCTGTCGCACTTAATTTATTTTAATTGCCAAATTCTGATTAAAAGGTTGGAATTATAATCAAAGAATGTTTTTTTTTAATAAATACTAATTTTTTCCACATGTAAATGAAATTTTAATTATTATGATCCCGTTCCCAAAGTCGCTGTTATTTTGAGTCGGGAGGGGGGGGGGGGAGGGAATACAAGTAAAATAGTTGGTTCAGTTGGTAGTCCTGTCTTATAGTTTCATAAAGCTGAAATACTTCTCTTTTTTATCAATTTTATGTTTGCAGTAAAATACATGTCATTTTCAAATGTGATTAAATATTTGAATTTCGTAAAATAACTAATAATCTGTTTGCATTTCTTTTGAACAGAAACGAGTTATACATAGAGACCTAAAGCCAGATAATATACTCTTAGATGCAGAAGGACACATTCTGTTGACAGATTTTGGACTGGCCAAAATATTTTCAAATGATGAATTCTTTGTGAAAGGATTTTGTGGCACTAGGAAATACATAGCTCCGGAGATATTGAAAAATCAGAGCTACTCCTTTGTAAGTACCTTTTATAATTTGAAGTGTTTTTAGTATGAATTTTAATACATAATCATTATGTGGGGAAAAACATCGCTTTTATTATCTACTTTTGTTTTCCGAGAGCATTTAATTTTATTAATGATAGTTTTTGCATTTCTCTTTAATAGATTCCTTTTTGTTATTTTGCATTTGGACATCCTTAGTTGCATTTGTGGTATGATGTATGCATGGTTCCTATATTCAAAATTGCCCTCATTAATGAAGGTTTGGCATAATTATTCCTATACGGATATATAGTAACCTCTGTCTGAAAAAATTCCTAATGATGGTCCACTTAATTACCATCATTTTAATTTAACACTATTGTTAACGTGCGAACAATATTCGCTGAAATCCTCAGCTGAATTAGAAGTGTTATTTCATATCCAAGGTAGGTTGCTCATTAGCATTGAAAACAGAAGCAGGACATATTTTTATGGGGCCAAGGACAGTTTTTCAGCACAGCACCTCCTTCTAATGACAAAGCATAAAACATTAGGAAATAAATCTGCCATTAACCTATAATTTTCTTCTTTATTTAAATAAATTCAAGTGATATTCAAAAGTGGCGATAGATAAATAAAAAGTAATTATACCCATCCTATCTTGTACGTTTTAGCAATGGAAAAAATTGACTGGATTGGAAACTGTGCTGAAAACACCTTCAGCATTTGCAGTTGTATGTTGTAAAATGGTAGGAAAGTTTATGGTAATAGTCCTACCATTTTATCCTTCACCTTCACTCTTCACCTCTGTGAATTTTCCCCTTCAACCTTCACCTCTGTGAATATTAAGCTGGATTTGGATAGAGTAGCCGGAAGGTCTCTTTTACACAGAATGCGCATTTTTGTGTTTGAATCTTTTAGTCCTTTCCATGAAAAAAGTGTTCTGCTTTTTAAATACTCAGAAAAAGTTTGCTTGCTAAAAATTGATAGAAATATGTCTTGATGTCCTAAAAAAATCTCTGAATGAATCTTAATAAAGAGAATCCTTGAAGACTGACTGCTATCAAAATTATCAAATTGAAATGGATTTTATTTCTTTGTGGCATATGGTCAAAACATTAATTTCAAATATCGAATTTTATCGGTGACATATACAATTGAAATCAGTGAAATGCAAGATAGTTGCATATTTAGGTTTTTCCGTTTAGAAGAATAAAAGCCATTTTAATGGTACATAATATGGATCAGTTGTCGGCTATTATATTAAATTAAAGAAATATTAAAATAATTTTCCTAAAGATAGTTTTTTGGTGAACATATAGCTATAATGTTTAATTTTTTATGTTTTAAAAATAATCACCGGTATATTTGTTGGAGTAATTAATACTTAAAAGAATTTCTGAAGGAAATTTAATAACATCAGCTAAGGGTAATTCCTTCTTTCTTCAGGCATTATTTACAACAATGATTTTGTATTCAAAAATACGATTTGGTATTTTATCAGAATCTGGTTGTTAATCTTTTCATGCAAGAAATATTTTAGAATGTGAAATTTATATTACACATATTTCCAAAATAGACTGAAAAAGAAAAAATTCTTCTTATTCTGTTTAACTGAATGATGCAAACATATACAAAATTTATCAATTTTAACCAATCAAATTATACAGCAACAAAACAACAAATTATTACAATATTTGAAATGGTTTAAAAATGGAAAAATTATGTTAATAATATTTATTAAATATATGATTGAAACTGATAATGCATTTTGAAAATAGCCATATAATAAACTGCTAACAAAAAACTCTGCTTTTCACTGACGTAGAAAGTCCGAAATTTTCAAATTACTGAAATCGAATCGTCAAATTTTCGAAATTACTGAATCGGATCGGCAATGAAATCGTCAATCATTTAGTTCTTTTACTAGGAACCAATTTTCTTATGCGGCAACTGTAGCTTAGAGAGATGTGTTTCAACATTTCTAGGAACTCTATACTACACAAATTCAGCTACATTAATATGCCTAATTCGAATTAATTAGAAGAGTTTTTCGAACAGCATCAATAATTTTTATATTGTTTTCAAGTAAAAAAAAATGTAGTAGTTTCAATTTGTCGTCTGTCCGTTTGCAGACATCAAACTGTTTTGTTTATGGTGATAAATTAATCTTTTTGTGTTCGATAAGTATCGATTAAATATTATTTTTTCACTTTGCAAATCTTCAAAAAGCTATAACTTAGCACTCTAACGATAGGAAAATTTGAAAATTCCAAAATATCAGAAGAATAATGTAGACGAAAGAGTTAAGTTAGAAAAAAAAAACCTTAACTGGCATCGTGCTTAGGGAGCTAGCGACTGTTCCAGCAAGGTAAACTTTGTGTACTCTGTTAGCTCTAAGTACGGTAGGGGTCAGCAGATTCTCCCTAATTTAGGTTTAATTGCAAGAAGGTAAATATTAACTAGACGAATGCAAACAATATGAGAGGCATTCCATATCTATATATATATATTAAAAAGAATGGTATTCTTTTAGTTTTCTTTACTGTAGCCTTTGTTTTCTGCCAGCAGGCAAGTTTAAAAATAATTTTATAGCAAAGTTTAAAATAAAATCTCTAGCAAAGTTTAAAATAATTTTATACCGACATTTTAAATTTTGTACTGTATTCATGTTAGTATGCTAAAGGATGTTAACAATGATAATTTATGTATGTTCATTTTAAATATTTAATATTTTAACATTTTAGCTGTTTTCATATAATGTTTCGTTTTTATTATTAATTAGGAGGTGGATTATTGGAGCCTGGGATGTGTCATATACGAAATGTTGATTGGCACTACACCTTTCTATAATGGAAATATTAAGCGTGTTACAAGGTAAGAAATTATATTTTTTCATGGCGTAATTTTTCTCTCTGTGAATTATAAATTTTTTTATTATTTTCCTACATTAGTTAGAATAGTAGTCATTCTGATAAGCAAATGCTAGAACTGTAGATAAGCTATGGTTGTGTTAGCTACTAAGGTCTTGCTTATTTCACAACCCTTATTATTTGGTAAAATATGGTGACTGTTTAACTTCAGACCTTTATGACTGCAGCGTAATAAAAAAAATATGTATATATATATAATAAATACCCCTCAAGCAGCTGCTTGCCACAAAGGTCTGATAGGAGTCTGTCAATTTATATGTCATAAATCTCCAAAGTATACCTCTCCAGCATCCACGCAAAGTTGCAGACGTCTATGCGAATTTCGGGATGCTTCGTTACACTCCATAACTCTGAAACACGCATTTGGCAAGGTCTTGCATCCAGGAAATACGCTACCTGACAAGTTCTTTCCCATTTTGAAACAACCAAATATCGCATGGTGCAAGATCTAGTTAATGTGTCAATGGGGTAGCTGTAATTTTCTCCTGCTCTAGAGACGCCGTAGCTAGCCAGGATTTGTGAGCATTGGCATTGTCATGAAGAAGGAGAACCATTGAAACACTTGTGGTTGGACGCTGGTCTTTCATCTCCTTAAACATTTTGGACAAAATAATTTTGTTGCGTTATTGGCCATTTATATTCATTTTTTGAGGCAAGGTGTCCATGGCTACCAATGCTTTGGAATGGAAGGAAAATTGTGAACATTCTCTTCCTTCAGCGAAAGTCTTGTTGGAGAATTTGGGGATGCTGTTCATCTTCCGTAACCCAAATATATTTATCAATCTTTCTGCGAGTTTTAAACCCAAGTCTCGTCATCTGTGACAATGCCTGTTAACCGTTTGCGTTCACTATGTTCAAACATTACCAGCATCTTCTTGCACGAGTGGGGGTGGGGGTGGCTCAGTTGATAGCGCGCCAGGCTCGTAATCTGTAGTTCCCAGGTTCGAGTCCCAGCTGGGTCAGCGTTGAGATTTATCTCCGCAAAACTCCCCGCCCTGCCCACGGTCAGTAGGGGACACCGATGGGCTTGGAAAGGCCGCCGTCCGTCGGATGGGACGTTAAGCCGTGGCCCCGTGTGCGGGAGAGCCATACCCTGTGCACGTTAAAGAACACGCTGGATGGCCTTGACGGGAGGCTACCATCTGTCTCCCAACAGCTGTTCCAGTGGGTCCCCTCCCCCAACTTTCTCTGAGTCTTCGGGGTCCATGTGACCTGGCCATTTAGCCCATGGTGTGCAAAAAAGTGCCGCTCAGAGGTAAAACAACCCAACCCAACTTCTTGCACGAGTTGACTCTAGTCTTTTTACCTATTCATATTGTTTTCCGCCTGACATTTATCGGTTTGTGTATTTGTGAAAATAGTTGTTCCACCATAACTTTGAAACAAATCGAGAAACTTCATGATTTATGTTTCAAACGAAAACTTGTAACGCGGGGAGTATCGTAGGCCATAAAAAATTATCCCCACTAAAAAGGGAAATATCTAAATTATTGTTCCTCTACATCTCCTGAACGCTAGTGCCGAAAGTAATATGCTTTGAATTAAAAACCACCAGAACCACCAGTGTGTCATCAGAAAAGTTGCTTCTCTTTCAACACACTATTCGAAAGGTAAAAGGTGCAAATTTGTCTGAAATAGTTATGCTGCATAGATTGATTTACGTTTATATTATTCCTTCTCTCATCTACTGCGAATTGTCCATCATGTATATTGCACCATTGTATAAGTTCGTTAGTTATTTTTTTTCCCATTTCCGATATGCTTCAAATGAAACCCCATTATGCCCTCGGTCAGAAAGGCACATTCCAAATATACTAACGGAGCTAAGGCAAAAAAAATCGACAGTGGGAAAAACTGATAGATTCTAAACATCGAAGCTAGATAAAGCTGTGTTATTAATTTAGAGTCGAGGTTTACTAAATCTGTTTCTCCTCTGAGTGAACACATTCCCAGTATCAAGCGGTTTGCAGAGATTTCGGTTTTCTGAACCCACTGTATTCCTACATTTCTACCTAATGAATAATAATAGTATTTTTGAATCAAAATAAGAAACCTTGAAGCCGAAAAGATAAATAGGTTTGTGTTGTCTATACGTTCTGACCTGTTTGAATTTCCTTAAATTATAAAGAGAAACTTTTCTGAATTGAGATATGAACAAATTATTCAGAAGCATTTTATTTTGAAAATTTTCATTATGTGTAGAATAGCAATGTAGTCCGTTCTTTGAAATGATCCTGCCACCTTCATTAAGGTCTTTTTTTTTAAAAAAAAAGAGAATCCTTCAATATAATGAATAAATAAAGAAGTAATTTAATATTTCATTATGCAACACCCATACTGAATTTAAGACAAGAAGATTTCAGAATTTTTTTTAAATTTTAAACATTGACTCTTCGGATTGGCCTTACCTTGACGTTTGTTTTTATTGAATCAAAAGTGCTTGAGAAAAACATTCATGACTCTTCATGCTTAATTGGTGTGACTGCAAACTGAGGCTTTAATCTCTCATACTTGTGTAATCAGCAACAGTTTCTTGGTGCAGTTTTACAATATCTCATTCAGAGTCGCTTCAATGTTTCAATCTTTTAATGGAATTTTACTGGATATGGTTTTGGAATGAAGTATTTTCTTATAATTCTAATATATCAAAACGATACTAAAACCTATGCAGTGTCAAAATATCCTCTCTTACAATGAACAATTTATCAAAGAAATTTTTATTAGATAGTAGTCAATCTAATTGCAAAGTAATTTTAACTTTATCTATCGTCTTTTTAAAAATTGCGTGATGATAACTATATAATTTTATATTATTTCCTTTCCAGAAATACTTTAAAGTGGAATGTGTTAACACCTCGATTTGTATCAGCTGAAGCCTCATCAATCGTCAAGATGCTTCTGCACAAAAATCCACAGAAGAGACTTGGAACAGATAAAATTAGACAGCATCCTTTCTTTAAAATAAGTCGTAAATCTTCAGATTATATAAAATATTAGCAAATTTCAGTTGTAGAAAATTGGGTTCTATTAGGTTGGACCTTGAATGTTTTAACATACTACCAAGTTGCACGATTGACGATTGAAAAACACAAAATTTGAGATTTGGTGGTTAAGTATTTGGAAAATTATAGGGTGTCAAAATTATAGGAAAAACTGTTCATGCCTCGGCAATACCTGTATTGCTGCAGATGTTGCACAGGAATTGGACAGCTGAATTACAAGTAATATTCATATTAGATTATTTTGAATAATGCCTTGTGGCATGAAAAACCAATACTGAATTGTTTTAGTTCTTTTCATCAGATATTAAGAGATGCTATTTATATTTCATTTTAATTTAAAGAAGAGATTGCTATGATATTTATAATTTTTTTTCCTTTCTTTTGCAACACTTCAAATCTCAAACACAAAATTTCCCATTTATGCGCTAGTCTCAATTATTCTCATTAAAACCTGTTGTCTTGTTAATCCTTGAGTAGCACTATGCTTTAAAACCCTAAAGTTAAATTCTTTTCACCAGTGCATTTCTGTATGAAATCAGTTAAGAAGCATCTGATATTAAACAAACCACTAGAGTTTGATCTTTTAGAGCAGGGATGAATAACATACACTCCAGGATCATGACTGGCACGTGAGAGACGTGGCTTTCGGTAAAATGACTATGCCAGTCATTCCTAGATTTCAAAATTTAAATTTTTTTATAACATAATTTTTGAAGAATTGAAAATTGCAATTTCGATACATTTATCTATGAGAATCTGTCTTGTTAGAACAGTATTCACAGGATATACGAAAGTGCTATTTTGCTGAAACCAACAGTCTTGAAATTTCAAGGTTGGTATACCGATTTGGCATTACTGGAGAGGTTTTCGGACATCACCTAATGGAATATATGACCAACTACACGTTCCATCTCTGCTTTGCCCTTGTTTTAAACTTGTAGGTAAAAGACGTTTTTGTACTTAATCAAACGAGAACATTTTGTATGTTTGTTCAGTTGCATTGCACTGATAGTTGCTTCAGGTGAAAAGATATGAATCCACCAAGAAATTTAAAATAGTTTAAAAATCAAAAACATTCAATCTGCAATCCTCAATTTTTTTTAAATTAAAATTTGCTGATAAATATATTTTCAGTTTTTATTTGAAAAATAATTAAAAAAATAGTTTTATTCCATCAAATTCAAGATCCATTTTCAGTGGGAGCTGGTTCGTTCCGTACTGTGACAGTTTTGTAATCTGCAATTTCTGGTTCGAGCCCGAACTGGGCTTACAATTGAGATTAATTTCTGCTAACTTCGTCCTACTCTCAGTCAGAAAGAGGACATCAATGGGCTTGAAAAAGCTACCTTCTGTCAGATAGGATGTAAAGCTGTGACCTGTATGCAGTAGAGCCATATGCTGTGCACATTAAAGAACACATCGGATGGAAATCTGCTCCCTAATAGCTGTCTTCTGGGTCTCCTTCAACTAACCAACTCTGAGCTTTGGAGTTTTTCTGACCGGGTTACTTAGTCCATTGTGTGCACAAATGTGCTGCTCAACAGCGAAAAAAGAAAACATATTATCAGTGTGTTATTCAGCAGTCCCATCACTTGAAACGTTACTCATAGATGTTTTAACATTGCTAGGTAGGAATATCTAGTCAAATGAATTTTTTAACAAACTTCTAGAATATTGTTATTGTGATATTACAAAAGATGGACATTTTATGTGGTGAATCAAACACAATTTCTAATTGTAATTGAACATCCTCACTGCAGAATTTTAATAACAAAAATATATGTGTAGAAATAGTAATGTATATAATATACACATTTTTTAAGGATAATTTTTAAACACCCCTAAAACAGAGAGCAAAAACATTTTTTTTATTATTTCAGGAAATTAATTTCTGGAAGAACGAAACTGAAGCAAAATTCTCTTTTCCTCCCACCCCAATTTCCCATCAGACAGCTTTGGCTTGCTTCACCCACTACAAATTACTATTGTGTGTTGCATTCTAGTGGAAGTCTATTCTGTCCCACATACACATTTGGGTTGTGCACCCCTATTTAGAGCAACCTATTAGTTGGATAATTTCATTTTCCAACTAATTCTTTCATAAAAGAAAGAAATAGTAGATAAAGAAAGAAATTAGTTGGAAAATTTCATTTTCCAACTAATTTCTTTCATAAAAGCTTTTAATATTTCTGGATGAACTTATAAATAACAAAATTAAAGCAATAATTCTTCTGAAAGAGAAGCTCAAACTAATTCAGTTGTTAGTGAATACGACTCCTAAAACTATGGGTGTGGCATTTAAATATTTGTTAGTTGTGTAAGGAACACAAGTATAAATATACCTGAGTTTCCTTTGTATAAGACGAGCACACATTCCTTAACAAATTTAGCATTAAGAAAATTAAAAAATCTTAAATGGCTGGATTTGTAATCAGTGATAATGTAACATACTCGTAATAGTAGTTTGAATCTTGGATCCAAGGTGGGATCGAAATCAATTACAGAGTTAACCTCATAGAGTAGAATTTCTCAAACTTTAACTATGGGGACATATTTTTTCTTTACTTTGAATACATTGACGGGACATGGACCAATAAAATTATTTTATACTGGGAGGTATCAGCATAAAATGATCGAAATTTCATTATCTTTCTATATATATATATATATATATTAATAGTTTGGTTCTTTCTAGGGTTAGTTATGCTAGTGAAACTTGGACGCTGTGTAAGCAAGATAACAGGAAACGAGATGTTTTTGATTGTAGATGCTTACGCAGTATCTTGGGTATTAGGTGGTTTCACTTTGTAACTAATGATGAGGTTAGGCAAAGGAGTTTGCAACCTCCTTTAAGCAGCATATTGTGCAGAGAGAGACTCCGCTGGTTTGGCCATGTTGCCCGTATGGATAATTATAGATTGGCGAATAGGGTTATGAACAGTATGCCTAGAGGCCTCAGAAGGAGGGGGAGACCTAGGATGCGGTGGGCAGACAATGTCAAACAGGACCTTGTTAGAATTGGTGTACAGTGGCCGGATGCAGCAGATGTAGCTCAGGACAGATATGCTTGGAGAATTAAACTGCGCGGTCTGGTTGGACCTCCGTAGCCCATGGCTGCTTGAGGATGATGATGATGATGATGATGATGATGATTCTCTTATTTAACATCTCCTAGGACATGGTTTGCGAAACAATGTCATAGAATAAGAATTATGGTGAGAGACTGAGCCTGACATTGTCATTGACCTTACCTCTTGAATTATTAAATGTAAAATTAACATTTTAAATATAATGATATAAAATTTTAGCCAAATATATTTAAAATAATTCCAAATCTCAGGTATTACAATTATAAATGCAAAGTAAAAAAATAGGATGGATGTTATTTTTAAATTAATACTGTTATTACAACATTGTGTTGCTTTTTTGAAACATTGGAATATAAATTTTATTTTATATCTTTTTAGGATGTTAACTGGGATAGAGTTTCCGGAAAATGTGATCCATCATCAGTGATGAACCTAATAGAGTAAAGGTAAATTATTTAGCATTTATTTCCACTGATTAGTTATCGATAATCAGAAGAACGACGAGCTTCTGTCTTCTTTAGGGTAAAGAGACATATCTAAATTATTGAGAAGTACAGATCAATCAATAGCCACTGCGATACGTTTTGAATGCTTAGCCAACTGGTAACTTTTAATCTGCTTACTGTCACTCTCATGTCCTGTTATTCAGATTTAGTAATTTAGTTTTACTTTACCACTAGAATGAAGACCTTTATTAAGAGTAGTATACTAACTGTAATTAATAATCAAGATTTTGAGTATGCGTTATTCACTATTAGCTGAGCAAAGTCTATAATCCTTAATATGATTTAAATGAATTATTAGATTATGCATTCTCGAGTGAGATATGAAATTTAAGTAATTGGCACAGATTACTTATTGTGCGGAATTTTTCAAAGTGTTGATAGCATTATTTTTTAAGCTATTCAGGGAAATAATTAATTATATTCAATCTGCTTTTAAGACTGAAATACATTGGTCTTCTATAGAATGATCATCATCTCTTTTCCGTCAGAAAAATTAAATCAGTATACACTTGGTCGAAATTAGACCAATGAAAATAATCACTATCATGGAAAAATTAGTCACCCCCACCACAAACTGTAGTGTTGACCTGATAGAACTGATAGATGTCATGCCTATAGTAATGCAGCACTACATAGAACAGGAATGGGGAAACCCCTGTCCGAGGGCCCAGAGCCGGCATAAAGTTGGTGCGAATGGAGCAGCTGCACCTGCCCCTCGTTCTGAGTAGCCGGCATAAAATTGGTGCGAGTGGAGCAGCTGCACCTGCCCCTCGTTCTGAGTAGCCGGCATAAAATTGGTGCGAGTGGAGCAGCTGCACCTGCCCCTCGTTCTGAGGAGCCGGCATAAAGTTGGTGCGAGTGGAACAGCTGCACCTGCCCCTCGTTCTGAGGAGCCGGCATAAAATTGGTGCGAGTGGAGCAGCTGCACCTGCCCCTCGTTCTGAGGAGCCGGCATAAAATTGGTGCGAGTGGAGCAGCTGCACCTGCCCCTCGTTCTGAGGAGCCGGCATAAAATTGGTGCGAGTGGAGCAGCTGCACCTGCCCCTCGTTCTGAGGAGCCGGCATAAAGTTGGTGCGAGTGGAGCAGCTGCACCTGCCCCTCGTTCTGAGGAGCCGGCATAAAATTGGTGCGAGTGGAGCAGCTGCACCTGCCCCTCGTTCTGAGGAGCCAGCATAAAATTGGTGCGAGTGGGGCAACTGCACCTGCCCCTCGTTCTGAGGAGCCGGGTACGGGAAAGATCACTTATGTCAAACTAGCAATTACCTGTCGTTTATATCACATATTACGATTAAATTTAATGTTGCTAAATCATTGGTGTTATCAAAACAAGAATAGTGGACGGGAAAATAAAAACGTAACAAGCATTGATGTGATGAAAAAACATTGATGAAAAGCATTGATGAATGCAAAACGTTCCCTATTCAAGTTATTAAATGCGATCAGTTAGTTTTTAATAATTACAACAAAATAATAATAAGTAAGTTTTATTTACCGCTGATTAAATACAATTAATATTATTTAAATGAAAACTATTATTAGAAGAATAATTTCAATTGTGTATTATATTTCAATAATTTATATTACAGAATAAAAATATATTTGCATTATTTAGGCTGTAAACTGTGACGCAGTCTGCAGATACTGTGATTAAAAGAGTATTAAATTTTCTTAGTTATGGTTAACGGACAGCAAATAATTTGATATATACTTCCACTAATTTCTTGTAAATATTAAATGATTAAGCATCTGTTTGGCCTGTTACATTAAAATATAACATCTGTTTGCCTTTTAAATCCTGTTAATAAATTAGTAAAATTCTGCTGAAATTTTGACTCGTGTTAATATTTCAACTGTGCAAGAAGTAACAAATATCGAGTTAGAAGCTTGTTCGATTCTAGCACTGATTATGTCAGAAATATTTCTGATATCACTGATGTCAATTAATATCATTGATAACGACGCTTCTTATTCTAATCTTCTACTTTTCCACTTTATATATCTTCCCATAATCTAAATTAAAACAATTATAACAAATATGTGGCATAATCAAAATATATATTAGATTCAAAAATTGCATTCTCAGAAGGCATGAGGCTGTAAAATGAGAGTTTTTTTAAAGCAGAGAGGATTTGGGAATTAATTACGAATTTTTACCTCCGTGGTTTTTCTTACGTTTTATATTCTTTTCTGTATTAAACCTTTTTCAATATTAGTAGAATTCTTTTTATCATTTATATCACCTATCCCAGCATTCTATGTGTTGTTCCCGTTCTTCAAACCGAAAGTATAACTTAAAACAAAGCCTTCCTAGGTTTCAAGACTAGAAAGACTCAATTAGGTCACGGCTCATTACAGCGGATGCAGGCTCACACGTGCGATCTCTGTTGTTCCCTGTGTTATAAGCGGCCTTATAATACATTGTTCACAATGTTGCTCCCGTATGTCCAGGGCGGCGCTACCGCAAGTGCAAATATGTTCAACGGTGGTGCGACAGCATTGGGGGCAAATTTTTAGGAGCAGAAAATTTGCAAACAAACTAACGACGTACATCAACTTGACTCGACTATGACATATTTTCAACAGATCATATTCAATTGCTTTCAAAAACAAAACTAATATTGCTAAATTAATCTTTTGTATCTGAGATCAAACTTGGAGAAATGGGTGGCGGAATCTCTGCTCGCTCCGGGTGGCAAAATAGCTAGTGCCAGTCATCGTACATCAGATGTACTTGTTTTGTAAAGTTTGTATTTACTTTTCTATATTTCAACATTAGTTTCCATTTCATAAGATTTTTTTTGATTTCTGTAAATTATAGATCTTTTGGGCGGTTGGTATATCGATCGATTTCTCACTCATGCTATATTCATGGGATGGCCAGCTTACAACTTGTTGCTATAAATATTACATTTAACATCGCATTAAGTTACATATTAATTTTTCTTTTCTTTTTTTCTTTTCCAGTAAAAAAAAAAAACTTTGGTTATGTATCGTTTCCTCTGAGGACGTTTTACACTCCTCCCTCAGAGTCAAAGTTTCATAAAAAAAGATCTACCAGTTTCTAAATTTATATTAAAAGCATTTAGTTAGTTTGGTAGCCCTTTTCCATTTTTGATGGGATATTTTCTGCTCCTCTATACATTAACATGTTGCAGACAGGAATTGAGCCTGAAATTCAATAGTTATTTGGAGATATGGGAGCATATTCTCAACGAGATGGAGCGTCTCGCTTACCATCGTCATATCAAGAGCTGTTTCGAAGAAACGTTTCCATATCAATGGATTGGGCAAAGAAGTGCCGAGTATCCAGCGCTCACGAAACTTGACTCCACTTGACTTTTACTTGTGAGGATATTTGAAAAATGAATTCTATGGTAAAAAACCTGCAACACTTAACACTTAAGGGAGGCAATTGAAGAGATGTGTAGAACCATCCCAGCATCCACGTTAGTGGAAGTTTGCGAAACAGTCGAAGCGTTCAGAGGTGCATAGTAGCCAATGGTGAATAGCTTGAACACTTGGGATTCTTACTAACATTTCATAATCAACTGTTTCACTGTACAACACATACTCTATTTGTTTGAATTAACGTATGGTAAATAAGATATAAAATGTGCATGAATTTTTTTAAACACTCTGTTTTAGCAGTGTCTGAAAGCTATGTACGTAGGTCAGTTACATTATTTTTTTAGTTAATATGTTTAATGCGTAAAACACACTAATTATTGCAATAAATAATATTCTCTGATCAAGTTTTATATTCATAGGATAAAGATGACGAGGAAAAGTGAACCTGCTTAAGCATCTCTGACCAGGGATGATAATTCATGAGCAGAAGAAATTAAAGCAGGATGTCATTGGAGACAATGGGATCGAAGATGACAGTCAAGGAAACCAGTCAGGATGCAAATTCTACGTGTTGGAAATACAGGGTGTTTTATTACGTTCTAATCAAAGTACCACGTTAAGCAGGCATGAAGAATGTGCGCTGCGCTCCGACATGTGAAACAATAGGGCATCTTATGTAGAATAGCTGAATAAAACATATATAAATGAGTTAAAACTTCACGACTTAACTAATTTTTTCTGTATTAAAATGTGTATAAATTTCTTACTTATTAATAAGCAGGCACAATAATACAAAATCAACCTAGAAATTGAAAATGGACTGATTCCCCTACAGTTCTAAAAAAAAAACTGCAATCATTCATTTTAAAACACAGGGCTAATAGATATAGTAGAATACTTGGGAACAACACTTTTATCATACAAAATATTCAGAATTTCGGCTTTTTAACTTCATACTTCTTAATAACTTCAAACTTCTTGTTCGTTCCAACATGTTTATTTTTTCATTCATGAGATTAAACAAGGGATTGCCTGAGGGCTCTTGTCCTATTAAATGCAAATAATATTAATACTAATAAAAAAATTTCTGACGACGAAAAAATCAATTGGTAAAGTTTAAAAGTGAGTTTATTTTAGAAGTATTATTAAAGCTAAATATTTTTGATATGTGAGAAAAACGGCATGATAATGTCTCAAATATCCAAAGAAAGCGCAACTGCTTACAAAAGAGAGTTTTTTAATAATGCAAGGTACGTCCTTTGAAATTCTGTTCAGTACACAGTTTTAATCATCTTAATGATTATGCAAGTATTTCACATGAAACAGGCGATTTTTCCGATTTAGTACAAAAATAACGTGTATTATTTTTACTCCTTTGATGGAAAGTTTTCAAAATAGAAAAAATATTAGAATGAAATTTAAAATTTCTCAGTGACATAAGGTGGTCTAAAATTAGTATAAAAAAAGAATACACACGAAACAAAATAGATGCTAACGCCATTATGATATATTTTCAAGCTCAGATTTCTAATTAGGTATTTTTGGGCATAATTCGGCTGGATAATCTGGAAAATTAAATCAGCCTTGATATGGTGGCTAACATACATAGAATTATCGCATATTTGAGACGAAATGAGAATAATTAACAAGGTATGGGAAAAACTGAAATTGCAAAAGTGAAATATTAACTGACGGATCTTTAAACAACACAAAATGCTGCAGCGGCTTTCTGGGTGTCGGAAACATCTCACTCTGAAGCTATCAGGCTGGAAGTTGCCTTAGATGTTACGACTACTGAGATGATTGCAATGAAATGGCTCTAAAGTGGTGTTTTAATCAAACAAAGTCTAATTTTGTTGTACTTACAGATAGTAGCTCATCTTTGCTTTTTCTTCGGCAAGACATATGTCAATCCCAGAATAACGGGATTTTCCAAAACATCCTTGAGACCATCGATCAATTAATTGAAAAAGGACACACAATTAATTTGCAATGGATCACTGGACAAGTAGGTGTCCAGGGAAACGAAATTGTTGATTTTTTAACATATCGACCCTTAACAATGAAAAATACTTTCAGTTGCAAATTGGTAATTTATATGATTCTAAGTTAAATAAAGAAAAATTAAAAGAGAACTTCCTACATCACTTCCAAGTAATCGCTTAAAGAAAGATCAATCATCGACAATTAGCAGAAAACAAGATCCTTCCACTAAATGATCTGCACCTTTCAAGAAGAAATTTTGTGTTCATCACCAGACTCAGAACAGGTGCATCACTCTTGAATGACTCACTTTTCAAGATGAGAAAGGTTCTTTCCCCCAATTGCCAGACGTGCAACGTAAAGGAAACGGTGATTCATGTTTCGCTGAATTGTACTGCTTACTCGATCCAGAGAAACAACCTAATTGCAAGATTGCAAACAAAAGACATCTTTGAACGAAGTTTGCTCTAATGAAACAATCAAATTTTCTTTTCCATAGGATTTAAAGAAATTTTTATCGAGGTTTTGTAACATAAATGTCATGAGCTTCTTGACATTATTCAACTTTGCCATCTGGAAGAGAGGGTCGAAAGACTCGAACATATCCAGAGAAAACATTTATTTTTGATTGATGATGATAATTGACTACAGATTATAGTATGTATTATTGAAGTACGTATCATAAGGGTACATTATATTTTAAATAGAGTTGAAAAGAGCTGGGATGTTTTTATCAATGCGAGGCACTTTTTTGCCCACAATGGGTTAAATGGCCAGGGTTGAGTTGTTTTACCTCTGAGCGGCTCTTTTTTGCACACATGGACTAAATGGTCAGGTCGTAAGAACCCCGAAGCCTCAGAGAAGGTTGGGAGAGGAGACAAACTATAACAGCGCGCTACCAACTGAGCTCACCCCCACCCCCACCCCCGACTTGAAATGCGGATAATGGCATATTATCTTAGGCAAATGTAGTATATTAGTGTTCAAAAAGAAATATACTTTTATTTTCGGAACTTAGCACTCTCTGACAGTGAAAATTCGAATTAATCGATAATTCAGATAATTTAAAGAGTGATTAGTAGTGATTAGTACTAAGCAACACAAAAGGATTGTTTTTTATTAATATTTTTTAAAAAAAAGTTACTTCCTTCCACGTTCCTTGCAGTAAATGAGGAGAGGTCATAGCTATTGATGTAAACCTTTTGACCATAACACCCTACACCAAAACTCTAAATTTCTACCATAAACAGATTCTTTGAAATACTATTTAAAAATTTTAAAAACAATCTGAAGAAAAATTCAGCTGACGCGGCGGGAATCGAACCCGAAACTCTAAATACATGCCAAAGCGCTCTACCAGTTAAACCACGAATCATACGCTAATAGCATTCCAGAATAAGAACTATAAATCTTTCACTGAGATGTGGCAGACCTTGCACCATCTATACTACTTCGGGGGACACAGTAGGGGACACCGATGGCCTATCCAAGTCCATTAATATCCACTACTGACCGAGGACAGGAAGGTGAGCTTTGCGGAGATAAATATGAACGTTGGCCTAGCTGGCACTCAAACCTAGGAACTGCAGATCAACATCCCAATGCCCACATCCCAATGCCCCCTGTCCCACATCCCAATGCACAAATGTTCACATATACCATACTAGATATTTTTATTTACTTGTTTACATTTAAAGAAGAACAAATGACTACTTAGTATACAAAGATTGGATATCGTTTGAGCCAAAAATTGTTTCATATAAAAGTACATCCTAGTGAATATCACTTTTTCAAAAGGTAGAAAACACTAAAATGTTGATCTTTAAGTAGTTTTCCATTTATTTAAGAAATAAGCAAATTCGAATTTGACTTTTTGTTAACATGGTAACTCATAAGAAATTTTCGTACTAAAGCGTAGAGAACTTTCTACCGCTTTTATTTTAAACTGAATTAACTGATTAAATTGTCGATCGCTTTAATTTGTAAAAGCTCTGCTCTCACAGATGAGCGATTTTTCAAGTAGGTATCCTAAGGGTACATTTTATTAAATGAAGATATGATTGGAAACGTGAATATTACAATCTTTCCTGTGGCTGTAATGAGTTAGTGATAGCGAATAAGGATAATTCTAATTAGAAAGCAGAAACAGTAGTTCTTTCAAAATTTGAGTCAAGCGGCGTTTCAGATGTCATAAAACAGAGATGTGGCAGGATTCAAAGGTCAGATTTGATTTGACCATAATAAAATTTGCGTTCAGGGTTAAATCAGATTGCAGATTTAACAAAAAATGGAGAAATATGAAATGACTTCCAGATCAAATACAGGTCAGAGTTTCATCTGCCTACGATTATAAGTGCCAGAACTATGGAAATTCCAGGCTAGGATTGACATATAATGAAGATCCAATAGAAAGTGAAGGACTGAAGTTTCTATAATATTTGAAACTAAAATAATCTTCTTAAAAGGTACAGGAAGCGATCATTTGTTTCTCGTATCTGACACAATTGACACCACGATATTTTTATATTCAGACAATTGATAAGTTAGTTGGCACCACAATTGATATATTTGACAAGCCAATTGACATTGCGATTAACACAATTGACAACTCACTTGACAGCTGATTTGACATTACAATTGGCACAGCTGAAAACTCAATTGACACTAAAATTGTATCAATTATTACAGTGTATAAAAACTAAACTAAAACTAACTAAAATTGTATCAATTATTACAGTGTCGTTTGGTGTGTCAATGGTGCAATTGCAGCATCGATTAGGTCGTGAATTGTGACCTAATCGATGCTGCAATGGCACAATTGACACACCAAACGACACTGTAATGATAGAATTAACAACCGAGTGGACACTGCAGTTACGCAATTGACAACGAAATGATACAGCAATTGACCCAATTGTCAAACTAATTGACACTGCAATTGATACAGTTTAAAACCCAATTGACACAACAGACAACTTAATTGATACTGCAATTGACACAGCTTACAACAGAATTGACACCGCAATTGACACATTTGACGAGTGAATAAACAGTGCGTGTGACACATTTGACAATTGAATTGACACTGCAATTAAGACAATTCACAACGCAAATGTCTCAATTTACCACCCAATTCACATTGTAATTGATATATTTGATAACCCAAATGACATTGCCGTTTCCACAATTGAGAACTCATTTGCCACATTTCACAAGTGAATTCACACTGCAAATGGAACAGTACACAACTCAAGTGACACTGTAATTGACACAATTGACAGTCCAAGTGAAACTGAAATATTTGACACATTTGACAACCCAATGACACTGCAATTGACACATTTGACAACCCAATGACACTGCAATTGACACATTTGACCTGTGCACGTTAATAAACACGTTGGATGGCCTTGACTGAAGGCTACCACTCTCTCCTAAGATCTGTTCAGTGAATTCACCCCCAACCTACTCAGAATCTTCATGGTCCTTTTGACCTGGACATTTAGTCCATTGTGTGCAAAAAAAGTGCCGCTCAGATATTAAATACCCAACCCGGATGTATCTAGAGAAGTGGCTCCGGTCCAGCTCATTTTGAGCAAAAGGAAAAAAAGGAAAGAAATTTATTTTGAATAAAAATTTAAGTGATTTAATTTATCTAAACTTTAATCGGGAACTATTTAATTTCAAACCGCGTAAAATAAAATAATTTATTCGTTACGACTTTATTAAAATATTTGATAATATTTTAAAATGAATTACGAAATTTTTAAAAATAAAGATCATCAGTGAATTTTTAGAGATAAAAATTTTATTAGCAGTGCTCTCTATTTTTCTCTCTTTCTATACATGTAATATACAGATCACTATTAATTATATATAACATAAATAACATATAATTTTTTTCAGAATTATTTCTTTTGTTACTACCGTGCCAGGTCTGGTGTATCAAGCAGGATTGCTCTGATGCACCAGAGAGAGATACACCACGTTAAGAGGGGCGCTATCATGGAGTTAAGATTACAATGGAAAAAAAAAGAATTGATATGAATAAAAAATTTTTTATTATGTGCAAGTGAAACAAGTAAAGAGTTGTTTATTTGTTTTCTATGGTGATATTCTAACAGCCAAAAGCGTCATTTTGTAAAAAGACCCTCACTATTTAAAGAGAGCCTTCAAGGGGTTCAATTAGGGTAACTGGTCATCGACACATAGCAGTTAATCTTCACTTATCATGAAACCACTAGATTCTTTTCTCTTCTCTGTCCTCGCTTAATCGATAGGTAAGGAAAATGAATGATTTATATATCCTTGATTGGGACCCACATCTTTTTTTTTCTATTTCCTTTTGATGCACTTGACACGAAATAAATAGAATATATAATAATACTGAACGATTATAATGGTAAATCATTATTAATGGATTAATGTTTTTCAGTTTCATGTTTCAAATACAAAGCTTCGTTTCAAAATATATGTAGAATCGAATAAATTTTTCATCAATATGAAAGTGTAGTATACATGTTCATATTTATTCAATTTATCGAGTTTCGATTTGGAATGGCCTCCTTCTGTCGAATGGGATATTAAGCCGTGGGTCTCTGTGCAGGAGAACTATACAACAGCTTCTTTTATCTTTTCTCGCCTCGACAGTGCCGTAATAGAATAATCGATTTCGAAATCAATCAATCAATCACACAAAAATAAGTGTTTCCTCTGGATATGTTCGAGTCTTTCGAACCTCTCTTCCAGATGGCAAGGTTGGATAATGCCAAGAAGCTCATGACATTTATGTTACAAAACCTCGATAAAAAATTCTTAAATCCTATGGAAAAGATTCGCATCATTTAAAAATTTGATTGTTTCATTATAGCAAACTTTGTGGATAGTCATATCTTCTTGTCCAAGTAAACTGCGCAGGCTTAGTTCAAAGATGTCTTTTGTTTGCAATCTTGCAATTAGGTTGTTTCTCTGGATCGAGTAAGCAGTACAATTCAGCAAAACATGAATCACCGTTTCCTTTACGTTGCACTTCTGGCAATTGGAGGAAAGAACCTTTCTCATCTTGAAAAGTGAGTCATTCAAGAGTGATGCACCTGTTCTGAGTCTGGTGATGAACACAAAATTTCTTCTTGAAAGGTGCAGATCATTTAGTGGAAGGATCTTGTTCTCTGCTAATTGTCGATGATTGATCTCTCTTTCAGTGATGACTTCGAAGTGATGTATAAAGTTCTCCTTTAGCTTTTCTTTATTTAATTTAGAAACATAAATTACCAATTTGCGACTAGAGGTATTTTTCATTGTTAAGGGCCGACTTTGCTAAAAAATCAGCAATTTCGTTTCGCTGGACATCTACATTCCAGGGATCCATTGCAAAGTAATTGTGGATCCTTTTCAATTATTTGATCGATAGTCTCAAGGATGTTTTGGATTATTCTTGGATTGATATGGATCTTTCCGGAGAAAAAACAAAGATGGTCTACAATCTGTAAGTAAAACAAAGTTAGATTTTGGTTGTTTAAAACACCACTTTAGAGCCATTTCAATTGCAATCAACTCAGTAGTCGTAACATCTAAGGCAACCTTGTAGCCTGATAGCTTCAAAGTGAGATATTTGTGAGACCCAGAAAGCCGTTCCAGCTTTTTGTGTTAACTTGTTTAAAGATCCGTCAAAGAAAATCTTAATATGAATTTCGTATTTTTGTTCTATGAACTCCTGAGCGATAATCTTTTGAACTGCGCTATCAAGTTCTTTTTCAGATGTGAAACCTGAAATGGAAACAAAGCAATCAAATTTTTGAAAGGTCCAAGGAGGTTTTTCAGAAAGTTTGTCAACCTCATAGCTTTGTGCTGAAATGAAGTCAAAGAGGGGATGTCGGTGGATGCAAGTAATTATATCACTAATCTTCTCTCCTGATCCAAAAAGGATCTTATCAGTCACTGAGTGATGTTCTTGTTTGAAGAGCCATCTTGAGAAGTGTGAAAACAGCACATAAGGTCTTCTGATGGAAAGAGGTGGAATATTAGCCTCAGCATTCAGAGAAATAGATGGACATAAATTTAAGTGGCCCAAGCAGATTCTTAGAGCTTGGTTTTGAATAGTTTCTAGCTTTTTAACAAGGGAAGGGGAATATGGAGTTATCGAGTAGAAAAACCCCATATTCCAATCTTGATCTTAAAATTGATCTGTAAAGATAGATCATTTGACGAGGCGATGCTCCAATCTTGCGTACCCAATGCATCTTAACATGTTAATAATAGGTTTAGAAGTGGAGATCAGTTGACGAATATAGGAGTTCCATTTGAGTTCAGATTCCATTAATATATTGTACCATGCTGCGGAAATGATTGTGACGCGTAGTTGCTGTAAATTATGCGACGGCACAGTTTTCCTACGAACAGCGGTTATTATTTCACCCCAAAGATTCCCAGATATAACCGCTGAGCTAGTTGCGATGCGTTCCATGTTTACAGGACATTTTTGAGCTTCTCTAAAATTGTAAATACACTATTTCGATTTGTATATCATGACACCGAAGGGTTTATGTATTGCTTCAACAATGTTTTCCATTGCTCTAATTTAAAATATTACGCATATTTACTGAGTTATTTCTATGGCCTTACTTGAGTATTATTAGTTTAATTTGTGTTACTTCATATGATAAGATTAAAGGATATAGTTTCAGCAAAGGGAGAATTAATTTTATTCCGAAAGCCATGTAGTAATGATGCTTTTGATTCCAGATGCTTACGCAGTATCTTGGGCATTAGGTGGTTCAACTTTGTAACTAATGATGAGGTTAGACAAAGGAGTCTGCGACCTCCTTTAAGCAGCATATTTTGCAGAGAGCGACTCCGTTGGTTTGGCCATGTTGTCCGTATGAATAATTATAGATTGGCGAATAGAGTTATGAAAAGTGTGTCTAAAGGCCTCAGAAAGAGGGGGAGACCTAAGATGCGGTGGGCAGACAATATCAAACAGGACCTTGTTAGAATTGGTGTGCAGTGGCTGGATGCTGTAGATATAACTCAGGACAGACTAGCTTGGAGAGGGGCGGGGGTGGCTCAGTCGCTAGCGCGCCAGGCTCGTAATCTGTAGTTCCCAGGTTCGAGTCCCAGCTGGGTCAGCGTTGAGATTTATCTCCGCAAAATTCCGCGCCCTGCCCACGGTCAGTAGGGGACACCGACGGCTTGGAAAGGCCGCCGTCCGTCGGATGGGACGTTAAGCGTGGCTCCGTGTGCGGGAGAGCCATACCCTGTGCATGTTAAAGAACACGCTGGATGGCCTTGACCGGAGGCTACCATCTGTCTCCCAACAGCTGTTTCAGTGGGTCCCCTCCCCCAACATTCTCTTAGCCTTCGGGGTTCATGTGACCTGGCCATTTAGCCCATGGTGTGCAAAAAAGTGCCGCTCAGAAGTAAAACAACCCAACACAACTTGCTTGGAGAAATAAATTGCACGCTCTGGTTGGACCTCCGTAGCCAATGGCTGCTTGAGGATGATGATGTAGTAATGGATGTATTTTCATACTCTTGGTTTAACTTTAAATGTTTTAGAATTCTGAGTACACTATTTCAACGAAACACTAGAACTTCATTTTTTTACATGCTTTCAGTTAAAAATAGCTACCACTATAAATGACGGTACTTTTTTTTATGTAGTATTACATATTCGTTTAATGAATATTTCCCGTAGTTTTCCGATGTTTGATTCTAGTTCAGTGACTTTCATTGTAAGTCATTAAAAATTGATATCAAAACACATGAGTGTTAATTTGAAAGAGGCTCTTCAGCAACGTATATATAATCTTGTATCAGAAGTTAACACCCACCACTACAGCTTGGCAGATCGTCCCTTTCATTTACGCAACGTATTTTGTGGGATATACGAGATTTTGGAACGGATTTCAGTTCGGTGGTTGACAATTCGGTGGAAATAAGAAATTGAAATAATTTTAAATGTTTAAACATAATTAAGATATATTTTCTGCTAGCGAACAAAACCAAGACTAGTCGGAAGTCTCTAAAAGTAGGCATTCGTAAAACGGAGTGGTTTATAACTCAACGTAGTTTATGATTGCATCTATTCTCTCTAATTCGACTTTCAATAAAAGGTTTAATCTATAATCCGACATTACACTACAACGGATTTTTCTTGAACCAGTTTCTTCTAAATGAAAACCTCAGAAGGCAAAAGAACAAACTACAAAACTACAAATATCCTTCTTAATCCGACCCTCAATGAAACATAATTTCTAAAGGTTTAGTTTTCTTACCGAACAAAACAACAGCAAATACCAGTAGAGGAAATCAAAACAGCCGTTGTTTGGCAAATCTATTCCCTCTAATCCGACGTTTCCTCAACTAAATTACATATTTTTATCCGTTTCTGTTCCTTCTAAAGGGAACAATAAGAAATCAAAAGAATACACTTCAGGGAACTAAACAACACAAAGTTATCATCATTCTTACTAATCTGGCAATCAATAAAACGAATATATTTAGTCTTTTTTATCCGGGGGAAAATAATATGAAATTAAGAGAATTAATTAGAAGAAGAGATATTATTTGTATCTATACTCTATAATACGACATCTATTAAACCGAAATTCCATATTCCTATACCTTTATGTTCCTATTAAATGGAACAATTGGAATTCAAAGGAATACACTTCAAAGAAGTAATCGTCATTCTCACTAATCCGTCACTAAATAAAACGAATATTTTAATTATTTTATCCGAACAAAACAATATGGAATTAACGGAATTCATTAGAGCAGTGGTTCTCAAACTTTTATGCTTCTCGTACCTCCTGGAAATGTGTATGTAACTGGCGTACCCCTTGTATAGAGAGATAAAACTATAGTTATAGTGTAACAATGGGAATAAAATAAAATTTATATATATATATACAACATATATCAAGCGACCTTTGAGCCTCTCACGACGTACCCCAAAAACGTTTACCGCTTATCCCACGTTGAGATCCCCTACATTAGAGGAAAGGGGAGATATTTATATCTCTACTATCCCATCCAACCTCTGTTAAACAGGAAATTCCTACTTCTATAACCTTCTGTGCTGTCCCGTGGCCGAGTGGATAGCGCGCAAGGCTATGGATCTAGGGGACCTGGGTTCGAGGCACGGGTAAGGCATGGCTGTTGTTGTTTTTTCCTGCTGAGGTCCCGCCATCCTCACAGACCTTCTACTATGGGTTGACTGACAGGAGCCTGTCAGTTTATATTCAGCTGTATTGAATTAATATTCAGCTGCTTGATGGGGTATTATTATTTTTTTTTCATTTATAACTTTCTGTTCTTACTAAATGGAACAATTGTAATTCATAGGATGCCAATATTACATTATATGCATTGGAATAAGTTTCGAATAAGTTCCATAGGATGCATTCGGTAAGTGTGAAATTTCTTATAGAGAGTTTCCATAAATCGATGACTACCAGTATTAGAAAAATCAATGAGAGTTTTTAAATTTTATTTTCGTTGCATCCTAATTATTTATTTATTTATTTATTTATTTAACTATAGTGTCCACAACAGACCTGGATCGAATAATAGTGGACACTTATAATACACATACATAAAGTCAAACATTACATAAAAAATAATAGAAAGTAAAAGGAAACGAAAATACAACCGTAGCCTGGCTACGACACACAA
>JAWZYU010000317.1:0-188000 GCA_038380435.1 Ryuthela nishihirai | reverse complement strand
CCTTGAAAGGATTGCAGCGAACCAAAATCGACTTCTAAGGAATGAAGTAGGTCAGAATCGACTTTGAAAGGAATGAAGCAGGGGTAAAAACGACCTTGAAAGGAATGAAGCAGGGGTAAAAACGACCTTGAAAGGATTGCAGCGGGCCAAAATCGACTTCTAAGGAATGAAGTAGGTCAGAATCGACTTTGAAAGGAATGAAGCAGGGGTAAAAATGACCTTGAAAGGAATGAAGCCGGGGTAAAAACGACCTTGAAAAGAATGAAGCAGGGGTAAAAACGACCTTGAAAGGAATGAAGCAGGGGTAAAAACGACCTTGAAAGGATTGAAGGGGGCCAAAATCGACTTCTAAGGAATGAAGCTAGCCAGCATCGACCTCTAAAAGAATAATCTAGAATCAACTTCGAAAGGAATGAAGTGGGCCAGATTCGAAAGGAATGAAGTGGGCCAGATTCGAAAGGAATGAAGCGGGCCTGAATGAACCGATGGCAACGGACACTGATTATTGAACATTATTACTATCGCAATTTTATTGAATATTATTACAAGCAAAATATTGTTGAATAGTATTGCCCTCAAGATATTACTACTTTCTTAAATTTACTTAATATCATTCTCCACTATATGAAAAGGTAATATAAAAAATGGTATCTTTTTTTTATTCCTAGGAGCAGTACATTTTTTGCTTTGAAGTAGCCCAAGAAATCATGGATTCATTAACTCATTGCAGTGGAAGTTTAAGGCGAGTGAAGAAGTTATCAGTTAAAATGTAATAAACACTTTTGGGAAACGAAGTATGGTGCGATTTAATGACTCTTTGCACACTGAGAACAATTCGATATCTCTTCGAAGAGAAAGTAGTGCATATCGATGGTTATTGTTATAGCTATGTATATCTTAATTAACAATGCGTATTTAATGTATCATTGTAAAACTGTCAATGTAGGACGATTTTATTTGTATTCTGACTGTCTTCGTAAATATCCTGTTAAATAAAAATGTGAAATGTAGAAGAAATGAAATATCTGTGTTTTAAAGAGATATTGGCATCCGTGTTGTAAAAGTTTTACATAGTTCCAATAAGGTTGCCATGCCAACGAGGTGAGATACTTTACAGAGAGATTAGAGTTGGGTTGGGTTGTTTTACCTCTGAGCGTCACTTTTTTGCACACCATGGGCTAAATGGCCAGGCCACAAGGACCCCGAAGGCTCAGAGAAGGTTGGGGGAGGGGACCCACTGGAACAGCTGTTGGGATACAGATGGTAGCCTCCCGTCAAGGCCATCCAGCGTGTTCTTTAACGTGCAGAGGGTATGTCTCTCCCGGACACGGGACCACGGCTTAACGTCCCATCCGACAGACGGCGGCCTTTCCAAGCCCATCGGTGTCCCCTACTGACCGTGGGCAGGGCGGAGAATTTTGCGGAGATAAATCTCAACGCTGACCCAGCTGGGACTCGAACCTTAGAGATTAGAGAACAATGAGACAGATAGACATAAGCAAATTCGGATTTAGGAAAAAATAATAATAATAAAAGGGGGTGGAATTAACTGGATCGAGCCAGAAAAAATAAAAAAAAAGGGGAAGGTAGCAATTGGATCCAGCCAGAAAAAAATAAAGCGGGGTTTGGAAGTAATTTCATCAAGGCAGAAAAAATAAAACAGGGATAGGGAGTAACTGGATTGAGCCGGTAAAAATAAAACGGGGGTAAGAAGTAATTGGATCGATCCAGAAAAAATAAAGTGGGAGAGGAAGTAATTGATCGAAGCAGAAAAAAAAAAGCGAGGAGAGGAAGTAATTGGATAGAGGCATAAAAAATAAAGCGGGGGGGGGGGGGGAGGAAGCAATAGGATCCAGCCAGATAAAAAAATAAAGCTAGGATAGGAAGTACTTGGATCGAGGCAGAAAAAATAAAACGGGGGTACGAAATAATTGTATCAATTCGGGGGTAAAATAAAGCGGAGCGATAGGAAGTAATTGGATCCAAACAGAAAAAAAATAAAGCGGGGTTAGGAAATAATTGGATGGAACCAGAAAATTAAATCTGGGGGAGGGGAGGAAATAACTGGCTGGAGCGAGAAAAAATAAAGCCATGAGGGTTCGTAGTAATTGGTTTGAGGCAGAAAAAAAAATAAAGAGGGGGTAGGAAGCAATTGGATCGAGGCAGAAAAAAATAGAGTGGGTAGGAAGCAATTGGATCGAGGCAGAAAAAAAATAAAGAGTGGGTAGGAAGAAATTGAATCGAACCAGAAAAAATAAATCTGGGGGGGGGGGGGAAATAATTGATTGGAGCTAGAAAAAATAAAGCTGACTAGATCACCATTCTAATTTTTATGGCCGTTTTAGTGGTTGAAGAATTCTTAAAAAATACATTCAATATCTGTATGCTTAATATTTGGGGTCCATTATTAAGGGTCCATTATTAAGGGATATGACCCCTTAATCCTCTCCCTTATATTTGGTCCCGGCCATTGAGAATTATATTATTATTACTGATTCTATTACAGATCAGTCATTGTGGTCCATAGAGCATATTTAGTTTTTATTGGTTCGACAAAGTTAAAAAAAACAGAACTCTTGGTAAAAGTATCTAATTGGTGATTATTGAGTGCAACTAAAATGATGTGTAGAAATATTTTCTTAAAAATAATTAAAAAACATATATCGCCTCTGGATAATATGAAATGTCGTTTCCAGAAAGAATAAAGTTTCCATTTTCCGTTTTTTGAACTAAGAATAATTCGAACCTGGTTTGGGTTGTTTTACCTCCGAGATGAATTATTTGCACACAATGGGCTAAATGGCCAGGTCACAAGGACCCCGAGGCTCAGAGAAGACTGGGGGATAGGATCCACTGGACAGGTAGCTTCTCGTCAAGGCCGTCCAGCGTGTTTTTTAGCCTACACAAGGTATGACTCTCCTGCATATCGCGCCAGAGCTTAATGTCACACCTGACGGACGTTGGCCTTTCAAGACCACCGATTCCCCTACTGACCAAGGGCAGGGCGGGGAGTTTTGCGGAGATAAATCTCAATGATGCCCTGGTGGGGCTCGAACCTGGGAACTGCAGATTAACAAGCGTTGCACTACCGGAGTGCCAGGGGCAGGGGTGGCTCAGTCACCCCTGCCCCCAGTCAGTTTTTACGTTGCAAAAAAGTGCCGCTCAGAGGTAAAACAACCCAACCCAACCGCAGTGCCTCGAGAGAGAGAGTCATACCATGTGGTTGGTAGACCCACTGGGTTGGGTTGTTTTACCTCTGAGCGGCACTTTTTTGCACACCATGGGCTAAATGGCCAGGTCACATGGACCCCGAAGGCTCAGAGAAGGTTGGGGCAGGGGACCCACTGGAACAGCTGTTGGGAGACAGATGGTAGCCTCCCGTCAAGGCCATCCAGCGTGTTCTTTAACGTGCACAGGGTATGGCTCTCCCGCACACGAGGCCACGGCTTAACGTCCCATCCGACGGACGGCGGCCTTTACAAGCCCATCGGTGTCCCCTACTGACCGTGGGCAACGCGGGGAATTTTGCGAAGATAAATAAATCTCAAAGCTGACCCAGTTGGGACTCGAACCTGGGAACTACAGATTACGAGCCTGGCGCGCTACCGACTGAGCCACCCCCGCCCCGGAGACCCACTGGACAGCTGTTAGGACACAGATGGGGAGCCTCCCGTCAAGGCCATTCACTGCATCGTTTAACCTACTGCGTGCAAAAAATAGTGCCACTCAAAGATAAAACCCAACTTTGTGTAACATTTGTTAATACTATATTTGGGGATTTCGATCAGACCCTAAAGCTACTACCTTTTTTATGGCAGAACAATCATGCCATCCCGAGAACCACACAAGCTGACAGATGCAACGCAATAGAATTTCTTTTTAAACTCTTACCATATTGTGGAGTTCATCTTGAATAAGGGGCGGGGGTGGCTCAGTGGTAGCGCGAAAGGCTCGTAATCTGTAGTTCCCAGGTTCGAGTCCCAGCTGGGTCAGCGTTGAGATTTATCTCCGCAAAATTCCCCGCCCTGCCCACGGTCAGTAGGGGACACCAATGGGCTTGGAAAGGCCGCCGTCCGTCGAATGGGACGTTAAGCCTTGGTCCCGTGTACGGGAGAGCCATACCCTGTACACGTTAAAGAACACGCTGGATGGCCTTGACGGGAGGCTATCATCTGTCTCTCAACAACTGTTCCAGTGGGTCCCCTCCCCCAACCTTCTCTGAGCCTTCGGGGTCCATGTGACCTGGCCATTTAGCCCATGGTGTGCAAAAAAGTGCCGCTCAGAGGTAAAACAACCCAACGTTAAAGAACACGCTGGATGGCCTTGACGGGACGCTACCATCTGTCTCGCAACAGCTGTTCGAGTGAGTCCCCTCCCCCAACCTTCTCTGAGCCTTCGGGGTCCATGCGACTTGGCCATTTAGCCCATGGTGTGCAAAACAGTGCCACTCAGAGGTAAAACAACCCAACGTTATAGAACACGCTGGATGGCCTTGACGGGAGGCTACCATCTGTCTCCCAACAGCTGTTCCAGTGGGTCCCCTCCCCCAACTTTCTCTGAGCCTTCGGGGTCCATGTGACCTGGCCATTTAGCCCATGGTGTGCAAAAAAGTGCCGTTCAGAGGTAAAACTACCCAACCCATCTTGAATAAAAGGCTGAATAACATAGTATGAAGCCTTTGCATTGGCACTGATATTATCGGAGGAAAACCATGTCAATAGGGTCAGACGTTTTCATCATCTGGCCGGGCAGTTATTTATCAACACTGATGACTTCAACGAACTAAGTGGGTGCAGGAAAACCTCTACAAGGCTGCAAGAAGGATTTCCGTAAGTTTTATGTTGCGTGAACTTGCTTGCTTGGAATACTGCCAATGAGAGTTGCGTATACTTTGGTTGTTTTACCCTTCAATGGTGCTTTTGTGCGCAACAGGTTGTTTTTTTTACCTCTGAGCAGACTGATAGCCAGGTCACAAGGACCCCGAGGACTCAAGGAAGGTTGGGGAAGGTGACCCACTGGACATCTTTAGATGACAGATAGTAGCCTCTCGTAAAGGCATGCTCTTTGAAGTGCACAAGGTCTGGCCCTCTCACACACAGAACCACAGTTTAACGTCCCATCCGATGGACAGCAGCTTCCTAATCCAGGATCGATGTCCCCTATTGATGGAGGACAGGACGGGAGTTTTGCGATATAAATCTGAACGTTGGCACTTGAACCTGGGAACTGAAGATTACGAGCCTGGCGCGATACCGACTGAGAGCACCCCTCCCCTCCCCATGTAACTTTTGAGTTTGAGTCTTCTCGATCGGTTTAATCAAATTGCAGCAGAGTTAGAGCATTTGAATATTTTTATATTTAGGAAGTAAAAGATAAATAATTTTTATATTGAATAATTACTAATTAAATACTACTATTTGCGTTTCCTCCCATCATACATTAGCTGAAATTTAAATTTTAAAGGCGTGAAAAACTAGGTAAACTAAAAACTAGATAATTTTAAAAGTGAAAAACTAGGTAAACAAAAAACTTCATGTTCTTTGAAAAAGAGATTTCCACATGCGCCAAAGGCAATATGATTTCTTCTATTTTTTTTAAATGAAATTGAGAATAAGGGTCACGTTATAATGAATAAAATATATTTTAGAAAAGTTTATTAGAACTCAAATTAGGTTATACTTGCCGACGATTCTTAAGTGCGCGAATTAAAAAAATATTTAAACTCTTAAGAAAATATAAATGCACAATTTATTAAAAAACAAACACACAAAAAAAACCTAATCATAGAAATTGTTAAAAATAATTCTTAAGTGCTTTACAGATCAAAATGTTTTAGTTCTTTTACATCAATAAAAGAAATAGACATGGAAAAAGGGCTGAAAACTGCAAAAAAAAAATGTCTTTTAATATGGTCATTCAAAAAGTTGTTTACTTCCTTCTCTTACGAAGTCTTGTCAGTATGGCCGAACCTTGAAATAAAAATTGACTTGATTCTCAATTGAAATCCGTTTTAACCACAACTGTCACACTTTAATTATCTTGTGAGCTATGTAACAGAATATGGTGATGTGCGGCATGAGATTAAAGACGAATAGGGATTGCTGCTGGGACTTTTAAGAATCTATGGAGAGTGTGGAGAAATAGGCGTATACACCTAAAGACTAAAATTAGACTGTATAATAGTTTGGTTCTTTCTAGGGTTAGTTATGGTAGTGAAACTTGGACGCTGTGTAAACAAGATAACGGGAAACTAGATGCTTTTGATTCCAGATGCTTACGCAGTATCTTGGGTATTAGGTGGTTTAACTTTGTAACTAATGATGAGGTTAGGCAAAGGAGTTTGCAACCACCTTTAAGCAGCATATTGTGCAGAGAGAGACTCCGTTGGTTTGGCCATGTTGCCCGTATAAATAATTATAGATTGGCGAATAGGGTTATGAACAGTGTGCCTAAAGGCCTCAGAAAGAAGGGGAGACCTAGGATGCAGTGGACAGACAATGTCAAACAGGACCTTGTTAGAATTGGTGTGCAGTGGCCAGATGCAGTAGATGTAGCTCAGGATAGACTTGCTTGGAGAACTAAATTGCACGGTCTGGTTGGACCTCCATAGCCCATGGCTGCTTGAGGATGAGGATGATGATGATGATAACCTGTGCTTTAGATCATAGAAATCAGCAGAACGCACTCGGACAATATTTTCATTTCAGTTAAAGAAATATATTAATTCCTTAATGGAAAAGCACTTTCTTTTAGAATGGTTGCAGTCTATCCAAAATTGAAAATCTTCAGTTTTGCGTTCACCTTTAATACGTTTCCCATTCGACGTAAAGGTATTTATAACATCGACTGTTATAGTTGCTTTTTCACCTAAGGCAACGGGAATGCAACTTGGAAATATTACTTTAATCTCTTCTCCAATTATTAACGAACTGTTTATACCATTCATGAAAGTATCTCCTTTATATGCATTTAGTAGATAACGAACATGAATCCTGCTCTCATTGCAAATGCTTTCATCTCTTTGCCCTATAAGCTCAAGGCACTGAATCTTAACTCCCTTTATTACTATATTATTACTGAAAGTTAGCAATTCAAGCGTTGAACTAATGTAACTCTCTTGTATTATCAAACCCATACTAGGTATCGTATAATAAGTGATATAGAAACTTTCAAAATTAGTTTCAAACACGATGTCTCGTGTGAGTATCCGCCTACTTCCAGCTCTATTACACCAATCAGGCAAACCTTTAAAATGTTTTGCTCTAAGATTTGCAATCTTCAGATAAATTTCGACAGTTTCCATGCGATCGATTACATCTTCAGCATCATTCATGGCTTTTAGGAATTCATCGATAGTCATTGCTAAAAAGCGAATATTGGGTAGCAAAGTGTAAAGAATGGTTTTGAGATTGGTTGGAGTTTCGTCTGAATTCTTGCGATTGTGTTCGGCTCGACTCCAAGCCAATAATGCTGAAAAGAATTCCAACTCTGATTCAGCTGATGTTTCCTCTATCTCTAAAATCATTTGGACAGTCTCCTGTTTAGCAGACAGAAATTCTTCACTGCTGAGCACATCAGTCGTCGACGTGGATATAAGGGCCATACAGCGATCTTGTAGACTTTCGATACCTAAAATCTTAGCAGCTTCCAGAATACGACAGACGGTATCTGGTTGTAAAGGTAGAGATTTCAAATATACACTACATTCGTTTTCCAGTTTAGAGATCATATATTTCTTAGCAGCATAACAGAGGTCTAACACTTCTTCTGTATTTTCTCCTATTGATAAATAATCCGTGTAGAGGTATCTGCAAAGATATGTAATATTTAAAAACAAAAAATCAATTTTAAATCCCTAAAATTTAATTTCGATTTTGTGAATACAAGTAATCTTCGTTTAACGAGCCTCTGTCCAACGCGGTGTTCAAAATATGATCTCGCCCCCCAACCCCATCAAACTGTTAAAAAATAAAAAGAAATTTTCATCGAATGGATTTCTTACGCACTTCGCAAATGACACATAACTGGTGAAACTATCTACCCATGATGCATTGTTCTTCTGTGAGTGAGGTCTCATGGAAACGGATATATATGGGTTTGGAGCCATATATCCGTTTCCATTTGCACACCCCCCCCCCCTCGCTTGGAGGATCTTTGCCCTTCCTCGCTTCTTCTCCCTTATATCTTTCTTTTTTTATATTTTTAATTAAAAGTTAGTCTTAAATTTTTATATTTATTCTTTCTTTACCCCCCCCCCCCCTTGAAGGATGCTAGTAATGGCGATGGAGGCAAAAAAAATATTAAACGTATGCATATTTCACACATTTTTGAAGAAAATTTTAAAGACCTCTAAAATGGAGGAGAAAACATTATACTATAGTGGAAACTCCAGTCTCTGGAAACTCCTGCCTGGAGTCTGCAATGGAAACTCCTGCCTGGAGTCTGCAATGGAAACTCCTGCCTGGAGTCTGCAATGGAAACTCCTGCCTGGAGTCTGCAATGGAAACTCCTGCCTGGAGTCTGCAATGGAAACTCCTGCCTGGAGTCTGCAATGGAAACTCCTGCCTGGAGTCTGCAATGGAAATTCCTGCCTGGAGTCTGCAATGGAAACTCCTGCCTGGAGTCTGCAATGGAAACTCCTGCCTGGAGTCTGCAATGGAAATTCCTGCCTGGAGTCTGCAATGGAAACTCCTGCCTGGAGTCTGCAATGGAAACTCCTGCCTGGAGTCTGCAATGGAAACTCCTGCCTGGAGTCTGCAATGGAAACTCCTGCCTGGAGTCTGCAATGGAAACTCCTGCCTGGAGTCTGCAATGGAAACTCCAATCAAGTGACTGGATTGTCACTTGAGTTGTCTCCCCACTACCTTTTTAGATCCGTGTCTTCATCAAATTAATGACTATCGAAGTCATTGAAGATTATGGCTACCAGGGCAGCATCTTTTGTGGAGAGGATCATCCCCACTTTGAGAATGCTAATTAAATTATTCAGTTTGTGCATATTTGAAGCATTTTTCAATAAATTTTTTAAGAACTGTAAAACGGAATGGAAAACATCATACTCTATTCTCAAAATACTCTATATCTCAAAAAAGTTCAGTTCTAACTTGATTTTAATTCATAAAATATATATATATAGTCTTTAATAAGTCTTCTTTCTCTGATATACATACTCTAAATAATACCATATTTACAGCATTAGATAAATACAAAATTATTTTTGTATATTTAAACAGATATTGATTCCCATTCTTCACTTCCCTTATAATTCTAGACAAGTTGGTCTCTCATACAAAGTTCTATTTCCACATAAAAAAAAAATAAATTTTATTTTGCTTTTTTAGCTCCAAATGTTCACAATATATTAAACATAAACATATTAGAAATAAAATTCGTTTAATTCGCTTTAAAAAATATATATATATTTTTGAAATCGAATATTTGGAATATTTTTCCTCTTTAGTCTGGATATTAATTTTGCTAGGCAAAATTCTTTGTAAGGGAAAGATTTTGGCCTTAAATGATTTAGAGTAGGGGTTCTTAACGTGGGGTACGCGTTAAAATTTTTTGGGTTACGCCGTGACACCTCAAAAGTGGCTAGATCTAGTAACAAAATAAAAATAACCATTGTTTTACTATAACTATAGTTTTATCTATCTATACAAGGGGTACGCCAGTTACACACACATTTCCAGGCGGTACGTGAAGCATAAAAGGTTGAGAACCACTGGTCTAGATAGATAGAACCACTGGTCTAGATCAGTGTCTCGCAAACAGTGTGCCGCGAGAGATTTTCAAATTGACACTAGATATTCCAAAGATTTCATTTTGACTTGACTTGTGCTATCGACGTGCTTTAATAAAAATCTTTCAGATTTTATCAACTGGGATCTTGTAAGTATTTATCAAGCTTTTCCAAATTTTGGTATTAATTTTTGATTATTTCAAGCCATAGAGTGGACAAATATTTATTTAAAACAAACACCAAGTTATGAATTAAAGAACGAGAGCAAATCTTCAAGTAAAACCACGCTGATGACTTCAACAAAGCGCAAAAATAATGACGATTATATAGAGTTTGCTTTTATTCTTTGTTAGGTGTGCCGCGGAAAAAAAAATTAGATTCAATGTGCCGCGGAAAAAAATTAGATTCAGTGTGCCGCAGGGTAAAAAAGTTTGCGAGACACTGGTCTAGATAGACCTTATATTGATAGACAAAACTATAGTTGTAGTGTAACAATGGTTATTTTTACTTTGTTACTAGATCTAGCGACTTTTGAGCTCTCACGCCCCCCCCCCCCCCCCCCGCCCTCGTGAATCCCAAAAAATTTTACCGCGTACCCCACGTTGACAACCCCTAGTCTAGAGAATTCAAAATTTCTAATTTAGTTTATGCAGATGGTTTGGCCCTGTTGAGGAGATGAATTCTTTCATTCGGGCTGTTGATGAGACTGGTAATAAAATAGGTTTGGTGATAAACAGAGAAAAAACAAAAGTGATGAAAATTGGTGAGGCAGATGGTGCTTTGTTGCTTTGAATGGCTGCATTCTTGAGTAAGTGTCTCAGTTTAATTATCTTGGGAGCTATGCAACAGATACAGGTGATGTGCGGCATGAGATAAATAGAAGAATAGGAATTGCAGCTGGGACTTTTAAGAATCTATGGAGAATTTTGAAAAATAGGCATGCAAACCTAAAGAATAAAATTAGGCTGCATAACAATTTGGTTCTTTCTGGGATTAGTTATGGTAGTGAAACTTGGATGCTTTGTAAGCAAGATAACAGGAAACTTGATACCTTTGATTCTAAATGCTTGCGCTAATCTTTCATCCCATTTCATCATTTAATTTATCATTAAATTGAATAACAGTAATAATAACTATTATTTTCATTTCGTCTTTTTTTTTTATGTTACTCCTATGTCTTTTCTTATCCAAAAATAATAAAATTATCTTATTTATTTTATTATTATCTTATCCAAATATAACAAAAATAATTTGAACTCTTCATAATGAATTTAAATTATTAGCATTTTCTCATCATCAAGGATCAATCCCATTCATTTTCAGAATTTTTCTTTTTATTTTATTCATGGGCATTTGTTGGTTTGGCTTTGTAAGAAATGATGAGGTAATGAGTCATCGACCTCCTTTGAGCAACATTTTATGCAGAGAGAGAGATAGCGTTGGTTTGGCCATGTCGCCCGCATGCATAGCTGTAGATTGGCACACAAGGTTGGGTTGTTTTACCTCTGAGCGGCACTTTTTTGCACACCATGGGCTAAATGGCCAGGTCACATGGACCCCGAAGGCTCAGAGAAGGTTGGGGGAGGGGACCCACTGGAACAGCTGTTGGGAGACAGATGGTAGCCTCCCGTCAAGGTCATCCAGCGTGTTCTTTAACGTGCAGGGTATGGCTCTCCCGCACACGGAGCCACGGCTTAACGTCCCATCCGACGGATGGCGACCTTTCCAAGCCCATCGGTGTCCCCTACTGACCGTGGGCAGGGCGGGGGAATTTTGATGAGATAAATCTCAACGCTGACCCAGCTGGGACTCGAACCTGGGAAGTACAGATTACGAGCCTGGCGCGCTTCCGACTGAGCCACCCCCGCCCCGTGGCACACAGGACTATGAACAGTGTGCCTAAAAGCTTCAGGAAAAGGGAGAAAACCTATGATGCGATGGACAGAATATGTCAAACACGACCTTGCTAGAATCGGCCTGCAGTGGCCAAATGCAGAAGCTGTAGCTCAGAATAGACATGTCTGAATAGAAAAATTACACAATCTAGTAGGACCTCCGTAGTCCATGGTTGCATGAGGATTTTGTATGTATGTATTTTCCTTTCTTATATATATTGGTGTATTGTTATATTTGTTTACTGTTATATTTGTTTCATAAAATACCATATTGGATTGGATTGTTTTACCTCTGAGCGGCACTTTTTTGCACACCATGGGCTAAATGGCCAGGCCACAAGGACCCCAAAGGCTCAGAGAAGGTTGGGGGCAGGGACCCACTGGAACAGCTGTTGGGAGACAGATGGTAGCCCCCCGTCAAGGCCATCCAGCGTGTTCTTTAACATGCACAGGGTATAGCTCTCCCGCACACGGGGACACGGCTTAACGTCCCATCCGACGGACGGCGGCCTTTCGGATTGGATTGGATTGTTTTACCTCTGAGCGGCACTTTTTTGCACACCATGGGCTAAATGGCCGGTCACATGGACCCCGAAGGCTCAGAGAAGGTTGGGGGAGGGGACCCACTGGAACAGCTGTTGGGAGACAGATGGTAGCCCCCCGTCAAGGCCATCCAGCGTGTTCTTTAACGTGCACAGGGAATGGCTCTCCCGCACATGGGGACACGGCTTAACGTCCCATCCGACGGACGGCGGCCTTTCCAAGCCCATCGGTGTCCCCTACTGACCGTGGGCAGGGCGGGGAATTTTTGCGGAGATAAATCTCAACGCTGACCCAGCTGGGACTCGAACCTGGGAACTACAGACTTACGAGCCTAGCGCGCTACCGACTGAGCACCCACGCCCTAAAAATACCATATATAACTGTTATAAAATATGTTTTTAATGGAACAGATAATATTTCAAAGTTCCAAAAATTAGACAGATAACGAAACTTTTAACGAAATCCATGAAGTTTATGTTCAACAAAGGAGTATTTAATACTTCGTACTAAAAAATTGTCACATGATCTTAATTTTTATTTAAAAAAATTATTTCGGGGCTGATTCGATGACAGAAAATGGTCTCTATGATTAGAAAAAATGCCAGAGTGCTTGGCAACAGTAAACACTTACCGTAGCATTTTTGAGAAGGTTTGGGGAGAAATATCTGTCACTGTAATAGACTTGGTTTCTTCGTCCGAAAACCGAAATATCGCAGCGAACACAGGACTTCCCATGGACAGAATAAGCTTATGAGCTGGCACTGACTGCACGTTATCTCCACTTCTTATCAGGAACTCTATATCAGAAAAGATTCCTGTTTCCAAAATGTGAGTTGTTCGCTCTATCACACTTACCATTGACTGTTGCCAATTTTCAGCCATTTCTAAATATGAAAAAAAAAAAATCCATTTTAATACTTTTCAAAGGTCTGACGAAAGAGCTTATTTCCTTAAAATTAATATATGAGGTTAGGTGAGAAAGTGAGTTTACAAGGCATATTGTCAGGTTGGTCGAAGCAGGGGAGGTTGGGTTTGGGTTGTTTTACCTCTGAGCGGCACTTTTTTGCACACCATGGGCTAAATGGCCAGGTCACATGGATCCCGAAGGCTCAGAGAAGGTTGGGGGAGGGGACCCACTGGAATAGCTGTTGGGAGACAGATGGTAGCCTCCCGTCAAGGCCATCCGTGTTCTTTAACGTTGGGTTGTTTTACCTCTGAGCGGCACTTTTTGCACACCATGGGCTAAATGGCCAGGTCACATGGACCCCGAAGGCTCAGAGAAGGTTGGGGGAGGGAACCCACTGGAACAGCTGTTGGGAGACAGATGGTAGCCTCCCGTCAAGGCCATCCAGAGTGTTCTTTAACGTTGGGTTGTTTTACCTCTGAGCGGCACTTTTTTTGCATACCATGGGCTAAATGGTCAGGTCACATGGGTCCCGAAGGCTCAGAGAAGGTTGGGGGAGGGGACCCACTGGAATAGCTGTTGGGAGACAGATGGTATCCTCCCGTCAAGGCCATCCAGAGTGTTCAATAACGTGCACAGGGTATGGCTCTCCCGCACACGAGGCCACGGCTTAACATCCCATCCGACGGACGGCGGCCTTTCCGAGCCCATCGTGTCTCCTATTGACCGTGGGCAGGGCGGGGAGTTTTGCGGAGATAAATCTCAACGCTGACCAAGCTGGGACTCGAACCTGGGAACTACAGATTACGAAGCAGGGGAGGACTAGCACTTTTTTTCAGGGACGAAGTTGTAACAAAGATGCCAGGACTGCGATAAAAAAATTCGGTATTTTTTTCAAGATTTCAATACTTATTATGTTGATGGTTCACATGTGACGGGTTGGGGCAGGTTCAATCAGCAGTTTGCCAGGATGGTAATCTGTAGTCCCAGGTTCGAGTCCCAGCTGGGCCCAGCAGTGAAATTTACCTCTGCAAAACTCTGTACCCTACACTTGGTCAGGGGGACACCGATGACTTATAGTAGTAGGTCTTCCTGAATAAAAGTTAGGTTCCCCCCTCCCTACTCCCTCCCCTTTCCCCTGAATGACTGTTGGAAGCCTAGATGGCCTGAGAGGGCGTGTTTACAGATTCGTTTCTCGTGTGTTGTTTACGTGACTGCTACCCTCATTTCTTTCCCCCACACTACCAGTGGTATCCTAGGATGGGGTGCGGTTTAAATTTTTTTACTGACACATTTCCCACCCCCATTTTCCCCCATGCACTACCAGTGGGGTCCTAACTTGGGGTGGGGCTTCGATTTTCGGACCCCGTACATCCGCGATAGCAATGGTCATAAAATACCATGACTCATGTCAGTATTGAATGGGAGTGCAGAATCAGTGCTAAGGTGGACATGTGAATCAGTCCAGGTGTAGCATCCGAAAAATGTTAAGCATACGGCAGTAAAGCAACCGTAGAATAAAGTATACAATAGGAACCTCACGGCCGACTGTCGACCTCCTCTCCAGAAAATGGTTGACGGGTTAAAGATTACGTGAGAATCTTCCGAGTCCGGAACAGCAGTAAACTGTCAACAACCAGCATTTCGAAAAAAAATACAGTTGGGGATTAAGGCGAAAAACAAGTGCTGTTCCGTGGGTAAAAAGGCAACGGCCAGTTGATGCGCCAAAGGTTCAAGAGAGCCGAGCCGGGCAGTAAAGAAAAGCCGTCAGCAAAGGCTAACGCATCACAAGCATTGCGAAAAATACGCATCGGGGAAAATGGGAAAACAAGCGTACAGTCGCTCAAAAAAGTATCCGAACACTACGGTTGATTACAGAATTCAGAAAAAATATCTGGCAACGATTTTTTTTTTAGAAAAACATTTCTGGCAACCTTCGTGTCATGTGACACAAAGGTTGCCAGAAATTTTTTTCTAAAAAAAAAAAATCGTTACCAGATATTTTTTCTGAATTCTGTAATCAACCATAGTGTTCGGATACTTTTCTAGCGACTGTACCTATCAACACATCCGCCGATATATGAAGAAAACCCTACGCGCCAAATCTGCTGCAGGGAAATTTGCTATAATATCTAGGTTAAAAACAGTAGAATCAAAAGGTCTGGAGAAATCCATGAAATTCGTAGAATCATTATTAGGAACGAAAGACCGTGAGAATGGAGAGCCTCTTCCGTTACTCTCATAGTACGTGGAGCAGCGACCATGACGTCACAGTAATGCTGTTTGTGGCATCCGTTCACATCCCAGTGGTACATCTTGATTCCACCTTTTGTGTGTGTAACCTAAGTTAAACAGCCAACCTATAATAGAAGGCATATTTCACTTGGAAAAAACGTACACGGTTCACTTGCACGTAAATGTTTTTGAACCATTTTTATTCTACATTCACTTCTTGGTATTAAAAGTATCTTTATGTTGAAAGGGATGTCCGTTATAACGCGACAAACACGGTGACGATATTTTGCTTTTTAAAGACAGGTGAATAGAAATATATTACACTTAAACGTAAATGTATTTGAATCAATTTTTTATTCTAGTCGCCGATCACATTCTTGTTTATTCGCGTCGTGAAAGGGCGGGGTGGCTCAGTCGGTAGCGCGCCAGGCTCGTAATCTGTACTTCCCAGGTCCGAGTCCCAGCTGGGTCAGCGTTGAGACTTATCTCCGCATAACTCCCCGCCCTACCCACGGTCAGTAGGGGACACCGATGGGCTAGGAAAGACACCGATGGGCATCCGACGACGGCCATCGGTGTCTTTTTTTTGTTTTTTTTCCGTCGGATGGGACTTTAAGCCGTGGCCCCGTGTACGGGAGAGCCATACCCTGTGCACGTTAAAGAACACGCTGGATGGCCTTGACGGGAAGCTACCATCTGTCTCCCAACAGCTGTTCCAGTGGGTCCCCTTCACCAACCTTCTCTGAGCCTTCGGGGTCCATGTGACCTGGCCATTTAGCCCATGGTGTGCAAAAAAGTGCCGCTCAGAGGTAAAACAACCCAATCCAACTCGCGGCGTGAATGTGGCTTTGTGTCAATTATTTTTACGCCACAATCCGTGTACAGGCATCAAATTATAATTAGATATATATAAGGTGCAAATATGTAATTTCACTTCCATGTTTTTAAACCGTAAATATAATGCATATCGTTTCTCTCAGCAAATAGAGCAAATATATTTCGCTTACACGTAATCCGCCTCCTTGTATTTAACGCATTTAAATGATGTTCTAGTATTTAACATTCTTCGGCTTAAAGCCCGCATACATGTCGAAAAACTCTTGCATCTCAAGTTAGTTGACTTCACTTGTGCCTGCATTCGTACGGGGGCGGCAGCCTCTGCAGCCGAAAAGGGCAAGGTCATGTCCGATCTAGCCGCTTATCGCCGCAGTCAGCGTCGAAGAGCGTCAGCATTACTGTGACGTCATGGTCGTGCTCCACGTACTCTGAAAAGTAACGGAAGAGGCTCTCCATCCTCACGGTCTTTCGTTCCTAATAATGATTCTACGAATTTCATGGATTTCTCCAGACCTTTTGATTCTACTGTTTTTAACCTAGATATTATAGCAAATTTCACTGCAGCAGAGGGGCGGGGGTGGTTCAGTCGGTAGCGCGCCAGGCTCGTCATCTGTAGTTCCCAGGTTCGAGTCCCAGCTGGGTCAGCGTTGAGATTTATCTCCGCAAAATTCCCCGCCCTGCCCACGGTCAGTAAGGGGACACCGATGGGCTTGGAAAGGCCGCCGTCCGTCGGATGGGACGTTAAGCCGTGGCCCCGTGTGCGGGAGAGCCATACCCTGTGCACATTAAAGAACACGTTCGATGACCTTGACGGGAGGCTACCATCTGTCTCCCAACAGCTGTTCCAGTGGGTCCCCTCCCCCAACCTTCTCTGAGCCTTCGGGGTCCATGTGACCTGGCCATTTAGCCCATGGTGTGCAAAAAAGTGCCGCTCAGAGGTAAAACCCAACCCAACCCTGCAGCAGATTTGGCGCGTAGGGTTTTCTTCATATATCGGCGGATGGGTTGCTAGGTACGCTTATTTTCCCCGATGCGTATTTTTCGCAATTCTTATGGAGCGTTAGCCTTTGCTGACGGTTTAAAGCAGCCGTGTCCAACCCGCGGCCCTGGACTGCTAGTAATGCGACCCACAAAATCGTAAAGTTCACGTGTTTACGACAAAGCTTTCAACATGAATATGTGATTTTCAGCGAGTTTTTGATATCCCATTAGTTTTTTGTTGCCCTTTTTTAATTTTATAATAAAAAAAAAACATACGAAAATAAATGAAGTTTTATTATTCATATACATTAACTATATTATATATTTTATGTGCGGCCCAAAACCATTCATCTTCACTCGGTGTGGCCCGGGAAGTCCAATCTTCACTCAATGTGGCCCAGGGATGTCCAATCTTCACTCAATGTGGCCCAGGGAAGTCAAATCTTCACTCAATGTGGCCCAGGGAAGTCAAATCTTCACTCAATGTGGCCCAGGGAAGTCAAATCTTCACTCAATGTGACCCAGGGAAGTCAAATCTTCATTCAATGTGGCCCAGGGAAGTCAAATCTTCACTGAATGTGGCCCAGGGAAGTCAAATCTTCACTCAATGTGGCCCAGGGAAGTCAAAAGGTTGGACATGCCTGGTTTAAAGCATAGATGTTTGTGCTCTTTTTCTACTGAGGTCCCGCCATCCTCACAGATCTTCTACTACGGCATAGAAACTGACAGGCTCCTGTCGGACCTCAGTGGCAAGCAGCTGCTTGAGGGGGTATTTATTTTATTACTTTTCTTTACTGCCCGGCTCTCTTGAACCTTTGGCTCGTCAACTGGCTCATCGCCTTTTTACCCGGGGGTACGCACTTGTTTTTCGCCTTAGTCCCCAATTGTATGTTTTTCGCAATGCTGGTTGTTGACAGTTTACTGCTGTTCCGGACTTGGAAGATTCTCACGTAATCTTTAACCCGTCAACCATTTTCTGGAGAGGAGGTCGACAGTCGGCCGTGAGGTTCCTATTGTATACTTTATTCTACGGTTGCTTTACTGCCGTATGCTTAACATTTTTCGGATGCTACACCTGGACTGATTCACATGTCCACCTTAGCACTGATTCAGCACTCTCATTCAATACTGATATGAGTCATGGTATTTTTTCACCATTGCTATCGCGGATGCACGGGGTCGTTGACTCGTAATCTGTAGTTCCCAGGTTCGATCCCAGCTGTGTCAGCGTTGAGATTTATCTCCGCAAAATTTCCCCGCCCTGCCCACGGTCAGTAGGGGACACCGCCGTCCGTCGGATGGGACGTTAAGCCGTGGCCCCGTGTGCGGAAGAGCCATACCCTGTGCACGTTAAAGAACACGCTGGATGGCCTTGACGGGAGGCTACCATTTGTCTCCCAACAACTGTTCCATTGGGTCCCCTCCCCCAACCTTCGGGGTCCATGTGACCTGGCCATTTAGGGGCGGGGGTGGCTCAGTCGGTAGCGCGCCAGGCTCGTAATCTGTAGTTCCCAGGTTCGAGTCTCAGCTGGGTCAGCGTTGAGACTTATCTCCGCATAACTCCCCGCCCTACCCACGGTCAGTAGGGGACACCCATGGGCTAGGAAAGACACCGATGGGCCGTCCGTCGGATGGGACGTTAAGCCGTGGCCCCGTGTACGGGAGAGCCATACCCTGTGCACGTTAAAGAACACGCTGGATGGCCTTGACGGGAAGCTACCATCTGTCTCCCAACAGCTGTTCCAGTGGGTCCCCTTCACCAACCTTCTCTGAGGCCTTCGGGGTCCATGTGACCTGGCCATTTAGCCCATGGTGTGCAAAAAAGTGCCGCTCAGAGGTAAAACAACCCAATCCAACTCGCGGCGTGAATGTGGCTTTGTGTCAATTATTTTTACGCCACAATCCGTGTACAGGCATCAAATTATAATTAGATATATATAAGGTGCAAATATGTAATTTCACTTCCATGTATTTAAACCGTAAATATAATGCATATCGTTTCTCTCAGCAAATAGAGCAAATATATTTCGCTTACACGTAATCCGCCTCCTTGTATTTAACGCATTTAAATGATGTTCTAGTATTTAACATTCTTCGGCTTAAAGCCCGCATACATGTCGAAAAACTCTTGCATCTCAAGTTAGTTGACTTCACTTGTGCCTGCATTCGTACGGGGGCGGCAGCCTCTGCAGCCGAACAGGGCAAGGCCATGTCCGATCTAGCCGCTTATCGCCGCAGTCAGCGTCGAAGAGCGTCAGCATTACTGTGACGTCATGGTCGTGCTCCACGTACTCTGAAAAGTAACGGAAGAGGCTCTCCATCCTCACGGTCTTTCGTTCCTAATAATGATTCTACGAATTTCATGGATTTCTCCAGACCTTTTGATTCTACTGTTTTTAACCTAGATATTATGGCAACTTTCCCTGCAGCAGAGGGGCGGGGGTGGTTCAGTCGGTAGCGCGCCAGGCTCGTCATCTGTAGTTCCCAGGTTCGAGTCCCAGCTGGGTCAGCGATGAGATTTATCTCCGCAAAATTCCCCGCCCTGCCCACGGTCAGTAGGGGACACCGATGGGCTTGGAAAGGCCGCCGTCCGTCGGATGGGACGTTAAGCCGTGGGTCCGTGTGCGGGAGAGCCATACCCTATGCACGTTAAAGAACACGCTGGATGGCCTTGACGGGAGGCTACCATCTGTCTCCCAACAGCTGTTCCAGTGGGTCCCCTCCCCCAACCTTCTCTGAGCCTTCGGGGTCCATGTGACCTGGCCATCTGGCCCATGGTGTGCAAAAAAGTGCCGCTCAGAGGTAAAACAACCCAACCCAATCCTGCAGCAGATTTAGCGCGTAGGGTTTCTTCATATATCGGCGGATGGATTGCTAGGTACGCTTATTTTCCCCGATGCGTATTTTTCGCAATGCTTATGGAGCGTTAGCCTTTGCTGACGGTTTAAAGCAAGCGTGTCCAACCCGCGGCCCTGGACAGCTAGTAATGCGGCCCACAAAATCGTAAAGTTTACGTGTTTACGACATAAGCTTTCAACATGAATATGTGATTTTCAGCGAGTTTTTGATATCCCACTAGTTTTATGTTGCCCTTTTTTTAATTTTATAATAAAAAAAACATACGAAAATAAACGAAGTTTTATTATTCATACACATTAACTATATTATATATTTTATGTGCGGCCCAAAACCATTCATCTTCACTCAGTGTGGCCCAGGGAAGTCCAATCTTCACTCAATGTGGCCCAGGGAAGTCAAATCTTTACTCAATGTGGCCCAGGGAAGTCAAAAGGTTGGACATACCTAGTTTAAAGCATGGTTGTTTGTGCTCTTTCTCTACTGAGGTCCCGCCATCCTCACAGATCTTCTATTACGGCATAGAAACTGACAGGCTCCTGTCGGACCTCAGTGGCAAGCAGCTGCTTGAGGGGGTATTTATTTTATTACTTTTCTTTACTGCCCGGCTCTCTTGAACCTTTGGCTCGTCAACTGGCTCATCGCCTTTTTACCCGGGGGTACGCACTTGTTTTTCGCCTTAGTCCCCAATTGTATGTTTTTCGCAATGCTGGTTGTTGACAGTTTACTGCTGTTCCGGACTCGGAAGATTCTCACGTAATCTTTAACCCGTCAACCATTTTCTGGAGAGGAGGTCGACAGTCGGCCGTGAGGTTCCTATTGTATACTTTATTCTACGGTTGCTTTACTGCCGTATGCTTAACAGTTTTCGGATGCTACACCTGGACTGATTCACATGTCCACCTTAACACTGATTCTGACTCCCATTCAATACTGACATGAGTCATGGTATGTTTTGACCATTGCTATCGCGGATGCACGGAGTCGTTGACTCCAGATCTTAACCTTTCATTCTATACCTCAGCGACTTTTGTCTGATGAGGATGTGGATAACTGATACCTGGATAAACCTTGCCGAAGTAAATCCTATTTTTCTACCTCCCAGCTTAGCTCCTCACAGACCAGCCAGTAACAAAAATTAGAAGCCCCATCCCCTCCTAGCCATCCACTGGTAGTGTAGGGAAAAGAAATGAGGGTCGTAAACAAGCTAATAAAAAAATTCTTAGCCCCACCCTATCCTAGGATGCTTCTGGCCCTGCAGTGGGAGTTAAACATTACTGAAATAGAGCAACAGTCGAACTCTCCACCGACAGTGGAAACCGAAATTTGAAGCTTCACCCCAAGCTGGACGCCACTGGTAGTGCAGATGGGAAACCAGTCAATAAAAAAATTATAACCCACCCCCATCCTAGGATGCCACTGGTAAAAAATAACTGGTCTGACAATAAGTAGGGGGTGGGGGAAAGAAACGGAGGTAACATTCACGTAAAAAACACACCAGAAAAGAGTATGTAGCCCCCCCCCCCCCCCCAAGTCTTCCAACAGCCTAGGCTGTTGGAAGACAGGAAAAGTGAATCCCTGGCCTGGAAGAATGGAAGTGGGATCCCTGGACGACGAGCTTATCGATGGAAAAGCCAGACTAAGTCTCCACCCCGGGAGCCGAGTTAATTTGGTTCTATATACCATCTTTGTGGCTAACCGGGGAACAGATTAAATTTAGGTTTTGACCGATGGATGAGACTTCCTTCTATAGGATTGTTCTCCTTAGGTAGCCGTGGATGAACTGTGCCCTTGTGGCACTGTCTTGCCCCGGCGTAGTTAGTGGAGATTGGGCAATCTTCCCATGGTTGATGTGCAGCTTTATGTTGCGATACAACTGGGAATTGCCTTTAACTAATGTATTAAATTTAACATTTTTAAGTTGGCTGTAGATGGGGTGATTTCTTGATGTCTGTGACGATCTCTGACTCTATATCCTTTTGGTTAATTTTTTTTTTAGTATGGTGTGTTGAGGATGATTTATTCTAAGCCTCACATAAGATTGAATAAGGAGATCTTGTTTCCTTTGTGCCTGTGGTGGAATAGAGGTCGCTGCAAGCAGTGAGATAATAGGCATTGTGTTAATTGCCCTGTACAGAATCTAATAATATTGTTTTGTTTAATTTCTAATTTTCTGTGGGGCGGGGGTGGCTCAGTCGGTAGCGCGCCAGGCTCGTAATCTGTAGTTCCCAGGTTCGATCCCAGCTGGGTCAGCGTTGAGATTTATCTCCGCAAAATTCCCCGCCCTGCCCACGGTCAGTAGGGGACACCGATGGACTTGGAAAGGCCGCCGTCCGTCGGATGGGACGTTAAGCTATGGCTCCGTGTGCGGGAGAGCCATACCCTGTGCACGTTAAAGAACACGCTGGATGGCCTTGACGGGAGGCTACCATCTGTCTCCCAACAGCTGTTCCAGTGGGTCCCCTAACCTTCTCTGAGCCTTCGGGGTCCATGTGACCTGGCTATTTAGCCCATGGTGTGCAAAAAAAGTGCCACTCAGAGGTAAAACAATACAATTTAATTTTCTGTTGTTTGAAATTGAAGTAGTATTAGACTCTGCGTCCATATTCCATCATTGGTCTTAATACACTTGTGTATTGTTTGAGTATGTTTGGTGGAATGCAGCCCCATCTAATGCTTCAAAGACATCTGAGCACGTTAAGGTGTTTTTTACTTGCTCCCACCAGTGTATTTAAGTGTGGGATCCAAGTGAGCCTAGTATCTAAGGTGATGCCGAGGAATTTGAAGATTATTTATTTTTATATCGTATGTTGGATTTGTTCTTGTACTTTTATATAATGGTAGTATAGCTGATTTGTTACTTTCTATAGTTAATTTTCATTTCTTGCAAAAAAATTCAATAGCATAAATAGAATTTTGCAAATTATCTTGAACTTTTACGTGAGATTTTCCTACACTCCAAATAGTCATATCATCGGCGTATAGTGATACATTTGTATGAGAAGGTTGGGTTGTTTTACCTCTGAGCGGCACTTTTTTGCACACCATGGGCTAAATGGCCAGGTCGCATGGACCCCGAAGGCTCAGAGAAGGTTGGGGGAGGGGACCCACTGGAGCAGCTGTTGGGAGACAGATGGTAGCCTCCCGTCAAGGCCATCCAGCGTGTTCTTTAAAGTGTACAGGGTATGGCTCTCCCGTACACGGACCCACGGTTTAACGTCCCAACCGACGGACGGCGGCCTTTCCAAGCCCATCGGTGTCCCCTACTGACCGTGGGCAAGGCGGGGAATTTTGCGGAGAGTATGAGAAGGTACGATGTTTTTGCTGTTGGCCATGAAAAGGTTGAAGAGAATTGGACTTAAAATCCCTCCCTCTAAAATTCCATCATTCAAATGCATTTCCTGAAAGAGTACGTTTCCTAATTTGATCCCCACTTTTCCATTTTTTTATGCATTGATATAGAAATTTGTAGGTGTTTCCCCTAATTCCCATTTTAATGTTTTTATGCAAGAATCCATTCTACCACATATTGTCAAATGTCTTTTTAATATCTATAAATACCACTGCCGCTTGTAAGTGATTATTCAATGCATCCTAAATGTCTATAACAAGATTAGTTATATGGTCAATAGATAAAAATGCAAATACATCATTATTATGTTTTGTTTTTAACTTCTAAAAATAAAAAATTCTATTTTATGTTAATTTTGATATATTTTTATGAGTGACCCGTAGATTGCCTTTCCCACTTACGCAATACTTACCACCCTGAGGTCCCCAACAGCAGAGAAAAAAAAACTGTAACGTTGTAGCAAAGAATATCTTAAAGAGGCGGCTAAATTCTAGTTGGGTAACCTCTGAGGGGCACGTTTTTTGCACACAATGAGCTAGATGGACAGGCCACAAAAACCGGAAGGCTCAGAGAAGGTTGGGGGATGAGACCCATTGGAACAGCTGTTGGGAGACAGATGGTAGTCTCTTGTGAAGGCCGTTCGGCGTGTTCTTTAACGTGCACAGGGTATGGCTCTCCCGTACACGGAACCACGGCTTAACGTCCCATCCGACGGAGACGGTGTCCGATACACGCTCATCGGTGTTCCCTACTGACCGTAGGAAGTTTTGCGGAGATAAATTTCAAAGCTGGCCCAGATGGACAAGGAACTGCAGATTACGAGCCTGATGCGCTACCGACTGAGCCACTCCCGTCCCACGAAATTCAAGTGCCCCTCAGGAAGCGAAATACCTGGAATAGGCGCTGCAAGAGACTAGAATTTAACACAGAAAGTAATGGCTACGCTGAAGCACAGGGTTCTGAGCCGCCATGTACTTTTTCCCCCAGGGGCGGGGGTGGCAGCGCGCCAGGCTCGTAATCTGTAATTCCCAGGTTCGAGTCCCAGCTGGGTCAGCGTTGAGATTTATCTCCGCAAAATTCCCCGCCCTGCCCACGGTCAGTAGGGGACACCGATGGCCTTGGAATGGCCGCCGTCCGTCGGATGGGACGTTAAGCCGTGGCCCTGTGTGTGGAAGAGCATACCCTGTGCACGTTAAAGAACACGTTGGATGGCCTTGACGGGAGGCTACCATCTGTCTCCCAACAGCTGTTCTAGTGGGTCCCCTCCCCCAACCTTCTCTGAGCCTTCGGGGTCCATGTGACCTGGCCATTTAGCCCATGATGTTCAAAAAAATGCCGCTCAGAGGTAAAACAACCCAACGTTAAAGAACACTCTGGATGGCCTTGACGGGAGGCTGCCATCTGTCTCCCAACAGCTGTTCCAGTGGGTCCCCTCCCCCAACCTTCTCTGAGCCTTCGGGGTCCATGTGACCTGGCCATTTAGCCCATGGTGTGCAAAAAAGTGCCGCTCAGAGGTAAAACAACCCAACGTTAAAGAACACTCTGGATGGCCTTGACGGGAGGCTACCATCTGTCTCCCAACAGCTATTCCAGTGGGTCCCCTCCCACAACCTTCTCTGAGCCTTCGGGGTCCATGTGACCTGGCCATTTAGCCCATGGTGTGCAAAAAAGTGCCGCTCAGAGGTAAAACAACCCAACGTTAAAGAACACTCTGGATGGCCTTGACGGGAGGCTACCATCTGTCTCCCAACAGCTATTCCAGTGGGTCCCCTCCCACAACCTTCTCTGAGCCTTCGGGGTCCATGTGACCTGGCCATTTAGCCCATGGTGTGCAAAAAAGTGCCGCTCAGAGGTAAAACAACCCAACGTTAAAGAACACTCTGGATGGTCTTGACGGGAGGCTACCAATCTGTCTCCCAACAGCTGTTCCAGTGGGTCCCCTCCCCCAACCTTCTCTGAGCCTTCGGGGTCCATGTGACCTGGCCATTTAGCCCATGGTGTGCAAAAAAGTGCCGCTCAGAGGTAAAACAACCCAACGTTAAAGAACACTCTGGATGGCCTTGACGGGAGGCTACCATCTGTCTCCCAACAGCTGTTCCAGTGGGTCCCTTCCCCCAACCTTCTCTGAGCCTTCGGGGTCCATGTGACCTGGCCATTTAGCCCATGGTGTGCAAAAAAGTGCAGCTCAGAGGTAAAACAACCCAACTTTTCCCCAGGAAAAACTGTAACGTTGAGTTGCAATACGATATCCATCCGCATATTCCAATGTTTATGACGATATATGCTGTTTAGAATAGTTCTCTCTAATGAGATTTTGTTTTCGGGGCTTTTCTTAAGTTTATTCTCGAAATTGACTTTTGATATTTATTTTAGGGGCTTTTTTTAAGTGTGAAACGAGGTTTCATTGTTTAGCGATAAGCGTTGTTAATGAAATCTTTTGAGATTATTTTTTTGGGGGGGCTTTATTTCAGTAAGTATCCAAGGAGTTATTTTTTAGCGATAAGAGCTGTTAATGAAATCTAATCTTGATGAGAATAATAATTTTTTAGGATTTTTCTTAAGTGCAGAACGATCATTCTTAGCGATAGGAGTTGGTAATAAAATCCAATTTTGATGAAATTCTGTGACTTTCTGGTTTTTTTAAGTGAGAAACTAGGGTTCATTTTGTAGCGATAAGCATTGTTAATAAAATCTTGTTTTGATGAGATTATTCTCAGCAATTTTTTTAAGTGCAGAAACATGATTTTCTTCTGCGTAATTCTTTTATATATATGTTACCGCTAAAGCTCGAAAGCCGTTAATGTGCACATTACCTAGCTAATCTGCAGATTAACTGATTTGCTCCGTTAACGTGCGGAATCAAGAGTTTTCTGCATTTTACCTAGGTAATGTGCACATTAACGGCTTCCGTATCGTTAAAGTTCAAAAGTTTATATTATATTATATATTCTCATAGTGGTGAATTTCTTGAATATGAATCTTCGTGTCACGTGATTCACTCGTCCGCATTATAAAAAACGCCCCGGATGAGCGGAGGCCAAGTGAGAACGTATCGGTAAAGTGATTCATTCTTGATAACGAATCACTAAAATGATTCGTTCTCACTTGGCCTGCTCATTTTGGGGGCGTTTTTTATAATTCGGACGACTGATTCATGTTGACAGAGGGATGACCCTGGTTTCAACTCTACTCTCGGACACTAGATAAATAACATTATGTTAATTTAAGCGTACAGAAACGTTCCTGTTGTTCCAGCAAAGATCTTATTTTCACTTTAACGAGTGCCTAGTAGGTAACGTGCAGATTACCTAGGCAATTTGAGAAATGAAACAATTTTCCGCACGTTAACGGATCACCCTAGTTAATCTGCACAATACCTAGATAATCTGTAGAATAACTGATTTCTGCACTTTAGCGGTAACATATATATCCTCAATACGCATCTAAAGGTAGATGCGGAACGGACTACATCATTCGGACTTTTTTTTCACCGCGGCGAAATATAACAAGATGGCGGCTGAGGACCCTATATTGCAGTTCTGCCAAAGTACTTTAACACAGCTCTGCTTATGCAGTACAGTTAATTTAATATTTAAAAAAAATCTAGAACCAAAATCTAGGAATTTTATTTCTTAGGGACAGGGCTTTTCATCTAGACTCTCCATAGAACGGGTATGTCTGTTCACTCTATTTTGATTAGGGTATTATGTGAAGAAACTAAATTTCTCCTCAAGTAATTATTACCTTTCCCAAATTTTGTATTTTAAAGTCTGACGCTCTATTTAAAACCTTAACAAAGATTTAATAAAGAATAATTTCATAAAAACTTTATTTAGAAATGTACTATATTTGCATTTTAATGTAATAAAAGTGTTCCTTTTGCTTTATACTATAATTTTAATATCTGGTGAGACATGGTGCAGGCAACTCTCATCAATTCATATACGAAACTGTGACTAATTTTCGGTGGGGTTTATTAAGTTTCGAACATTAACACTTACCTGAAGTCTTAAAGATGGTTAACAATCTATTGATTTTATATCCTTTAAAATAAATACTATGTCTTCCACCTTATTAGCGAATGAACGCAACGTTTTCTCGCGGAAATTAGGCTTAACACTTTCGAAAGCGAAACTTTAGCGATGGTTTGTGATAATTAATGAAGTAACGCCATCTATGGGAAAAGGAAAGAATCAATAAAGGCTTTTAGTTTAATGTCGAATATAAAATTTAAAAAGTGAAAATAGAAATTTCAAAATGTTTATGAATAAATATAAACAACCTCTTGCAAAATTTTATAATTGATAGAAAATTTTATGCTCGATCAAATGAAGTGTAAAATTAAACGTGTTAATTCAGTGGCGTACTCGGACACTTCCAATGTTTTTGTTTTTCATAAGTCAGAGTCTTATTAGACGTACATGATTCTTTGAGATTCGAGGACACGAAAGGTAATCTTTCAATCGAATTTTGCTGCGAAAACAGTTCTTTACAGAACTCTAGATTAGCCCTACACTATTATGGAAGACATGGAAATGCAACGCATTTTTCATGCGGAAATCAGTTTTACCGATCTCGTAAAGCAAATCTTCATTATCTGTGATTGTAATCATGTGGAAATTGCACAAAAAATTCACGAATTGTTAATCATTATTCTACTAAAACTGACGAAACAGCAGAGGAGCTACTGGCATGGAAGGAAGTTGGGTTGTTTTACCTCTGAGCGGCACTTTTTTGCACACCATGGGCTAAATGGCCAGGTAACATGGACCCCGAAGGCTCAGAGAAGGTTGGGGGAGAGGACCCACTGGAACAGCTGTTGGGAGACAGATGGTAGCCTCCCGTCAAGGCCATCCAGCGTGTTCTTTAACGTGCACAGGTATGGCTCTCCCGCACACGGACCCACGGCTTAACGTCCCATCCGACGGACGGCGGCCTTTCCAAGCTCATCGGTGTCCCCTACTGACCGTGGACAGGGCGGGGAAGTTTGCGGAGATAAATCTCAACGCTGACCCAGCTGGGACTCGAACCTGGGAACTACAGATTACGAGCCTGGCACGCTTCCGACTGAGCCACCCCCGCCCCTGGTGCAAACATAAAAGGCCGAAATGTTGAGATATCTCAAGTGGAACACCTACAAAAATCATCACGGTATCCAAACTACCTTTTTACATAAAAAACTCGGACATTGCGAAAATTCTTAACTTATACGGAGAAATTCTATCAGTCATGGATGAAGTATATAAGACGAGGACATGGCCAACATCAAAACAGGATCGCGAATTATGAGAATGAAAATGAAGACATCACAAACTTCATTAGAATTGGAATCTTTACAGTGACAATTTTCTCGCCAGATTTATATCGGTGTGTGGTTAAGTCTGGTGTGTCACCAGACTTATATCGTAGATGCAGGCAGCAAGAACACTTCGCAACTAAATGTCGTCGAGGAGAAATGTATAAAAAAAATCAGAAGCAAGATCCTTCGCTGTAGTTGGGTTGGGTTGTTTTACCTCTGAGCGGCACTTTTTTGCACACCATGGGCTATGGCCAGGTCACATGGACCCCGAAGGCTCAGAGAAGGTTGGGGGAGGGGACCCACTGGAACAGCTGTTGGGAGACAGATGGTAGCCTCCCGTCAAGGCCATCCAGCGTGTTCTTTAACGTTGGTTTTTTTTACCTCTGAGCGGCACTTTTTTGCACACCATGGGCTAAATGGCCAGGTCACATGGACCCCGAAGGCTCAGAGAAGGTTGGGAGAGGGGACCCACTGGAACAGCTGTTGAGAAACAGATGATAGCCTCCCGTCAAGGCCATCCAGCGTGTTCTTTAACGTGCACAGGGTCTGGCTCTCCCGCACACGGGGCCACGGCTTAACGTCCCATCCGACGGACGGTGGTCTTTCCAAACCCATCGGTGTCCCCTACTGACCGAGGTACAACAGTTGATAGTCTCATTGACTAAAAACCTGTACCTCTCCCAGTTGGTGATCTCGGATGAAATGTTATGAATACCTCATTATTTTAATGAGTAGTGGCTCATGGTCAGATCTGAGCTCATGTAGTACTTGGAGTTTGTTAGATGGACAGAAGTGGGCAAAAATACTGATGTCCAGAACATCTGGCTTATGTAGGAGGTTATAGGGGAAGAAGGTGGGCTCTCTTGGTGCATCCACAATCAGTCCATTTATTGTGCATGAGTTCCAGGCCTGATATTTAGAATTGAGGTCCCCAACAAGAATAACTGGAGTTTTGAGTCCAAAAATTGAGTCTAGATCTTTAATCATGAGGTCGGTATTTGGGGGCTTATAATTATATCCCCCAGAACTAGCCTAATATCCCCCAGATCCGTATTCTGAATAACCACCATAGTGACCTCAAGATTCTGGATCTCTGTGGTAGGTTAACAGAAGTGAGGAATCCCTTTCCGGACTGCTATTGCTGTGCCTCGTTCTCGGTTGTGTTCACGATCATTGCGGAAGAGACTGTAATTAGGAATTTTGATACTGCCACATGCTCTGAGATTGGTTTCACAGAGCAGCGCAGCATCAATTTTATAGGTAAACAGAAGATTTATGAACTCCAAGAGGTCGCTTTTGAGACCTTGGAGTTCCAAGCAACAATGCGGAGGATACTACGCCTGAAAGAGGATTTATCCATAGCAGGGCAGAAGGGTAGTTAAGTAATCGAAGGCTTCGAAGGGTTGGGTTGTTTTACCTCTGAGCGGCACTTTTTTGCACACCATGGGCTAAATGGCCAGGCCACAAGGACCTCGAAGGCTCAGAGAAGGTTGGGGGAGGGGACCCACTGGAACAGCTGTTGGGAGACAGATGGTAGGCTCCCGTCAAGGCCATCCAGCGTGTTCTTTAACGTGCACAGGGTATGGCTCTCCCGCACACGGGGCCACGGCTTAACGTCCCATCCGACGGACGGCGGCCTTTCCAAGCCCATCGGTGTCCCCTACTGACCGTGGGTAAGGCGGGGAAATTTTGCGGAGATAAATCTGAACGCTGACCCATCTGGGACTCGAACCTGGGAACTACAGATTACGAGCCTAGCGCGCTAGCGACTGAGTCACCTCCGGCCCTTCTGGGGGTGCGAAAGATGAGGTACCTGGCTTAGTCTCAGGTGTATGAGCCACTGTTTGAGCATAAGTTTTTCCAGTCCTCAGTGAAGAAGGATTTCTAAATTTCACTAAAGAAGGAGTCTTGGGTGGTACCTGATGAGCAGGCTGTGATGGTTTGGGAAAGAAGTCACAACCCCTGTAGTTGACTGTGTGTTCTTTTCCGCAGTTAGCGCATTTCTGAGCACCATCTCAGTGGGTCCTGATACAACAGTGGTGTTGGACCCGCACATTTATTTTTTTTTTGATTTGCGACATATAGGACAGAGAAGAATCCTAGAAGCTACTCCTAGCTTAATACAGGCCTTCTGATACAAGGACATGCCCTACTAAGACCGAAGTCACTGCTGACCACTGCCTTAGTTAGAGCTAACACAACACACAAAGTTTGCCTTGCTGGAACAGTCGCTAGCTGCCTAACCGCTACACCGCGAGGGGAATTGAAACAGTTTCCCTGAGTGTGTCCAAACCGTTGGCATTTATAGTAGGGGCGGGGGTGGCTCAGTCGGTAGCGCGCCAGGCTCGTAATCTGTAGTTCCCAGGTTCGAGTCCCAGCTGGGTTAGCGTTGAGATTTTTCTCCGCAAAAATTCCCCGCCCTGCCCACGGTCAGTAGGGGGCACCGATGTGCTTGGAAAGGCCGCCGTCCGTCGGATGGGACGTTAAGCCGTGGCCCCGTGTGCGGGAGAGCCATACCCTGTGCACGTTAAAGAACACTCTGGATGGCCTTGACGGGAGGCTACCATCTGTCTCCCAACAGCTGTTCCAGTGGGTCCCCTCCCCCAACCTTCTCTGAGCCTTCGGGGTCCATGAGACCTGGCCATTTAGCCCATGGTGTGCAAAAAAGTGCCGCTCAGAGGTAAAACAACCCAACCCAACAACCCATTTATAGCATTGAGTAGTGCCATTTCTTTTTGTAAAAGATTCCATAGAGATCTTCAGACGGAAGAGATCTGTCAAGTTAAAGATTTTCTTGTTGGCATCATTTTTGATCAAGTCAATCAGGAAAATTGGGAGTGGAGCCTTAGTTTGAAATCTCTTTAGCTGGGAGACTTTGATGACTGAGAAACTCAGCCCAATCAGTTCCTTGTTTATATCATCGCAGGTCAAATCATCAGGTATATTTTTGATGATGGTTTGAGAGTTTTATCTGACTTTAGCTGGTATGTGTGAAAAGGGTATCCCTCCTTCTCGAATAGGGGGCAAATGATATATAATCCTGAGTGCATTTCGTCTGCATTCTGACAGTCTGTCCAGATTTTTTAGCTGAAAAAGAAAAAACCTCCAGACTATTCCTTTAAATAGTTATATTTCAAATTTAACCATGAGTTTTGTAAAAAATATTTTGCAGGGACCCGTCTAACCGTGAGGACTCTCGCATCACTGGTATCGCGGGGCTATCAGTATGCCTCTGGGTGGGGTGGGTTGTTTTACCTCTGCGGCACTTTTTTGCACACCATGAGCTAAATGGCCAGGTCACATGGATCCCGAAGGTTCAGAGAAGGTTGGGGAAGGGGACCCACTGGAACAGCTGTTGGGAGACAGATGGTAGCCTCCCGTCAAGGCCATACAGCGTATTCTTTAACGTGCACAGGGTATGGCTCTCCCGTACACGGGGCCACGGCTTAACGTCCCATCCGACGGACGGCGGCCTTTCCAAGCCCATCGGTGTCCCCTACTGACCGTGGGCAGGGCGGGGAATTTTGCGGAGATAAATCTCAACGCTGACCCAGCTGGGACTCGAACGTGGGAACTACAGATTACGAGCCTGGCGCGCTACCGACTGAGCCACCCCCGCCCCACCTCTGGGTAGGAACCGTGGATCAAGCTTGAAACCACTTTTACTTTTTCAGTTTGAATAGTGAGGGGTGAGGTGTGTGTCTGATATTCGACACACACCCCGCCCCTCACTCTTCAAACAAATTGTTGCGTTAAAACTTTAAGCTCCATCCATAAACCTAAAGCCCGATTTTTAAACCTAAAAATACATTTTTCCCCTTTTTCTGTTTAGTTCGTCTCTAGAAAATTTCAGTTTTACCTGTCGATTTTCGACGGACATTTCACTAATATTTTTAATTTCGAGAATTCGTAGACCGTTTTGTTTATGTGCTACAAACTAGAGACAAATTGGGGCTTGGGCTCAGAATAATTAATTTTTCATATGTTCCTAAAAATTGATTCTCCACTCATCTATGGGGCGGGGGTGGCTCAGTCGGTAGCGCGCCAGGCTCGTAATCTGTAGTTCCCAGGTTCGAGTCCCAGATGGGTCAGCGTTGAGATTTATCTCCGCAAACTTCCCTGCCCTGCCCACGGTCAGTAGGGAACACCGATGGGCTTGTAAAGGTCGCCGTCCGTCGGGTGGGACGTTAAGCCGTGGCCCCGTGTGCGGGAGAGCCATACCCTGTGCACGTTAAAGAATACGTTGGATGGCCTTGACGGGAGGCTACCATCTGTCTCCCAACAGCTGTTCCAGTGGGTCCGCTCCCACAACCTTCTCTGAGCCTACGGGGTCCATGTGGTCTGGCCATTTAGCCCATGGTGTGCAAAAAAGTGCCGTTCAGAGGTAAAACAACCCAACCCACTCATCTATACTACAAACGCATAAAAATAACTACCATGGTAAATACATTTTCGATTTGTTTTATTATTTCAAATCTTTTTTTCAGATGTTTGGCACAGAACACATGGAATATATGTATCTTTTGCATTGTAAAAGTTCTGAAATATGTACGAAACAATTGAAAAAAATAAGTCAAATTGTAAATATTTTTATTATAAGTTCAACTTTTTAATTACTTTTTATGATTTCAAAATAAGCTCAATGCGCTTTCTGATTTTTTTTTTGCATAATTTTTAATGATGTTACAATGAACTTTCAGTTTCTACCAGTATTTGTAATATTTTTCGTTTAAAATATCATTAACATTTTAATTTTTTCATAAAAAATTATAATTAAAATATTTAACGAGATGCATTTCTGTATATACATATTTATGTCTTATGATGCGTGAGAAACATTTTTTCCCTAAATCGTGCTCTCGGGGGGGGGGGGGGGGCTTAAATTGTGCTCAAAAATTGTGGAAATGTTTCGGGCTCGAAAAATTGATTCTCCATATATCTATACTACAAACGCATAAGAACGAAACTACCATGCTAAATACTTTTTCGATTTGTTTTATTGTTTTCAAATCTTTTTTTCAGATGCTTGTCACAGAACACATGGAATATATGTATCATTTGCATTGTCAAATTTCTGAAATATGAACGAAACAGTTTTGTTTCCAAGGAGATATCAATATTGAAAAGAAATATTGAACGCTTCTGAATATTGCCTACATTGTAGAAATCACAAGGAAGTGTTTTGATTCATAACACAAATTTACTTCCCAATTTTCCTAGAGTAAATAAGCTCATAAATTGGAAAGCATCTACTGAAAACGTTGTCACACTTGTACCTGAAATAAAAATCCTCAGTCTTGCCTTTTCCTAGAATTCCGTGGGTAGATGTATTTGATTTGTTCCTAGAAACAGTAAGCTTTACGAATGCCATTTCGTCTAAACTAACAGAGATGATATTCGGAAAAATTATACTCAACTGATTCCTAGTCATCAGTGCGCTTTCCGTATTAAATTTGACACCTGTATTTTTTTTCGACGCTTCTAAACTGTAATTATGCAGTGACGGTCTCCCACTGCTAATGCTTTCATCTGTTGTAAGTCCTAGCCACTGAATTTTAACTCCTATTAAAGCTAAGTTCTCGTTATAAGACATTAAGTAAAAAGATGAAATAACATTTATCTTTTGAGGATTCTGAAAAGGCCTCTAGCTGAATCAGACTTTAAATATCGAAAATCACGCGTTTCAAAATTAATTTTCAACTCATTCTCCGATGCCATGACACGATTTCTCCCAGATGTGTTGCACCAACTAGGTAAACTTTTACTATGCTTTAGTTTTAAAATATGCATATAAACAGCAACGGTTTCTTCAGGATCAAACATTTCTTCAGCATCATTCATGGCTTTTGTGAAATCTTCAATGGACATTGCCAAAAAGTGAATACAAGGCATTAAAGGGCCTATAACGGTTTTCATGTTCTTAGAATTTACGTCTAAATCTCTACGATTACATTCAGCTCGTCCCCAAGCCAATAATGCTGAAAAGAATTCAAGCTCAGAGGAAACTAAAACTTTATCCATCTCTAAAATTATCTTCACGGTCTCTTCATCTGCTTCGAGAAACTCTTCATTTTTGAGCACATCTGTTGTATGAGTTGATATGAAGGTCACACAGCGGTCTTCTACAGCTCTGACCCTAAAACACCTAGCTGTCTCAAAAATACCACACACAGTGTCCGAAGTGAGTTCAATTGTCCGCAAGTATTCGCTGCACTTTTCATTCAAATGAGATATCATATATTTATCGGCAGCGTAACACAGTTCTAGTACTTCATATACATTTCCTTCTACAGATAAATAATCCATGTAAAGATATCTGGGAAAAAGAAAAAGAAAGGGAAAAATAATTAATAATTAAAATCTTTTAGAAAAATTCTTTGCATTTAAACACTTAAAAAAGGAAAAGCTTTATTTTAGGAACAAATTAATAACTATTATAGAAATTAAAAATTAATAATGGAAACGTACAGGGCAAAATTAACCATTGGTCCAAGGCAAGCCATGGCCCAGGAACCCATGATTTTAAGAACTCTCTTTTCACTGGAATTATCTCCCTTCTATTTCGAATGAGTTAGTTTGTTTACTTCTAAACGGCGCTTTATTTCACATAATGGGCTAAATGGCCAGGCCAGAAGGACCCAAAGGATTAAAAGGGATATAAAAGAGTTATTTCAAAGGAAAAACAGAATTTAAACCTTTGGGTCCTTCTGATTTTTTTATGTCCCTTTTAACAAAAACTTTGGAAAAAAGTTTTTCCTTTTTCCAAAGGGGTCAGAGAAGGTTAAGGGATGGGATCCACTGTATAGCTGCGAGGAGACAGAAGCCTCGAGTCAGTTCTTAAAATCATGGGTTCCTGGTCCAAGGCAAGCCATGGCCCAGGAACCCATGATTTTAAGAACTCTCTTTTCACTGGAATTATCTCCCTTCTATTTCGAATGAGTTAGTTTGTTTACTTCTAAACGGCGCTTTATTTCACATAATGGGCTAAATGGCCAGGCCAGAAGGACCCAAAGGATTAAAAGGGATATAAAAGAGTTATTTCAAAGGAAAAACAGAATTTAAACCTTTGGGTCCTTCTGATTTTTTTATGTCCCTTTTAACAAAAACTTTGGAAAAAAGTTTTTCCTTTTTCCAAAGGGGTCAGAGAAGGTTAAGGGATGGGATCCACTGGATAGCTGCGAGGAGACAGAAGCCTCGAGTCAGTTCTTAAAATCATGGGTTCCTGGTCCAAGGCAAGCCATGGCCCAGGAACCCATGATTTTAAGAACTCTTTTTTTCACTGGAATTATCTCCCTTCTATTTCGAATGAGTTAGTTTGTTTACTTCTAAACGGCGCTTTATTTCACATAATGGGCTAAATGGCCACGCCAGAAGGACCCAAAGGATTAAAAGGGATATAAAAGAGTTATTTCAAAGGAAAAACAGAATTTAAACCTTTGGGTCCTTCTGATTTTTTTATGTCCCTTTTAACAAAAACTTTGGAAAAAAGTTTTTCCTTTTTCCAAAGGGGTCAGAGAAGGTTAAGGGATGGGATCCACTGGATAGCTGCGAGGAGACAGAAGCCTCGAGTCAGTTCTTAAAATCATGGGTTCCTGGTCCAAGGCAAGCCATGGCCCAGGAACCCATGATTTTAAGAACTCTCTTTTCACTGGAATTATCTCCCTTCTATTTCGAATGAGTTAGTTTGTTTACTTCTAAGCGGCGCTTTATTTCACATAATGGGCTAAATGGCCAGGCCAGAAGGATCCAAAGGGTTAAAAGGGATTAAAAAAGTTATTTCAGAGGAAAAACAGAATTTAAACCTTTAGGTCCTTCTGATTTTTTTATGTCCCTTTTAACAAAAACTTTGGAAAAAAGTTTTTCCTTTTTCCAAAGGGGTCAGAGAAGGTTAAGGGATGGGATCCACTGGATAGCTGCGAGGAGACAGAAGCCTCGAGTCAGTTCTTAAAATCATGGGTTCCTGGTCCAAGGCAAGCCATGGCCCAGGAACCCATGATTTTAAGAACTCTCTTTTCACTGGAATTATCTCCCTTCTATTTCGAATGAGTTAGTTTGTTTACTTCTAAGCGGCGCTTTATTTCACATAATGGGCTAAATGGCCAGGCCAGAAGGATCCAAAGGGTTAAAAGGGATTAAAAAAGCTATTTCAGAGGAAAAACAGAATTTAAACCTTTGGGTCCTTCTGATTTTTTTATGTCCCTTTTAACAAAAACTTTGGAAAAAAGTTTTTCCTTTTTCCAAAGGGGTCAGAGAAGGTTAAGGGATGGGATCCACTGGATAGCTGCGAGGAGACAGAAGCCTCGAGTCAGTTCTTAAAATCATGGGTTCCTGGTCCAAGGCAAGCCATGGCCCAGGAACCCATGATTTTAAGAACTCTCTTTTCACTGGAATTATCTCCCGTCTATTTCGAATGAGTTAGTTTGTTTACTTTTAAACGGCGCTTTATTTCACATAATGGGCTAAATGGCCAGGCCAGAAGGACCCAAAGGGTTAAAAGGGATATAAAAAAGTTATTTCAAAGGAAAAACAGAATTTAAACCTTTGGGTCCTTCTGATTTTTTTATGTCCCTTTTAACCAAAACTTTGGAAAAAAGTTTTTCCTTTTTCCAAAGGGGTCAGAGAAGGTTAAGGGATGGGATCCACTGGATAGCTGCGAGGAGACAGAAGCCTCGAGTCAGTTCTTAAAATCATGGGTTCCTGGTCCAAGGCAAGCCATGGCCCAGGAACCCATGATTTTAAGAACTCTCTTTTCACTGGAATTATCTCCCGTCTATTTCGAATGAGTTAGTTTGTTTACTTCTAAGCGGCGCTTTATTTCACATAATGGGCTAAATGGCCAGGCCAGAAGGATCCAAAGGGTTTAAAGGGATTAAAAAAGTTATTTCAGAGGAAAAACAGAATTTAAACCTTTAGGTCCTTCTGATTTTTTTTTAGGGCAGAAGAGGTCAGAGAAGGTTAAGGAATGGGATCCACTGGATAGCTGCGAGGAGACAGAAGCCTCGAGTCAAGGCCATCCAGCATGATTTTTTAAGTTCATAGGCTATGGCTCTCTTTCACAAGGAGCCACGACTTTATGTCCCATCCCACTTACGGTAACCTTTCGAAACCCATTGGTGTCACACCAGAAAAAAACTGACTTAAGATATAAGTGGTAAAAAAATTATATAAATCATTACACATAAATCACCTCTATAAAATGAAATATCGAGTAAAGATATAAAGCATGCATACTTCCTTCTAGAGATAAATAATCCGTGTAAAAACATCTGAAACGAGAGAAACAAGAATATAACTAGAAGAACATATATCTCCTGTTGCAAATATAGAAATCTCGGCTCAAAGTGAATGAAATTTCTCATTTGCAAATTTTTAGCATTCTGAAAGTTTTAAATCGAACTAATGGATTAGAGATATGAACAGAGAGAAATTATGGAACAGAGAAAGTTTTTTTTATTTCTTGAAATAAAAAAGTTGCTTTTCTCACACTCGTCTGAGATAAGAGGTCAGATTGATGCTGTCAATGGATACCTCATAACCTTGGGTTGTTTTACCTCTGAGCAGCACTTTTTTGCACACCATGGGCTAAATGGCCAGGTCGCATGGACCCCGAAGGGTCAGAGAATGTGGGGGGAGGGGACCCACTGGAACAGCTGTTGGGAGACAGATGGTAGCCTCCCGTCAAGGCCACCCAGCGTGTTCTTTAACGTGCACAGGGTATGGCTCTCCCACACACGGAGCCACGGCTTAACGTCCCATCCGACGGACGGCGGCCTTTCCGAGCCCATCGGTGTCCCCTACTGACTGTGTGCAGGGCGGGGAGTTTTGCGGAGATAAATCTCAACGCTGACCCAGCTGGGACTCGAACCTTGGAACTACAGATTACGAGCCTGGCGCGCTACCGACCCCGCCCCACAATTCGTGAGAGTAATTGAGACATTAGAAGAAAGAAAAAGTCCTAGCATTAAAAAAAATTTGAATTAACGTCCGCAGTCAATGAAGTCATTTATCTACACCTGTACGTTAACTTTAAAAGAAATGTATTCATACATTAATATTGCGCGTCATAATGTCTCTGTCATAATGGTTTATGCGTAAAGATTATTTCCCATCATATATGAATAAAATCTTAACGTAGCATTTTTGACTTAACTTACCGTAGCATTTTTGAGAAGGTATTCGGTGAAATGTCTGGTACTGCAATTGGTTTATTCTCTTCGAATGAAGAATAAAACATGGCAGCAAAAACAGGGCTCCCCATGGACAAAATGATCTTATGAGCTAGTATTTTCTTCACATTTTCTTCACTGCCTACCAGGAATTCTACATCAGAAAAGACACCTGTTTCTAAAAGATGAGCTGTTTTTTCGGCTACAGTTGTCTTCAAATTTTGCCACTGATCACTCATGTCTAAATACAAGGAAAGAAATATAAATTTTTTCAAAGTGTTAATGAAATATGAGCCAGCTATTGGCTCGTAATCTGCAATTCTCAGGTTCGAGTCCCAACTGCGCTTCGGGCGGGGGTGGCTCAGTCGGTAGAGCGCCAGGCTCGTAATCTGTAGTTCCCAGGTTCGAGTCCCTGCTGGGTCAGCGTTGAGATTTATCTCCGCAAAATTCCCCGCCCTGCCCACTGTCAGTAGGGGACACCGATGGGCTTGGAAAGGCCGCCGTCCGTCGGATGGGACGTTAAGCCGTGGCTCCGTGTGTGGGAGAGTCATACCTTGTGCACGTTAAAGAACACGCTGGATGGACTAAATGGCCAGTCACATGGACCCCGAAGGCTCAGAGAAGGTTGGGGGAGGGGACCCACTGGAACAGCTATTGGGAGACAGATGGTAGCCTCCCGTGAAGGCCATCCAGCGTGTTCTTTAACGTGCACAGGGTATGGCTCTCCCGCACACGGGGCCACGGCATAACGTCCCATCCGACGGACGGCGGCCTTTCCAAGCCCATCGGTGTTCCCTACTGACCGTGGGCAGGGCGGGGAATTTTGCGGAGATAATTCTCAACGCTGACCCAGCTGGGACTCGAACCTGGGAACTACAGATTACGAGCCTGGCGCGCTACCGACTGAGCCACCCCCGCCCCTTTGTATTCTTGAATTAGTGACATATTATTTTCTCTATGACGAATAATTTACTCTATATAGGTACATATAATTATCTTTTTAAGTTTATAAAATGAAAAATATGTTTAAATGAATGAAAATCAAATAAAGATTTAATTAAAGATTTTGATATGATTTGTTTGAAAACAACTTATTATTTGCACTAGGGTTTCAGTCTGGAACCAATCTTCTACTTTTTCATATACGCTGTATTTTTTTACACGGTGTTTTTGGGAACCTATCTACCGTGTAAAAACATAATTGGGTGTATTTATACAGGGTGAATCTGAAAAAGTGGGCAAAACTTTACGGGGTGGTAGAAAGCAGCTATAGGAGCAATATTCGTCATAGAATGTATGGTCGGAACGCAAGCGGTGAGAAGTTAAAAGGTAGTTTTCCACTGTCACATTTAAAGAATGAACACAAGAAGGAGAGGAGATACTTCAGAAAACATTTTATTAACAGGAATGTAATTGGGGTACATGCTCAAAGAAATTGCTCAAAAGAACTGCCGCCAGCTGTAATGCAGGCTTCATACCTGCGGGATAGGGACCGACGCACATTTGCGAAGACACCAGGCATTTCCCGAATATCGCCGGCCACAACGGCGATCCTGGCGACTAGATCCATATCGGTTTCAATGGGGCACTCGTAGATTAAGCTTTTCATATGGCCCGCCATTTCGTGGTTAGTATAACCAGCCATCCTCTCGGCAATCCACGGTAGAAATGCCGTTGGGTGCGAGGACCGACCCTTTTATACCATTTCCAACGCCACCTAGCGGCTCGCCGTTTGCGTTCCGCCCATACTTTCTATGACGAATATTGCTCGTATAGCTGCGTTCTACCACCCCGTAAAGTTTTGCCCACTTTTTCAGATTCACCCTGTATATATTAGTCCTAAATACTAATACATTGCCAGAAAATATTAGTACTTAATACTTCTTCACTACCAGAAAGTATTAGTCCTAAAAACAATTTTAGATAACTATTAGTACTAAATATATATTAGTTTTAAATATTGATGCATTGCTAGAAAGTATTAGTACTAAATATTTCTGCACTACCAGAAAGCATAAGCACTAAACAACAGTACACCTATCCCTCGATTTACACGGTACTCATTTCACACAATTTTGGCTTTGCACGGTCAAAAAATGCAACCAGTTTCGATTTACACGGTACTGACTGAGATTTCCTTTCTATGTACGTCTCAGTCAGTACCGTGTAAATCGAAACTGGTTGCATTTTTTGACCGGGCAAAGCCAAAATTGTGTGAAATGAGTACCGTGTAAATCGAGGGATAGGTGTATTAGAAAACTATTAATACTAAACAGGCACGAGTCTTAAATACTTCAGCAGTACCATAGGATATTAGTCCTAAAAACTTCTTCATTACCTGAAGGATTAATCCTAAATTTCTGGTAATACTTCTGCATTAGCAGAATATATTAGTACTAAATACCTCTGCATTAGCAGAAAGTGTAATTTGGGTTGGGTTGTTTTACCTCTGAGCGGCACTTTTTTGCACACCATGGGCTAAATGGCCAGGTCACATGGACCCCGAAGGCTCAGAGAAGGTTGGGGGAGGGGACCCACTGGAACAGCTGTTGGGAGACAGATGGTAGCCTCCCGTCAAGGCCATCCAGCGTGTTCTTTAACGTGCACAGGGTATGGCTCTCCCGCACACAGGGCCACGGCTTAACGTCCCATCCGACGGACGGCGGCCTTTCCAAGCCAATCAGTGTCCCCTACTGACCGTGGGCAGGGCGGGAAATTTTGCGGAGATAAATCTCAACGCTGACCCAGCTGGGACTCGAATCTGGGAACTACAGATTACGAGCTGGCGCGCTACCGACTGAGCCACCCCCGCCCCTGCAAAGTATCTGTCTTCAGCTATTTATGAGAGCATAAATATTATGAAGCTTTAGATATTTATGACTCCTTTATGATTTAGAGAGTTTACGTCACTGAACATTAACACTTACCTCTAATATTCATAAAGATATTAATAAGCTAATTATTTAATATCCACCAGAACAACTAAATACCTCAGGTCTCACTTCAAAAGTGAATCATGTGAAGTTTATCTCTGGGAAATATCGCATATCGCTTTCGAAAACGGAAACAGCGGGATGGTTTTTGTGTTACTCGATAAGACCAAGTCTTATCTAAAGCCGAATGAATTGATAACTGAACACTTAAAATGCATTGTCAGAAATCAGGGATGTATAAAGTCCGAAACATTTGTTGTTTTGTCTTGTTTAGAAGCACCATATTTAGGTTGCCCGCTACTTCCCAGTCCTCAAGCAATTTTAATAAACTAGCTTTCATTAAGCGAATAGAAAAAAAAAGGAACGAATGACCCATTAATTTACTGCCATTTTTATTATTTTACAGGTGTACAATTCAATTTTACCACCAATATGAGTGAAATAAGAATTAGCAGAGGTTGATAACAATTTTTGAATGTTCATATAGTATACAAAACATGTATATTTTTGCGGAATTTCAGTAATAATTCTTTGATAGTACTAAAACGAAATTAATGTTAAATGAACTTATTTAACAGATAAAAGAATATGTTTACAAGAATTTTCAAAATTAATAAATAAATGGTCATACTACATTCATATGAAATCACTAACCGATTAACATTTTTCAATAAATAGATTATTCTCTGAATCTATATTAACATTACATTTATATTAACTTATTTTACGTTACAATTACAACGAAATGCATACAATCTTTACACACTGCTAACTGTATTTTACAACAGATACTAGGCCTGACATATTTGACAGGCAATTTTTAAGCATTATAAATTTTTATTTATAGTTCTTCTTTATACATCGTTTCTTTGTTAAAAGTCACATTTACAAGTAATTTATTCGTACAAATTTATATAAATATCTTAATATTATATTTCATCGGTGTTTTTTAACTTTATGCATCTTCAGTAGATATCTGAGAGAAAAATTTTTGACTCTTTCACGAGAGTGAAAAATTCGCTTATGGAAGAAAATCGATAGTTATAAGTTATAAGTTGAAAAGGCAACGTGCTTCCAGTTCACATTTCGATAGTTTGATCATAAACATCATAAAATAAATATATAATATAAATATTCACAGAATTTGATCATAAACATCATAAATATAATATTCACAGAGTTTGATCATAAACATCATAAAATAAATATATAATATAAATATTCACAGAATTTGATCATAAACATCATAAATATAATATTCACAGAGTTTGATCATAAACATCATAAAATAAATATATAATATTAATATTCACAGAATTTTATCATAAACATCATAAATATAATATTCACAGAGTTTGATCATAAATGGGGCGGGGGTGGCTCAGTCGGTAGCGCGCCTGGCTCGTAATCTGTAGTTCCCAGGTTCGAGTCCCAGCTGGGTCAGCGTTGAGATTTATCTCCGCAAAATTCCCCGCCCTGCCCACGGTCAGTAGGGGACACCGATGGGCTTGGAAAGGCCGCCGTCCGTCGGATGGGACGTTAAGCCGTGGCCCCGTGTGCGGGAGAGCCATACCCTGTGCACGTTAAAGAACACGCTGGATGGCCTTGACGGGAGGCTACCATCTGTCTCCCAACAGCTGTTCCAGTGGGTCCCCTCCCCCAACCTTCTCTGAGCCTTCGGGGTCCATGTGACCTGGCCATTTAGCCCATGGTGTGCAAAAAAGTGCCGCTCAGAGGTAAAACAACCCAACCCAATTGATCATAAACCTCATAAAATAAATATATAATATTAATATTCACAGAATTTTATCATAAACATCATAAATATAATATTCACAGAGTTTGATCATAAATATCATAAAATAAATATATAATATAAATATTCACAGAATTTTATCATAAACATCATAAATATAATATTCACAGAGTTTGATCATAAACATCATAAAGTAAATATATAACATAAATATTCACAGAATTTAAAAGTTCGAAGTTCGAAATATATCGTTAAGAACAAATGGAGTATTTTTTTCATCAGCAAATCATATCAGCGATTAAGTCTGCCGACCATCGGGTTCGAGATGAGTTTTGATGTCAAAAATTATATCTTGCCGAATAGAAAATATAACCTTTCTTCTGATTTCAATATATAAAATTTTCGTGACTAGGTGTGGCCAATAGTTTGTTGATCGATGAAAACGAAGGATGAAATTTCATAGTTGAAAGCAGGACGATGTATCTTTTGGCTGAATTTTCTCTTCCTTGCAAGCTGTCAGGCTTACAAGTTGTGTTCTTAATAAAGATCAGTCAGGCCCAGAAGCTTTAGAAAGAAACAATAAGCGAGAGAGAGTTGGGTTGTTTTACCTCTGAGCGTCACTTTTTTGCACACCATGGGCTAAATGGCCAGGTCACATGGACCCCGAAGGCTCAGAGAAGGTTGGGGGAGGGGCCCACTGGAACAGCTGTTGGGAGACAGATGGTAGCCTCTCGTCAAGGCCATCCAGCGTGTTCTTTAACGTGCACAGGGTATGGCTCTCCTGCACACGGGGCCACGGCTTAACGACCCATCCGACGGACGGCGGCCTTTCCAAGCCCATCGGTGTCCCCTACTGACCGTGGGCAGGGCGGGAATTTTGCGGAGATAAATCTCAACGCTGACCCAGCTGGGACTCGAACCTGGGAACTACAGATTACGAGCCTGGCGCGCTACCGACTGAGCCACCCCCGCCCCCAAGCGAGAGAGAAAAGGTGTCCCCTACTGACCATGGGCAGGGCGGGGAATTTTGCGGAGATAAATCTCAACGCTGACCCAGCTGGGACTCGAACCTGGGAACTACAGATTACGAGCCTGGCGCGCTACCGACTGAGCTATCCCCGCCCCCAAGCGAGAGAGAAAAGATGGTCAAAAGAGTGATATTGTTTGTTTGGGATCTACTTATGTAGTTGTTTAGTCCTGAGAAGGACTTTTTTGTGAATTCTGTGTAAGGAGTATTGGCGAGAAAGGTTTCAGTTTTATAGATTTAGTCTTACGATGGGCTTTTTTGTGTTTTATGTAGGTGAAATTATAGATGGCGGATAGATGTATTTTCTACTCTTTGGTAGGTTTCTAGGTGGGGTTCCGTTTAAAGTTTTTTGCTTTCCTTTTTTAAGTAAATTCCTCTGAAGATGTCTATTATAAAGGGTAATGATTTGAAAGATTTCGTTTTAAGGATAGAAGGTATTATTTTATATGACAGGAAAGATGACAGAAGCGAAGAAGAGAGAGAAAATAATCACCACCTCACCACCATTTCTTCACCCTTCCCTGCGAAAGAGAGGTGAGGAGGAAAATATAAATTTGAATTTTGGAGGTACCTGAATTTAGAAGATAGACTCCGTAATATTTTAATATACTTTTAATTTTTTAATATGAGAGTATTAAAAAAGGAGGATTGGGTTGTTTTACCTCTGAGCGGCACTTTTTTTGCACACCATGGGCTAAATGGCCAGGTCACATGGACCCCGAAGGCTCAGAGAAGGTTGGGGGATGGGACCCACTGGAACAGCTGTTGGGAGACAGATGGTAGCCTCCCGTCAAGGCCATCCAGCGTGTTCTTTAACGTGCACAGGGTATGGCTCTCCCGCACACGTAGCCACGGCTTAACGTCCCATCCGACGGACGGCGGCCTTTCCAAGCCCATCGGTGTCCCGTACTGACCGAGGGAGGGGTGGGAAATTTTACGGAGATAAATCTCAACGCTGACCCAGCTGGGACTCGAACCTGGGAACTACAGATTACGAGCCTGGCGCGCTACCGACTGAGCCACCCCCACCCCCGCCCCCCCAAAAAAGGAGGAGATTAAGGTCTGTTAGTTAATTCCTTATAGGAATGGTTCATAGGAGAGGTTGAGAATGCCTTTACTAAGTCAAAGGAAGTGTTGATTTTAAGATGAAATCATCGGCCATCAATTTGTTGATAGCTGCTTAGGGAGATTTATCAGACAGTTGTTGGGAGACGATGGTAGGTAGCCTCCTGTCCATCCAGCGTGTTCTTTAACGTGCATAGAGTCACGGCTTAAACGTCCTATTCGACGGACGGTGGCCTTTCTAAAACCATCAGTGTCTCCTACTCACCGAAAGCAGATCGCGGAGTTTTCGCGAAGAAAATCTCAACGCTGACCCAGCTGGACTCCACATACTATGAGTCATCGGTTCAATTCTGTATTGCACCAACGTACCAAATGCGAAAAACTGTCCGCCTATAGTAGTGGAATGGCAGGGAAATGCAGGTCTCAGTTTTTTACATTTACACAATCGCTGTTTAAGTATTTTACAGCGGTTTCTGTTTAGTTTGTCAATTCTCAAGTACAGAGCGAGGATTTGGGTTGGGTTGTTTTACCTCTGAGCGGCACTTTTTTGCACACCATATGCTAAATGGCCAGGTCACATGGACCCCGAAGGCTCAGAGAAGGTTGGGGGAGGGGACCCACTGGAACATTTGTTGGGAGACAGATGGTAGCCTCCCGTCAAGGCCATCCAGCGTGTTCTTTAACGTGCACAGGGTATGGCTCTCCCGCACACGAGGCCACGGTTTAACGTCCCATCCGACGGACGGCGGCCTTTCAAAGCCCTTCGATGTCCCCTACTGACCGTGGGCAGGGCGGGGAATTTTGCGGAGATAAATCTCAACGCTGACCCAGCTGGGACTCGAACCTGGGAACTACAGATTACGAGCCTGGCGCGCTACCGACTGAGCCCCCCCCCGCCCCCCAGAGCGAGGATTTCTTCGAGATATAAACATATCTTCAACATCATCCATGATTCTTCTGAACTCTTTAGTGGTCATTGCTAAAAACGAATGCAATGGATTAAAGGTTCCAAAGGGGCGGGAGTGTCTCAGTCGGTAGCGCGCCAGGCTCGTAATGTGTAGTTCACAGGTTCGAGATTCGAGCATTGAGATTTATCTCCGCTAAAACTCCCAGACTTGCCCACGGTTAGTACGGGACATCGACGGCTTGGAAAGGCCGCAGTCGGATGGGATGTTATGCCGTGTCTCCGTGTGTCGGGAGAGCCATACCCTGTACACGTTAAAGAACATGTTGGATGGCCTTGACAGGAGGCTATCATCTGTGTCCCAAAAATTGTCCAGTAGATCCCCTCTCCCAAATTTCTGTGAGCCTTCGGAGTCTTTGTGACCAGGTCATTTAGCCCATTGTGTGCAAAAATAGTGTCGCTCAGAGATGAAACAACCCAGCTCTGCAATAACTCTGAGGCTCTGCCTGCAATAACTCTTTGGCTCCAAATTCTTGCAATTGCAATTCTGTTCATCCACAAGACGTTGATGCTGAAAAGTATTCAGCCTCATACTGAAGGGCGGGGGTGGCTCAGTCGGTAGCGCGCCAGGCTCGTAATCTGTAGTTCCCAGGTTCGAGTCCCAGCTGGGTCAGCGTTGAGATTTATCTCCGCAAAAATTCCCCGCCCTGCCACGGTCAACATTATCAATGTAAGGCAACATCACATTTTTCACATTGAAAAGTAATGTTCTTGTTACGTTCAGCACAGTGTGTTTGCTTTCCCTGCTTGACTATCACATGATTCATGCCATCATAACGTGAGTCAATGTTATACTTCTGAGAAGGTCTTCCTTTTCGGCCAGGTTCTGCAGGATGACCATAGGTCTCCAGATAATGGCATCCCACACGTCGACGAAACTCCAGAAGGTCCATTGGCTTCTCATCATATGCTTTATGCAGTTGCCAAGCATTTTGTAAGACCAATTCGAAACAAAACAGGGACGGGGCTGGCTTAGTCGGTACGCGTCAGGCTCGTAATCTGTAGTTCCCAGGTTCGAGTCCCAGCTGGGTCAGCGTTGAGATTTATCTCCTCAAAATTCCCTGCACACGGTCAGTAGGGCACACCGATGGGCTTGGAAAGGCCGTCGTCCGTCGGATGGAACGTTAAGCCGTGTCCCCGTGTGCGGGAGAGTCATACCCTGTGCGGGAGAGTCATGCACAATACTTATCAATGTTTTCATCAGTTCTGTCTACGCCTCCCATAAACTGGTTATACACTTTGATCATATTTGGCTGCTGAACCTGGATCCCCTTTTTTTGTTTCTGGGAATAACGATTGACAAGACGTAGAGGATTGGTACCAGCACCAGATGATGCAAGTGACAACACTGTTATCATGCCATTTGCAGACAATATTGCCTTTGCCATCAATTCGATAATCGAATGAGCCTCTTTCTTTTTGCTTTAGATCATTATCTGATTCCAATGGAGCTTTGTCAATGCAATCTTTTCTCACTGTACCTGTTGCCTGATGTCCCATTGAACTGAGCTTATCAAGAAGTGCAATACTGGTGAAAAAGTTGTCGAAAATAAAAATGGTTTTATCCAGGGTGTGTCTCTGTAAGTGCATCACTAAACTGAAAGGTTGTTTTACCTCTGAGCGGCACTTTTTTGCACACCATGGGTTAAATGGCCAGGTCACATGGACCCCGAAGGCTCAGAGAAGGTTGGGGGAGGGGACCCACTGGAACAGCTGTTGGGAGACAGAGGGTAGCCTCCCGTCAAGGCCATCCAGCGTGTTGAGAGAGTAACCACTGAGATGTAACCACTCAGAAAAATAATTCCCAGAAAACATTTGAATTCGGAGATAGTCAAGCCAAGATTTACACAAGATTTGAAGCGTATAAGTTGGGGTACGTGACAATGAGTTCAACGACCTCGTTATCAAGAAAAAGTTCCAGAATTTCTGTGGGAGTTCTCATTTCGGTGAAGAAATCGTTTGGTAGTTGTGTAATTCTACCTGCTATGGACTGTGCATTTCTGTCTTCTTTTTTCCATTTACGGACAATTTATTTGAGTTCCTTTCTCTTTGATAGAGGAGGTTGCTGCGCAGTGGAGGTAGATGCAACTTTATCGACGAGAGAGTTATCTTCAAGTATCTATGAGGTAGATGCAACTTTATCCACGAGAGAGTTATCTTCAAGTATGTATGAGGAATTATCTGGGTCAGACTCAGTGTCAGAGCCATCTTGAATAAGGTAAGCAGGTGCTCACAGTAAAGAACCTGGCAGATTGTTTATTGCTCCACCTTCTTCATCTCCTGAGTCCTCATCAGAAACATGTGTTGTAGCATTTTCAGGTTGGGTTGGGTTGTTTTACCTCTGAGCGGCACTTTTTTGCACACCATGGGCTAAATGGCCAGGTCACATGGACCCCGAAGGCTCAGAGAAGGTTGGGGGAGGAGACCCACTGGAACAGCTGTTGGGAGACAGATGGCAACCTCCCGTCAAGGCCATCCAGCGTGTTCTTTAACGTGCACAGGGTATGGCTCTCCCGCACATGGGGCCACAGCTTAACGTCTCATCCGACGGACGGTGGCCTTTCCAAGCCCATCGGTGTCCCCTACTGACCGTGGGAAGGGCGGGGAATTTTGCGGAGATAAATCTCAACGCTGACCCAGCTGGGACTCGAACCTGGGAACTACAGATTACGAGCCTGGCGCGCTACCGACTGAGCCACCCCCGCCCCAGAAGTAAAAAAAAAAAAAAATTACAAGTATAGTCTGCAGTACACTAAAGTTGTATTTACCTGTCTTTGGATGGTTCTTCAAACACCTTTTTCGAAAATCAGATCACTTTTTGACAACATCTCTGCACCTCAGTATCTACAGCAGTGACTAACTCTGTGCAGTACGTGATGACATCTACCCTTAGGAAGCAGACAGATGTGAAAAATCAGACCTCGTTGACGACCTTGAGCAGTAGGATATAAATAACTCCCACGTGATTACCGTTTCAATAATGGATAAATAAAAAATAAATAAATACCCCCTCAAGCAACTGTTTGCCACAGAGCTCTGACAGGAGCCTGTCAGTTTATATGCCATAGTAGAAGGTCTGTGAGGATGGCAGGACCTCAGCAGAGAAACGACACATACATCCATGCCTTACCCGGGTCTCGAACCCAGGTCCCCTAAATCAATAGCCAAGCGCGCTAACCACTCGGCCATGGAACATGAGGCATAAATGGGTTAAGCACTTTTATTTCGTAGGCTTTAGCCACTCTTATTTCGTGAACCGTAAGCACTTTTATTTCACTGGCATCAGAGGCTTATTTCGTAAATTCTATGCCATTTTATTTCATAGCCCCAGACACTTTCATTTCATAGGCTTTAGACACTTTTATTTCACAGGCCCCAGGCAACTTTATTTCCTAGGCCTTAAGCACTTTTATTTCGTAGGCTTTAGCCACTCTTATTTCGTGAACCGTAAGCACTTTTATTTCATTGGCATCAGAGGCTTATTTCGTAAATTCTACGCCATTTTATTTCATAGCCCCAGACACTTTCATTTCATAGGCTTTAGGCACTTTTATTTCACAGGCCCCAGGCAACTTTATTTCCTAGGCCTTAAGCACTTTTATTTCGTAGGCTTTAGTCAGTCTTATTTCGTGAACCGTGAACACTTTTATTTCATTGGCATCAGAGGCTTATTTCGTAAATTCTACGCCATTTTATTTCATAGCCCCAGACACTTTCATTTCATAGGCTTTAGGCACTTTTATTTCACAGGCCCCAGGCAACTTTATTTCCTAGGCCTTAAGCACTTTTATTTCGTAGGCTTTAGTCACTCTTATTTCGTGAATCGTGAGCACTTTTACTTTATTGGAATCAGAGGCTTATTTCGTAAACACTATGCCATTTTATTTCATAGCCCCAGACACTTTCATTTCATAGGCTTTAGGCACTTTTATTTCACAGGCCCCAGGCAACTTTATTTCCTAGGCCTTAAGCACTTTTATTTCGTAGGCTTTAGTCACTCTTATTTCGTGAACCGTGAACACTTTTACTTCGTTGGAATCAGAGGCTTATTTCGTAAACTCTACGCCATTTTATTTCATTTTTTTAAAGGAAAACAATTGTACAGATGATTCTTTGGAAAATAAATTTGAAAAAGAAAAAAAAAAGCAATGGCCTAAAGATAATATAAACTGGGCACAACAAAATATCTGAAAAGTCGACAGTGAAATACTTCTGAAGGGGAAAGAATAAAACAACTTAAGACGAAGCCCATTGGCGAAATCTTTTCTAGTGCATGACGTCACAAGCTTTGACCGTGGCCACGGTTTTGGCCCATTATGATTGCTTTGTCTTGTCTGGCTCTTTGTCTCTTGTCTCACGTGTTTTTTCCTCTGTGCTCGTGTCCATTGTTCAGTTCCACACTTCGATTCGAAATAGGAAGATAAATTTCGTTTAAACATGACTTCACCACCAACAAAAAGGAGAAGTAAGTATATTCCTTCAACTTGATAAAATATTACGTTACTTTTGATATCTAATTTTTAATGTGCTATTTTTAATATAATTATTTCAGAACTAAATGATTGCTATGTTATTTGTTGGAAAAGAAGATAAATCCCCCATACTACCTTTGATCAGTAGGGGCCACCGATGGGCTTAAAAAAAAATTTCTTCAGTCGGATGGAACGTTATAAGCCGTGGTTCTGTGTGTAGGAGATAAACCGTGGCTCTGTGTATAGGAGAACCAAACCCTGAGCACGTTAAAGAATACGCTGGATAACCTTGACGGGAAACTTCCCTCTGTCTCATAGCAGCTGTTCAGTGGGCCACCTTCTCCAAACTTTTTTAGCCCTCGGGGTCCTTGTGACCTGACCACTTAGCCTATTCTGATCAAAAACAATGCTTCTCAATAGTAAACCCACAACCCACCCTGAAATAGTTTAGATTCTTAAAAATGGCTATGGCAGGGTTAAATACGCTGCCATGATGCTTTCATATGCAATGGACTGTAATTGATTCAGTTATAAACAACTCTCGTTAACTCGAACCTCTTTATCTCTGATTTCTCATTAACTCAATTATTTTTAAATTCCCAACCGAATATATTAATTGTATTTTCTTTCCCTTTAGCTCGAACTATTTTTTTTTTCAGACTCACCTAGATATCTCGAAATTTTATGAAGAATATTTGAAAGAAAAATCCCTCTTTTGATAAGTTTTCTATTTGTCATGGCAGTCCTGATCTAGAAAAGAAATCGAGGGGGGGGGGGAGAGCAAGAAACACAATCGAGCTGTGGAAATGTAAAAGGGTGAGCCAAGACACTGGATTTCCAAACAGTATAACATTTCCCAATCCTGTTTACAGGACTTTTTACTTAAAACATTTCTTGAAAAATGCATGAAATATGAGTAAGTCTAACAATTTTTGCTCTCTTACTAGCATTGTAAAGTTCCAATTCCTATATCCCTACCCTGGGTGTGGGGCGGGGGTGGCTCAGTCGTTAGCGCGCCAGGCTCGAAATCTGTAGTTCCCAGGTTCGAGTCCCAGCTGGGTCAGCGTTTGAGATTTATCTCCGCAAAATTCCCCGCCCTGCCCACGGTCAGTAGGGGACAGCGATGGGCTTGGAAAGGTCGCCGTCCGTCGGATGGGACGTTAAGCCGTGGCTCCGTGTGTGGGAGAGCCATACCCTTGCGCACGTTAAAGAACACGCTGGATGGCCTTGACGGGAGGCTACCATCTGTCTCCCAACAGCTGTTCCAGTGGGTCCGCTCCCCTAATCTTCTCTGAGCCTTCGGGATCCATATGACCTGGCCATTTAGCCCATGGTGTGCAAAAAAGTGCCGCTCAGAGGTAAAACAACCCAACCCTAGAAATAGATTGAAAAAACTATGAGCCCTAAAATTAGAAAATAAGCTTCAAGCATATCTATGGTATAATTAGTCACTTAAATTCGTATTCACTTCATAGGAAGATAGGGCGCCGACAATCTTGTGAGTAGGTAAATCGGCGCTTTATATTTCTTTGAAGTGAATACGAACTCGGTGACTACGTTTTAGGACGCATATAGAAAGGTAGTTTTTTTTTACCTTTTTAATTTATATATATATTTTTTGTCACGAAAAACCTTCACAAACGTTTGATTCCTAAACATCGGCCACATTTTTCGTCCCTTTTGGAGTCGTGTTTGAGGTGGCCCATGGCATTAGAAACGTCACAAGCTTCAATTTGAGATATAAGTCTTTAAGGTGGACCCTCGCGAAATTCTGCCCCACCCCTTTCTTAGGGGAGAGGAGAATGGTGGGACGAAATAGCTTACGATGGTCATCATATGAACTTTCATTTGATACCAAACCCGTAACTCTAGGCCCTCGCAGGGGCGGGGGTGGCTCAGTTGGTAGCTCGCCAGGCTCATAATCTATAGTTCCCAGGTTCGAGTCCCAGCTGGGTCAGCGTTGAGATTTATCTCCGCAAAATTCCGCCCCCCCCCCACTGCCCACAGTCAGTAGGGGACACCGATGGGCTTGGAAAGGCCGCCGTCCGTCGGATGGGACGTTAAGCCGTGACCCCGTGTGCGGGAGAGCCATACCCTGTGCACGTTAAAGAACACGCTGGATGGCCTTGACGGGAGACTACCATCTGTCTCCCAACAGCTGTTCCAGTGGGTCCCTTCCCCCCAACCTTCTCTGAGCCTCGGGGTCCTTGTGACCTGGCCATATAGCCCATGGTGTGCAAAAAAGTGCTGCTCAGAGGTAAAACAACCCAACTCTAGGCCCTCGCATTCGGAAGATAGAATGACTTTCACATTTCCCGTTTTTTTTGGGGGGGGGGGGCGAGAGAAAGGAAGGGGTTTTATTTTTGTTATGCACAACACTGCCCAACTCAGAAGCTTTCATTTGATATACAACTTGTTACTTTCGGCACTCGCTTTCTGGGGATATAGCGGAAAAATAATTTTGATATTTCCCATTTTTCAGGGGGAAGAAAGCATTGGGGTCAATTTTTTACAACCTATGACATTCCCCACTCTAAAATTTAATTTTAATAGTAATAAATGGAAGGTAAATATTATTTTCAGTGACTCCATTTGGGAAAATTAACAGATATATCGCATTATAATATACTACACATTACTATTTTTCGACCCATAAATCATTGTTTCTCCATCGCGTTCGAAAGATATGGTGGAACAACTGTTTCGACAAATCCCCAAATTGGCAAATGTAGAGCGAAAAGCAATAACTATGAAATTTCATTTCATATGGAATATCGTTTTAATCTCTCTTGTCCGTTGGAGTATTTTAATAATTGGGAAAAGCCCTACTGAAGTATTATTTTCGGACCTACACCCTCCCACCCTAACCTAAATTCTCAGACTCTCCTCCCCGAAACGAAATTCCCGAATCGTTCCGAAACGAAATTCCCGAATCCTCTCCAAAACCAAATTCCCGAATCCCTCACCGAAACCAAATTCCCGAATCCCTCACCGAAACGAAATTCCCGAATCCCTCACCGAAACCAAATTCCCGAATCCCTCACCGAAACCAAATTCCCGAATCCCTCACCGAAACCAAATTCCCGAATCCCTCACCGAAACCAAATTCCCGAATCCCTCACCGAAACCAAATTCCCGAATCCCTCACCGAAACCAAATTCCCGAATCCCTCACCGAAACCAAATTCCCGAATCCCTCACCGAAACCAAATTCCCGAATCCACACCGAAACCAAATTCCCGAATCCTCTCCGAAACCAAATTCCCGAATCCTCTCCGAAACCAAATTCCCGAATCGTCTCCGAAACCAAATTCCCCGATTCCTCTCCGATACCAAATTCCCGATTCCTCACCGAAACCAAATTCCCGAACCCTTCTCCCCCATGAAACTAAATCCTGTACGTACCTGAATATAAAAAATTCCAAAGTTCCAAGGCAAGTTACTCTTACAATTATCTGAATGTTTATTTTGAGAGAAGTTTCATAAATTCTATTCTTGTATTTAGGAAAGGATGAAAGTTGGAAAGTGGCAAAATTTACTCTAGCACAACGAGGAGCCTACCTTCTGGAAACAGGTATTTTTTCTGATGTACAGTTCCTGGTAGGCAAAGGAAACAATGTGCGGATAATGTCAGCTCACAAACTCTTTTTGTCCATTGAAAGTAATATGTTTGCCACCATGATGAAAATTCCAGGACTAAGAGAAGACGAACCTATACCACTCCCAGATATTACTCCACTCAACTTCTTTAGAGCGTTAGGGTAAGTGGTATTAGTTTTATTCAAATGCATCAATTAAGAATTGATATATATTGTTTACTTTTGATACATTGGGGCGGGGGTGGCTCAGTCGGTAGCGCGCCAGGCTCGTAATCTGTAGTTCGCAGGTTCTAGTCCCAGCTGGGTCAGCGTTGAGATTTATCTCCGCAAAATTCCCCGCCCTGCCCACGGTCAGTAGGGGACACCGATGGGCTTGGAAAGGCCGCCGTCCGTCGGATGGGACGTTAAGCAGTGGTCCCGTGTGCGGGAGAGCCATACCCTGTGCACGTTAAAGAACACGCTGGATGGCCTTGACGGGAGGCTACCATCTGTCTCCCAACAGCTGTTCAAGTGGCTCCCCTCCCCCAACCTTCTCTGAGCCTTCGGGGTCCATGTGACCTGGCCATTTAGCCCATGGTGTGCAAAACAGTGTCGCTCAGAGGTAAAACAACCCAAACAACTTTTGATACATAATTTTAACACTGTAATCTCAACAAATTTTGTGAATTTTTTTCCCTATGCTCTAGAAAGATTTCTTAATGCAAGGAGAAGTTTCATAAATTCACGTCTGTTACAGAAAAGAATAGTTGTTTTTCAAATTGTGAATCTTTTGCCCACAGTGAGATAAAGAGGTAGGTTAAAAGGACCCAGAGTTGGAGGAAGAGGACCCACTGAACAGTTGTTAGTAATCATAAGCATAAATCTCAACGCTGACCTAACTGGGACTCGAACCTGGGAACTGCAGATTACGAACTTGCCACGCTCCCTACTGAGCCACCGCTGCCGAGGGTCTTGGAAAAGCCGCCGTCCGTCGGATGGGACGTTAAACCGTGGACCCCGTGTGCGGGAGAGCCATACCCTGTGCACGTTAAAGAACACACTGGATGGCCTTGACGGGAGGCTTGACGGGAACCAAATTTTTTTTTCTGAGCTCTTGGGGTCTTTGTGAGGAAGCCATTTAGCTCATGGTGTGCAAAAAACTTCGGTTCAGAGGTAAACCCCAAATGGAAATAAGCAGATCAAGTTTTCTTATTAGTCCCAAGTATCAATAGCTTTCTAGGGTTGGGTTGTTTTACCTCTGAGCGGCACTTTTTTGCACACCATGGGCTAAATGGGCAGGTCACATGGACCCCGAAGCTCAGAGAAGGTTGGGGGAGGGGACCCACTGGAACAGCTGTTGGGAGACAGATGGTAGCTCCCGTCAAGGCCATCCAGAGTGTTCTTTATCGTGCACAGGGTATGTCTCTCCCGACACGGGGCCACGGCTTAACGTCCCATCCGACGGACGGCGGCCTTTCCAAACCCATCGGTGTCCCCTACTGACCGTGGGCAGGGCGGGGAATTTTGCAGAGATAAATCTCAACGCTGACCCAGCTGGGACTCGAACCTGGGAACTACAGATTACGAGCCTGGCGCGCTACCGACTGAGTCACCCCCGCCCCCAATAACTTTCTAACAATAAAGTTTATTGCTAGATTAATCTTGCATTATAAACCTCAATTTTAAAGGAAGACTTATGAAAAACAATAAATTTCTAATTACTAAAAATATTTTTTTCCTTTCAGATATATTTATACTCATCAGTTATATTTAGAAGACCTGGAGGAAGCGCTTCAAGTCTATGATGTTGCCCTGAAATATTCGATCCCCTCTCTGCAAAAAGAATGTAGAAAATATTTCCCAAAAGCAAAGCTGCACCCAGAAACTGTATGCAGGGTTTTCGAGATTGCTAAATTTCTATCCATCGAATCGCTTTGGAAACGATGTATGATTTTCATATTAGATTCGACAGCCGAAGTTCTCAGGAGTAAAGCCTTTCGCAATGCAAACCAGGAAACGGTGCAGATGATCTTAACGAAAAGTCAGGTCTCAACTGCCTCAAAGTGTGAATTATTTATAGCAGTATTGGCTTGGGGACGAACTAAATGCAGTCGCCAGAACTTGGAAGATAATTTTACAAACATCAGAACTTTTCTGAATCCTTTAGTTCCTTACATTCGCAATTTGAAAATGTCCATTAAAGAGTTTACAAAAGCTGTTGATGATGCTGAGGGGGTATTTGACCGTTCACAAATGATTGATTTTTACCTGAAGATAATGTAAAACTAAAGTAGAAGCATTTTAAAAATACCGTTATCTTCTGAAGTAATTCTCAGAGCATAGGGATCATCCATCACAGAACGCATGGACCATCTCGTCAGACATTGTGCTGGACTAATTTAGAAACCTTCAACTTCAGTATTCCTTATTTTAATACGTATGAGATTATACAAAGATCTGATACGTCAGCCGTTTTTTCAGATTCAACAGTAACTTTGCAAAAAAGACTTAAGAAACCAGAAAGTGAATGTATTTGCCAGATGGGGGCGGGGGTGGCTCAGTCGGTAGCGCGCCAGGCTCGTAATCTGTAGTTCCCAGGTTCGAGTCCCAGCTGGATCAGCGTTGAGATTTATCTCCGTAAAACTCCCTGCCCACGGTCAGTAGGGGACACCTATGTGCTTGGAAAGGCCGCCGTCCGTCGGATGGGATGTTAAGCCGTGGCCCCGTATGTGGGAGAGCCATACCCTGTGCACGTTAAAGAACACGCTGGATGACCTTGACGGGAGGCTACCATCTGTCTCCTAATAGCTGTTCCAGTGGGTGCCCTCCCCCAACCTTCTCTGAGCCTTCGGGGTCCATGTGACCTGTCCATTTAGCCCATGGTGTGCAAAAAGTGCCGCTCAGAGGTAAAACAACCCAACTGATAACTTGGACTGTTGTTAAGCTAATGTTAGAATTTTGTTTCTATTGCATCTGGTAATACACAGGTCTGGTAATGCACATTTAATATAAGTTGCTATTGATACAGATGAATTTGAAAACAATGGCTGCAAAGCCGAATAAAAGACGCTCAAGATTTTAAAATAGCATTGTGAATCCATTAGTAAAGAGTGTTTCGTGATAAAGTAGTTGAATATATTTTTTAGTTTTAAAATAAACTGTGTGAAACTAAAGTTCATTTTGTGTTTTCTATATTGTAAAGCAGTTTGAGACAGAGGTTCAGGTACCTTTGGGGATACAGTAAAATCAGAAGTGTGGGGCTTGATATAATTTATGTTTTATATTATTATATTATTTCTTTTATTATTAAAATTTCGTAGATTGAAAAAAATCATTTTTGGTTGAAAATTACTTATTTTACAATCATCGGAATTCTATTTTAAAAGATCCTACAGTAAAGAATACATGAACAAGGAAAAATCTCGGCTATTATTACTTGGAGAGGAAGATTTCTTAGCGGGTAAAGCTCATAATCTGCAGTTCCCAGGTTTGAGTTCCAACTCCGATTTGCTAGCGTTGAGATATATCTCCGCAAAACTCATCCTGTCCTCTGTCGGTGAATACCGACGGGTTTCGAAAGTCCTCCTTCCATTGGATGAGAGTGAACCGGGGGGGGGGGTCTCAGTCGGTAGCGCGCCAGGCTCGTAATCTGTAGTTCCCAGGTTCGAGTCCCAGCTGGGTCAGCGTTGAGATTTATCTCCGCAAAATTTCCCGCCCTGTCCACAGTAGGGGACACCGATGGGATTGGAAAGGCCGCCATCCGTAGGATGGGACGTTAAGCCGTGATCCCATGTGCGGGAGAGCCATACCTTGTGCACGTTAAAGAACACGCTGGATGGCCTTGACGGGAGGCTACCATCTGTCAGCAGCTGTTCCAGTGGGTCCCCTCCCCCAACCTTCCCTGAGCCTTCGGGGTCCTTGTGACCTGGCCATTTAGCCCATAGTGTGCAAAAAAGTGCCACTCAGAGGTAAAATAACCCAACGTTAAAGAACACGCTGGATGGCTTTGACGGGGGGCTACCATCTGTCTCCCAACAGCTGTTCCAGTGGGTCCCCTCCCCCAACCTTCTCTGAGCCTTCGGGGTCCTTGTGATCTGGCCGTTTAGCCCATGGTGTGAAAAAAAGTGTTGCTCAGAGGTAAAACAACCCAACCCTAAAAATCTAGACATTTCTTATGTATATATTTCTAATATCACTGGTACAGTATAATAATTTTTATACTGATGTTCATTTGTAAATATGCATTATTTTGAAAAAAAAAAAAACAGGTGTATTAGAGTTATGATAAATGCTAATAATTTCCTCCTAAAATATATATATTTGTAAATAAACATTAGTATAAAAAAATATTACTGAAATTCACCAGTGATAATAATGGAAGTAAATATTTAAGAAATGTGTAGATTTTTCGGACTACCTATGCTGATGTCGTAGCTTAGTTTTACGGCCTTCTGTTATAGGAGGTGTTTGGACGGGGCCTGCTTTAGTTGGTTATTTTTACCCGTCGATTTAAAACTTAAATATCCTTTGGCCTAGATCAATTAGAGTTAGAAGAATAAGTGCTCTGTAGTTTCCTGCTGTCTGATTTTTCTTAAATCGCTTTCAATAAAGACTAGATAATGCTTTCACTTTACAGTCTGTCTGTTCGTCTGTAGATATTGAAACTGGAGCGTGTGCAGTTACTGCACACGCTCCAGTTTGCTGTGAACGGTAACTGCACACGCTCAATATTTCCGTGAGTGAGCCCACACGATCTAGTATCAAAATAATATGACCACCTACAGTCGCTCAAAGAAGTATCCGAACACTGTGGTTGATTACAGAATTCAGAAAAAATATCTGGCAACGATTATTTTTAGAAATTAGTCATCTGGCAACCTTCGTGTCACGTGACACGAAGGTTGCCAAGTCACTAATAGTGTTCGGATATTTATTTGCGCGACCCTACCTCCCTCGTAGAGGTAACTAATGATGAAATATTATTATTCGCGCTTCGGGAGGCAACTTTTCAAAAATTGCGCCCTTCAAACGAATATTGCAAGCGATGTATTTATGCTAGATATTTGATATTTTGCTGGTGGAATGTAAAAGTCACGAGGTTTGCATTAGCAATAATAAGTTACCCCTTACTCCACAAGGTGGGGCGGGGGTGGCTCAGTCGGTAGCGCGCCAGGCTCGTAATCTGCAGTTCCCAGGTTCGAGTCCCAGCTGGGTCAGCGTTGAGATTTATCTCCGCAAAATTCCCCGCCCTGCCCACGATCAGTAGGAGACACCGATGGGCTTGGAAAGGCCACCGTCCGTCAGATGGGACGTTAAGCCGTGGCCCCGTGTGCGGGAGAGCTATACCCTGTGCACGTTAAAGAACACGCTGGATGGCCTTGACGGGAGGCTACCATCTGTATCCCAACAGCTGTTCCAGTGGGTCCCCTCCCCCAACCTTCTCTGAGCCTTCGGGGTCCATGTGACCTGGCCATTTAGCCCATGGTGTGCAAAAAAGTGCCGCTCAGAGGTAAAACAACCCAACCCATCCTTTTTACAACTACCGCACTGAAAGGAATTTGGCCCTTTAATTTACGGATTACATATGAGTGCAAACTTACCTTTCCAGTGTCCACTTTCCTGCTAAATCTCAGATTCTTTTGATTGCCATCTGTACCGATACATTTGATAAGAGATCGAACATCGAGTTGAGGAAGCTCTTCCCACACATTCTGCAAGGTTAGATGAGCATTGAATTCACCTGAAACAAAAAGAACGAAAAAGCGTTTTCAATAAAATAATGATTTAGGTTTAACGAGACGGAGAAAATTTCGTTTCCACTTATTTTTTTTTATCTCCGAAAAATTCCTTGTCCTGCCCCCGGTCATTAGGGGACATCGATGGGTTTGGAAATGCCGCCATCCGTCGTGGCTCCGTGTGCGGAAGAACCATACCTTGTGCACGTTAAAGAACACGCTGGACGGCCTTGACGGGAGGCTACTGTCTCCCAACAGCTGTTTCAGAGGGTCCCCTCTCCCAACCTTCTCTGAGCCTTCAGGGTCCTTGTGACCTGGATCCCGAAGGTTTTTTGCACACCCATGGTGTGCAAAAAAGTGTCGCTCAGAGGTAAAACAACCCAACCCAACTTATTTTTATCTGCTAAATTAATAAGAAAGGAAAAGCTACTCAATAATTTCGGCTGAAATTTTTAAAGTTATATTTTTACTGAGTAGGCACTTAATAATTTCTCTCACGAGAAATTAACAGCAAAACAAAATTGATAACATTCATGGATAAAAGCAGCACTTAATAACATAATTTCTCGAATGAAATGAGGGCGGGGATTGCTCAATCGGTAGCGCGCTGGGCTCGTAATCTGAAGTTCCCAGGTTCGAGTCCCTTCTGCGCTAGCTTTGAGGATTTATCCCCGTAAAACTCCCCTCCTTGACCTCGGTCAGTAGAGGACACGGATGGGCTTGGAAAGGTCGCCGTCCGTCGGATGGGACATATAGCCGATGCACTGTTTGCGGGAGAGACATACGCTATGCATGTTAAAGGATACCCTGGATGACCTGACGCGAGGCTATCATCTGTCTCTTTAACAGTTGTCTAATGGCTTCTCTTTCCCCAACCTTCTCGGAGTCCTTGTGACCTGGTCATTTAGCCCATTGTGTGGAAAAAAAGTGCCTCTCAGAGGTAACCCAACCCAAATGGGGGTAAATTATAAATTCAGAAGTATTTTATTGTAAGGACTTTTGGTTTCTGTTAAGGAAAAAAGATTTCAGCTTTAAAGATTGTTTAAAAAATATAAACACAGTTTTAAAAAATTACAATTTAACCTTAATAATTTACGGCACGTACTTTCAATAATAATTCGTGCTCCTATTATTAGCTGCTATCTGTATAGTGAGGGAAGATGACGGAGTAAATCTTTGTGAAAGAAAATGTTCGATCTAATTGCGTTCTGTCCTGTTGGATGACAGTATGCTTGATTTGGTTGGTTTTTTCACCTCTTAGCGGCACTTTTTTGCACACCATGGGCTAAATGACCAGGTCACAAGGACCCCGAAGACTCAGTTGGGTTGTTTTGCCTCTGAGCGGCACTTTTTTGCTCATAATAGGCTAAATGGCCAGGTCACAAGGATCTCGAAGGCTCAGAGAAGGTTGGGGGAGCGGACCTACTGGAACATCTGTTGGGAGACAGATGGTAGCCTCCCGTCAAGGCCATCCAGCGTGTTCTTTAACGTGCACAGAGTATGGCTCTCCCGCACACATGACCACGGCTTAACGTCCCATCCGACGGTCGGCGACCTTTTCAAGCCCATCGGTGTCCCCTACTGACCATGGTCAAGGCGGGGAGTTTTGCGGAGATAAATCTCAACGCTGACCGAGCTGGGACTCGAACCTAGGAACAGCAGATTACGAGCCTGGCGAGCTACAGACTGAGCCACCCCCGCCCACAGTATGTTTGACTACGGATCAAAAGGAATTGGATTCGAGCCCCGAATGAGGCGAGGATGTTTCTTCTCTCGTGTTGCCTTTCTGCTCAGCTCTCACCATCCTTACAGACCTCGTCTCTAGCAATTGCACTGACAGGTTCCAGTCAGCCCGTTTTGACAAGCAGATGCTTGAGGGGTAATTTCAAAATAAATTAGTTTACCTATCAGCGGCATTTTTATGCCCATAATGGATTAAATGGCAGAAGGAAGAAGATAACAAGGACTCGAACAAGGTTACACGGATCCCAAGGGTTCAAATTTGAGTAGAGAAATCCATTAAGGAGACAAATGGAAGAAGGTAACAAGGACTCCAACAAGGTTACACGGATCCCAAGGGCTCAGATTTGAGTAGAGAAATCCACTAAGGAGACAAATGGAAGAAGGTAACAAGGACTCCAACAAGGTTACACGGATCCCAAGGGTTCAGATTTGAATAGAGAAATCCACTAAGGAGACAAATGGAAGAAGGTAACAAGGACTCCAACAAGGTTACACGGCTCCCAAGGGTTCAGATTTGAGTAGAGAAATCCACTAAGGAGACAAATGGAATCTTCCCTTCAACCATTCGGTGAGTTCTTAAAATTGTTCGACTCATGGCCCTCATGCACGTGAGGCTACCGTGTAACGTCTCACCCGACGGACATTTATATACCGGAACGCCATTGTGATTCGATTCATTCATTTATCGTCAACCCTCCTTTAATTTCTTTCGTGATCCGAGACTAATCTTCATGATGTAGAAAAAAGTTTTTTCAAGAAAAAGGAGATAACCTAGACGCTCCATCAGGCTTGTTCTGGTTTCTCATGCAACACACAACCATGCCATCCCTGGACTCGAACCCAGGCCACAGCAGCCGCAACGTCATCACGAACCAACACGATACCACTCAGCAGACCCGGATCGATAAAAAATACCAAGGGGGGGGGGGGGACAAAAAATTCAATCGAGCCAGGAAATAGCAAAAGGAGACTGGATTTTCATATAATCAAATATTTCCGACTTCTATTTAGAGTCTTTGAAAATGCATGAAATACATATAATTTTAATATTTTTTGCCTCTATTACCACTACTAGTGTTCTTATAAACGGGGCATGACCCCCTTACCCAACGACTCCCCCACCCCTGTATCGGATCCTGCCACTGAGCCACCGAGGCGGTTTATCTGCTATTAAAATATAATTCACAATAGTTACCGGTAACCCTCGTTTAAAAGGGGCGGGGGTGGCTTAGTCGGTAGCGCGCCAGGCTCGTAATCTGCAGTTCCCACGTTCGAGTACCAGCTGAGTCAGCATTGATATTTACCTGCACAAAATTCCCCGCCCTGCCTGTTACGTGTAACCACAGGACACGCACACGTCCTTACGATGGGACGTAAAGCCATGGCTACGTGTAAGCACAGGACACGCACACGTCCTTACGATGGGACATAAAGCTGTGGCTACGTGTAAGCACAGGACACGCACACGTCCTTACGATGGGGCATAATGCCGTGGCTACATGTAAGCACAGGACACACACACGTCCTTACGATGGGGTGTAATGCTGTGGCTATGTGTAAGCACAGGACACGCACACGTCCTTACGATGGGGCGTAAAGCCGTGGCTACGTGTAAGCACAGGACACGCACACGTCCTAACGATGCAACGTAAAGCCGTGGCTACGTGTAAGCACAGAACACGCACACGTCCTTACGATGGGACGTAAAGCCGTGGCTATGTGTAAGCACAGGACACGCACACGTCCTTACGATGGGGTATAATGCTGTGGCTACGTGTAAGCACAGGACACGCACACATCCTAATGATGCAACGTAAAGCCATGGCAACGTGTAAGCACAGGACACGCACACGTCCTTACGATGGAACGTAAAGCCATGGCTACGTGTAAGCACAGGACAAGCACACGTCCTTACGATGGGACGTAAAGCTGTGGCTATGTGTAAGCACAGGACACGCACACGTCTTTACGATAGGACGTAAAGCCATGGCTATGTGTAAGCACAGGACACGCACACGTCCTAACGATGCAACGTAAAGACGTGGCTACATGTAAGCACAGGACACGCACACGTCCTTACGATGGGACGTAAAGCCATGGCTACGTGTAAGCACAGGACACGCACTCGTCCTTACGATGGGACATAAAGCCGTGGCTACGTGTAAGCACAGGACACGCACACGTCCTTATGATGGGACGTAAAGCCATGGCTACGTGTAAGCACAGGACACGCACACGTCCTTACGATGGGACGTAAAGCTGTGGCTATGTGTAAGCACAGGACACGCACACGTCCTTATGATGGGGCATAATGCTGTGGCTACATGTAAGCACAGGGCACACACACGTCCAAACGATGGGGCGTAATGCTGTGGCTACGTGTAAGCACAGGACACGCACACGTCCTTACGATGGGACGTAAAGCCGTGGCTATGTGTAAGCATAGGACACGCACACGTCCTAACGATGGGGTGTAATGCCGTGGCTACATGTAAGCACAAGACACACACACGTCCTTACGATGGGACGTAAAGCCGTGGCTACGTGTAAGCACAGGACACGCACACGTCCTTACGATGGGACATAAAGCCATGGCTACGTGTAAGCACAGGACACACACACACGTCCTACGATGGAACATAAAGCCGTGGCTACGTGTAAGCACAGGACACGCACACGTCCTTACGATGGGACGTAAAGCTGTGGCTATGTGTAAGCACAGGACACGCACACGTCCTTATGATGGGGCATAATGCTGTGGCTACATGTAAGCACAGGGCACACACACGTCCAAACGATGGGGCGTAATGCTGTGGCTACGTGTAAGCACAGGACACGCACACGTCCTTACGATGGGACGTAAAGCCGTGGCTATGTGTAAGCATAGGACACGCACACGTCCTAACGATGGGGTGTAATGCCGTGGCTACATGTAAGCACAAGACACACACACGTCCTTACGATGGGACGTAAAGCCGTGGCTACGTGTAAGCACAGGACACGCACACGTCCTTACGATGGGACGTAAAGCCATGGCTACGTGTAAGCACAGGACACACACACACGTCCTACGATGGAACATAAAGCCGTGGCTACGTGTAAGCACAGGACACGCACACGTCCTTACGATGGGGCGTAATGCCATGGCTACATGTAAGCACAGGACACACACATGTCCTTACAATGGGACGTAAAGCCGTGGCTACGTTTAAGCACAGGACCCACACACTCCTTACGATGGGACGTAAAGCCATGGCTACGTTTAAGCACAGGACCCACACACGTCCTTACGATGGGACGTAAAGCCATGGCTACGTGTAAGCGCAGGACACGCACACGTCCTTATGATGGGGCGTAATGCCGTGGTTACATGTAAGCACAGGACACACAAACGTCCTTACGATGGGACGTAAAGCTGTAGCTACGTGTAAGCACAGGACACCCACACGTCCTTAAGATGCGGCGTAATGCCGTAGCTAGGTGTAAGTACAGGACACGCACACGTCCTTACGATGGGACGTAAATCTATGGCTACATGTAAGCACAGGACACGCACGCGTCCTTACGATGGGACGTAAAGCCGTGGCTACGTGTAAGCACAGGACACGCACACATCCTTACGATGGGATGTAAAGCCGTGGCTACGTGTAAGCACAGGACACGAACACGTCCTTACAATGGGACGTAATGTTGTGGCTACGTGTAAGCACAGGACACGCACACGTCCTAACGATGCAACGTAAAGCCATGGCTACGTGTAAGCACAGGACACGCACCCGTCCTTACGATGGGACGTAAAGCCATGGCTACGCGTAAGCACAGGACACGCACACGTCCTTACGATGGGACGTAAAGCTGTGGCTATGTGTAAGCACAGGACACGCACACGTCTTTACGATGGGACGTAAAGCCGTGGCTATGTGTAAGCACAGGACACGCACACGTCCTAACGATGCGACGTAAAGACGTGGCTACGTGTAAGCACAGGAGACACACACGTCCTTACGATGGGATGTAAAGCCGTGGCTACGTGTAAGCACAGGACACGCACATGTCCTTACGATGGGACGTAAAGCCGTGGCTACGTGTAAGCACAGGACACGCACACGTCCTTACGATGGGACGTAAAGCCATGGCTACGTGTAAGCACAGGACACGCACACGACCTTACGATGGGACGTAAAGCTGTGGCTATGTGTAAGCACAGGACACGCACACGTCCTTACGATGGGGCATAATGCCGTGGCTACATGTAAGCACAGGACACACACACGTCCTTACGATGGGGCGTAATGCTGTGGCTATGTGTAAGCACAGGACACGCACACGTCCTTACGATGGGACGTAAAGCTGTGGCTATGTGTAAGCACAGGACACGCACACGTCCTTACGATGGGGCATAATGCTGTAGCTACGTGTAAGCACAGGACACGCACACGTCTTTACGATGGGACATAAAGCCGTGGCTGCGTGTAAGCACAGGACACACACACGTCCTAACGATGCGACGTAAAGCCGTGGCTACGTGTAAGCACAGGACACGCACACGTCCTTACGATGGGGCGTAATGCTGTGGCTGCGTGTAAGCACAGGACACGCACACGTCCTTACGATGGGGCGTAATGCTGTGGCTGCGTGTAAGCACAGGACACGCACACGTCCTTACGATGGGACGTAAAGCCGTGGCTACGTGTAAGCATAGGACACGTACACGCCCTTACGATGGGAAGTAAAGGCATGGCTACGTGTAAGCACAGGACATGCACACGTCCTTACGATGGGGTGTAATGCCGTGGCTACATGTAAGCACAGGACACACACACGTCCTTACAATGGGACGTAAAGCCATGGCTACGTTTAAGCACAGGACCCGCACACTCCTTACGATGGGACGTAAACCCGTGGCTACGTTTAAGCACAGGACCCACATACGTCCTTACGATGGGACGTAAAGCCGTGGCTACGTGTAAGCACAAGACACGCACACGTCCTTACGATGGGACGTAAAGCCATGGCTACGTGTAAGCACAGGACACGCACACGTCCTTACGAGGGACGTAAAGCTGTGGCTATGTGTAAGCACAGGACACGCACACATCCTTACGATGGGGCATAATGCCGTGGCTACATGTAAGCACAGGACACACACACGTCCTTACGATGGGGCGTAATGCTGTGGCTACGTGTAAGCACAGGACACGCACACGTCCTTACGATGGGACGTAAAGCTGTGGCTATGTGTAAGCACAGGACACGCACACGTCCTTACGATGGGGCATAATGCTGTAGCTACGTGTAAGGACAGGACACGCACACTTCTTTACGATGGGACATAAAGCCGTGGCTGCGTGTAAGCACAGGACACGCACACGTCCTAACGATGCGATGTAAAGCCGTGGCTACGTGTAAGCACAGGACACACACACGTCCTTACGATGGGGCGTAATGCTGTGGCTGCGTGTAAGCACAGGACACGCACACGTCCTTACGACGGGACGTAAAGCCGTGGCTATGTGTAAGCATAGGACACGCACACGTCCTAACGATGGGGTGTAATGCCGTGGCTACATGTAAGCACAGGACACACACACATCCTTACGATGGGACGTAAAGCCGTGGCTACGTGTAAGAACAGGACACGCACACGTCCTTATGATGGGACGTAAAGCTGTGGCTATGTGTAAGCACAGGACACGCACACGTCCTTACGATGGGGCATAATGCTGTAGCTACGTGTAAGCACAGGATACGCACACGTCTTTACGATGGGACATAAAGCCGTGGCTGAGTGTAAGCACAGGACACGCACACGTCCTAACGATGCGATGTAAAGCCGTGGCTACGTGTAAGCACAGGACACGCACACGTTCTTACGATGGGACGTAAAGCTGTGGCTATGTGTAAGCACAGGACACGCACACGTCCTTACGATGGGGCGTAATGCTGTGGCTGCGTGTAAGCACAGGACACGCACACGTCCTTACGATGGGACGTAAAGTCATGGCTACGTGTAAGCACAGGACACACACACACGTCCTAACGATGGAACATAAAGCCGTGGCTACGTGTAAGCACAGGACACGCACACGTCCTTACGATGGGACGTAAAGCCGTGGCTACGTGTAAGCATAGGACACGCACACGTCCTTACGATGGGAAGTAAAGGCATGGCTACATGTAAGCACAGGACATGCACACGTCCTTACGATGGGGTGTAATGCCGTGGCTACATGTAAGCACAGGACACACACACGTCCTTACAATGGGATGTAAAGCCGTGGCTACGTTTAAGCACAGGACCCACACACTCCTTACGATGGGACGTAAAGCCATGGCTACGTGTAAGCGCAGGACACGCACACGTCCTTATGATGGGGCGTAATGCCGTGGCTACATGTAAGCACAGGACACACAAACGTCCTTACGATGGGACGTAAAGCCGTGGCTACGTGTAAGCACAGGACACGCACACGTCCTTACGATGGGGCATAAAGCCGTGGCTACATGTAAGCACAGGACACACACACACGCACAGTACTTACGATGGGACGTAATGTTATGGCTACGTGTAAGCACAAGACACGCACACGTCGTTACGATGGGACGTAAAGTCGTGGCTACGTGTGCGAAAGAGTGCATACGCACTCTCTCGTTTTTTCGTTGGAAACATAACGTAATTTTAAGCCCTCCCTACCTTAAGGCTTCAAGCAGGGAGGTACCAAGAATATAGTTGCGAAGGGAGGGGTATTGAATTTAATTTAGTGGAGGTCTGAGAATAAGACTTCAGAAGTGTTTCCCAGTTACAGAAATATTCCTCCGAACAGGGAGGTTAAAATTATATTCTATATGGAATCAAATTTTAAAGTTTTTTCTAAATTTATTTTACGTATCGATGGGGCTAAAATAAAATTGTACAAAAACAACTGTTTTGAATTTCAAAGCAGATAGAGAAGTTTGAGATTTTGTATGAAACGACTGGATTTTCTAGGGGGTGGGAATCCCCGAAATTTTGTGTAGGGATGAAATTTCGGTGTGGGGGAAATTTTGTCCTCGAACCACAAAGACTCAAGCCCGTCTAATGAGACTCAGACTTGTGAAGAAAAAAAGTTGGAAGTTTCTGGGTGCGCCACTGTATTTTACGTTTAATTTTATATTTCATTTGATTGAGCATAAATTTTTTTTGTCAATTACAAAATTATGGAAGGGAATTTAATATATTTAGTTTATAATCATTTTGAAAGTTCTATTTTCACTTTATAAATCTCATATCCGACGTTGAACTTAAAGCTTTTATTGATTCCTTCCTTTTCCCATAGATGGCGTGACTTCATTGATTTTCACAAACCGTCGCTAAAGTTTGGTTTTCGAGAATGTTAAGCCTACTTTCCGCAAGAAAACATATCCTTTTGATTCACTAATAAGGTTGAAGGGCAGAAGTGCAGTATTAGGTCCTCAGCAGCCATCTTGTTTTATTTCGTCGCGGTGAAAAACAGTCTGAATGGTAAAAGTAATCCATTCCGCATCTACCTTGAGATGCATATTGATATATATATATATAATTTAAAGGATATATATATACATATCTCATCGAAACAAGGGGGCGGGGGTGGCTCAGTCGGTAGCGCGTCAGGCTCGTAATCTGTAGTTCCCAGGTTCGAGTCCCAGCTGGGTCAGCGTTGAGATTTATCTCCGCAAAATTCCCCCCCCCCCTGCCCACGGTCAGTAGGGGACACCGATGGGCTTGGAAAGGCCGCCGTCCGTCGGATGGGACGTTAAGCCGTGGCCCCGTGTGTGGGAGAGCCATACCCTTTGCACGTTAAAGAACACGCTGGATGGCCTTGACGGGAGGCTACCATCTGTTCCCAACAGCTATTCCAGTGGGTCCCCTCCCCCAACCTTCTCAGAGCCTTCGGGGTTATGTGACCTGGCCATTTAGCTCATGGTGTGCAAAAAAGTGCCGCTCAGAGGTAACCCAACCCAACTCTTTCGCCCCACATTTAAAGGAGAAGACAGATAGGTAACTCTTTCAAATTGTACTGCACCGCCACCTAACATGAGACCCGAATTGCTCATTTTTCTCTCAGATCTCGCCTTGTTAAGACCACCATTATTCGGTTTCGTAACTTTCAACAGAAGAAGGAAAGATATGTTGATGTATAGCGTAAAATATCAGGAAAGGAAAAAATGTTTTAAACTAGTTACTTCACGAATATATAAAAATGAATTTGCAAATCACACTCTTAATATACTAGGATGGGTTGTTTCACCTCCGAGTGACACTTTTTTGCACACCATGAGCTAAATGGCCAGGTCACATGGACCCCGAAGACTCAGAGAAGGTTGGGGGAGGGGACCCACTGGAACAGCTGTTGGGAGACAGATGGTAGCCTCCGGAAAGATATGTTGATATATACCGTAAAATATCAGGAAAGGAAAAAATGTTTTAAACTAGTTACTTCACGAATATATAAAAATGAATATGCAAATCACACTCTTAATATACTAGGATGTGTTGTTTCACCTCTGAGTGGCGCTTTTTTGCACACCATGACCTAAATGGTCAGGTCACATGGACCCCAAAGACTCAGGGTTGGAAGACTCAAAGGTTGGGGGAGGGGACCCACTGGAACAGCTGTTGGGAGACAGATGGTAGCCTCTCGTCAAGGTCATCCAGCGTGTTCTTTAACGTGCACAGGGTATGGCTCTCCTGCACACGGGGCCACGGCCTAACGTCCCATCCGAAGGACGGCGGCCTTTCCAAGCCCATCGGTGTCCCCTACTGACCGTGGGCAGGGCGGGGAATTTTTGCGGAGAGAAATCTCAACGCTGACCCAGCTGGGACTCGAACCTGAGAACTGCAGATTACGAGCCTGGCGCGCTACCGACTGAGCCACCCCCGCCCCATATACTAGGAAAAAGACGGTAAAGGTACTCAGTGTTGAGTGCCGTCAAGTGTCGAATAAGTAGCAAAAAGCATCTTACCAACTACTCTGTCTATTTTCTTTACATTCTCTCATATATTATCAGTATTACTATAACACAAAAACAAACTGAATTATGAAAATACAACAGTATATTCGGCATTTAGTTTACAGTGAAACACAAATACTACACTTTAAAAAAAATTCAGCAAGCAGTTCTTGGCGTTGCGTAACGTCGCTAGACTGGCGACATCAGAAGTCCCCGGTTCAAAACCGGATGTTGGGAGCCTTTTTTTCGTGGTATACCCTTTGGAGCTTCCGGGCCTCGTTCATAGTGGCGCTGCGATCGCTTCTTATAACCATGAGGTCTACGGGAGTTACCAATCTCTACTCTCCTTCATCTGTGCTTCGATTGAAATTTGGAGGATAAATTTCTCTTAGAAATGGCTTCACCTTCAACCAATAGAAAAAGTAAGCATATTCCTTCAATTTGATAAAATATTACGTTACTTTTGATATCCAGTTTTTAATGGGCTATTTTTAATCTAATTATTTCGGAAAAAAGTGCTTGCTATTTTATTTGCTGGAAAAGCAGAGTCTAATTAAACCACCATACTACATTCAGTCAGAAAAGGGGCGGGGGTGGCTCAATCGGTAGCGCGCCAGGTTCGTAATCTGTAGTTCCCAAGTTCGAGTCCCAGCTGGGTCAACGTTGAGATTTATCTCCGCAAAATTCCCTGCCCTGGCCACGGTCAGTAGGGGACACCGATGGGCTTGGAAAGGACGCTAAGCCGTGGCCCCGTGTGCTGGAGAGCCACATCCTGTGCACGTTAAAGAACACGCAGAGGTAAATCAACTCAATCTGGGTATGTGCCTGAATAGGAAGCCCAAAGTTCCAGAGCAAGTTACTACTACAATTTTCTGAATGTTTATTTCGAGAGGAAGTTTCATAAATTCTATTCTTGTGTTTAGGAAAGGCTGAAAGTTGGGAAGATGCAAAATTTACTCTAGAACAACGAGGAGAATTGCTTCTGGCAACAGGTATTCATTCTGATGTACAGTTCCTGGTAGGCAGTGGAGAAAATGTGCGGATAATGCCAGCTCATAAGATCTTCTTGTCCGTCGAAAGTGCTACGTTTGCCGCCATGTTGATGCCTCGAACACGAAAAGAAGACGAGCCTATAATACTCCCAGACATTAATCCGAGCAACTTCTCTAAAGTGTTACGCTAGGTGATATTAGTGCATCAATTATAAAAGATACTTTATATCTATCACAAAAGCATTATTTTAAGACTACTCTCAACAAACAAATGGGGCGGGGGTGGCTCAGTCGGTAGCGCGCCAGGCTCGTAAATCTGTAGTTCCCAGGTTCGAATCCCAGCTGGGTCAGCGTTGAGATTTATCTCCGCAAAAATCCCCGCCCTGCCCACGGTCAGTAGGGGACACCGATGGGCTTGGGAAGGCCGCCGTCCGTCGGATGGGACATTAAGCCGTGGCTCCGTGTGCGGGAGAGCCATACCCTGTGCACGTTAAAGGAGGTTGCAAACTCCTTTTCCTAATCTCATCATTAGTTACAAAGTTGAACCACCTAATGCCCAAGATACTGCGTAAGCATCTGGAATCAAAAGCATCTAGTTTCCTGTTATCTTGTTTACAAAATGTCCAAGTTTCACTACCATAACTAACCCTAGAAAGAACCAAACTATTATACAGTCTAAATTTAGTCTTTAGGTGTATACGCCTATTTCTCCACACTCTCCATAGATTCTTAAAAGTCCCAGCAGCAATCCCTATTCGTCTGTTAATCTCATGCCGCACATCACCATTATCTGTTACATAGCTCCCAAGATAATTAAACTGTGACACCTGCTCAAGACTGCAACCATTCAGATTAACTGAATCACAGCCTGCCTGACCAATTTTCATCACTTTAGTTTTCTCTCTGTTTATAACCAAACCTACTCTACTACCAGTCTCATCAACAGCTCGAATGAAAGAGTTCATCTCATCAACATCATTTGCCAAAAGGGCTAAATCATCAGCATAATCTAAATCAGAAATTTTCGTATCTCCAGCCCATTTAAGGCCAAAATCTTTCCCTTGAAGTGAATTTCGCATAACATAATCAATAACCAAGCTAAAGAGAAAAGGAGACAAAATGCACCCTTGTCGAACACCAGAAGTAATGCTAAACCAATTGCTACACGCCTTACCAACTCTCACACACGACTCAGTGTTATTATAGAGAGCTTTCATAATGTTAACTAACTTGTCTGGTATACCATATGATCTCACAATCAACCACAAATTATGACGATCAACAGAGTCGAAAGCCTTTTTGAAATCAACAAAGCTAGCAACCAAAGGTTTCTGAAACTGTAAACATTTCTCAAGAATCTGCCTAAGTGAAAATATCTGATCTACACATCCCCTACCACTTCTGAATCCACATTGCTCATCACGCAATTGCCTGTCAACCAGATTCTTAATTCTATTAAGCACAATCATGGAAAGAACTTTACCTGGAACAGAGAGTAGGCTGATACCCCTATAGTTATCACAAGAACTGCGATCACCTTTTTTGAAAATAGGGATAACAATAGCTCTGGTAAAATCCTTAGGAACCATGCCTTTATCATAAAAGAGATTCAGAATTTCAGTCATCCAAGTGGTAACCGAAACATTCCCAGCTCTAAGCATTTCCGTAGTAATTTCATCTACCCCTGGGGATTTATGAAGTTTAAGCTTAGAAACAGCCAAACTAACTTCAGATTGTGTTATAGGGCCAACATTAAAGCCACCAATGCATCTATCATCATTGCAAACAATGGGAGTAGAACTAACTACATTGTTTAGAACATCACTGAAATGCTCAGCCCACCTAGCCATGACAGAATCCTCCCCTTCTATAACCTTACCTTGTTTATCCTTCAATCCTTGTATGCCTGTCCGTTTTCTACCACACAAAACATTAACTATCTGGTACAGCTCTCTGCTGTTGTGCTGTCTAACTGCTTCCTCGGCTTTGTCAGCCAAACCATCAAGCCAAAAATTTTTATCAGCAGCTAACTGATCCTTTACAAGTTTATTAAGGTCTCTGTAATGCTTTCTATTAGGACTAGTAGGGTTTTGATTAAGGGCATTCCTGCAGTTCTTTCTTTCCGAAATAAGCTCAAGTGCCTTATCACTCAGATAATTTTGCCTCTTCTGCTCCTTTTTTCCTAAAAGAGTACTGTTAGTGTCCAAAAAAGCCTGTTTAAAATGATCCCATTCTTCCTCAACTTCAGTAGTAAGCAAACCATGGCTGTCATAATGACTAAGTAACCTATCATGGTAAGCTTTGGCTATAACTGGATCTTTCAGAGCTTCAGTATTAAAAGTAAATTTTTTAACCCTAGCACAACACTTTTTAAGTTTAAGTTGCAACACACTTTTAACAAGGTAATGGTCAGATCCAATTTCAGCTCCCCTATATGCCCTGGTATTCCTAACAGAACTAGTCCATTTGCTGTTAATTAATATGTAATCAATCATATTCTTATGCAGCCCATCAGGTGAAACCCATGTGTACTTATGTATGTCGCGGTGTTTGTAATAAGTGTTAGTTATTCTGAATCCATTGAGTTTACTTACCTGTAGGAGACGTTGCCCATTGCTATTGCAGCTACCAATACCAAAAGGGCCTATTACTCCTCCCCAAAGGTCAGAGTCAGTACCAACTTTGGCATTGAAGTCACCAAGAACAAGGGTAATATCTCCTTTCTTGACAGAATTCAAAATATCCTGAAGTTGTTCATAAAACCTATCCTTCTCATCCTCATCGGCATCCTCAGTGGGGGCATAACAGCAGATAACATTCAAGTCTTTAACGCTTGTCTGAAATTTTGCTGTAAGAAACCTTTCATTAATGCACTCATATCCTAGAAGAGCATCACTAGCGTGTCTGCTGAGAAGCAGACCCACGCCTTGGTGATGCTTTTTGTCGTCCCTCCCTGAAAAGAGAAATTTAAGATTATTTTTAAGAATCTGACCTTTATCTGTCCATCTGGTCTCTTGCAAGCCGAGAATATCTAAATTATAACGGTGGAATTCTTGTGTGAGGACATCAAGAGAAAAAGCTCTGTGCAGAGTCCTCACATTCCAACTACCTATGGAGAGAAAATGGTTAGTGGGATGTTTAAAGAAACTATGTTTATTGAGAGAGGGAATGCCGACAATATCAAACAGCCCCCTAATCGCAGACATGGGGCAAAGACCCGTTCCCCCACTACTAAAGGCTGAAGCCATCTACACTGGAAGACTTCCTCCAATGTAGAATTTGACGATGCCAATAGAAGCAAAGAGTTCAGGTGCCTGCGATGACTTCTGCTCAGGATTAGCCACCAGCTGATAAACATATCCTGTGGATCTATTCACTTGGGGCTGTCAACCCACAAACAAAAAGAAAACACAGCGGAAGATTTTCCCTCCACAGAAGCCCACCAGTGCAGCAAAATCAGGATCCATAATCAAGCTCAGAGCCATATATCTGTCCAGTCCAGTAGGTTTATATGGTCAGCACCAGGACCCTGTGTGGTTGACCACTCCTCAGCAGGGTAGAGAAAAAAGAAAAGTAGCCATAGTTGTCCAGATCAGTAGGCCACACTAATCTGGCAGCCCTCCCCTTCCGTTCACTTCCACAAGAGAGTATCTCTTTTGAAAGTTACTAACGGTCCGCACCACGAGAAGGCGGGGTTGGACATTAGGTGCTAGGCCTGGCCGGTTCTATGCATCATCACAGGGGATTGGTGCATAGCTCTCCTTCCAGTGACTACCTAGCTACCATTTACAGACCACACTCGAGATTAGCAATACAGAAATTAAAAAGAATATTTGGTCAGAAAAAAAATTACGTTATTACAGACTTCCAAACATTAAAATCACTTCAGTTCCAAAATTAATATCATTTTAACCCATGATTACCATAACGCTATAATCTTCGTAACAGTTAATATGAGAGGCGGGGGTGGCTCACACGGTAGCGCGCCAGTAATCTGTAGTTCCCAGCAGGGGCGTAGCCATGGTGGGGATGGGGGGAGGCTACCCCCAAAAGTAACTCGGAGTTGGCAAAATTCGAAGCGACTTCGTAAAATCGAGATGAGTTGTAAAAATTTGTAATATTATTTTTGTAAAATTAAGGGGAGTTGTCAAAATCGAGGCAACTTGGAAAATCTAGGGCTGTTTGGAAAATGGAGAGACGTCAAAATTTAGAGTAGTGGGTAAATTTCGAAGCCACTTAGTAAAATACAGGTGAGTCGGCAAAATTGGGACAATTTGACAAAATCGTGGGGAGTTGGTAAAATTCAGGTAAGATGTAAAAATTTGGATTTTTTTTCTGTAAAATTATGGCGAGTTGGTAAAACTTAGGGAGTTGGCAAAATCTAGGGATAGTTGACAAAATTCGGAGTGATTTGGCAAAATCGTGGGGAGTTTATCAAAATTCAGGTGAGATGTAAAAATTTGGATTTTTTTTCTGTAAAATTATGGCGAGTCGCAAAATCCAGGGGCGGTTGGCAAAATTCGGAGTGACTTGGCAAAATCGTGGAGAGTTGACAAAATTCAGGTGAGATGTAAAAATTGCAATCTTTTTTCTAAAATAATGGCGTGTTGATAAAATCGAGGCAACTTCGCAATATCTAGGAGAGTTGGCAAATCTTGGGGGAGATGGCAAATTTCAGAGTGACTTTGCAAAAATTAGGTGAGATGTAAAAGTTTGGATTTTTTTTTCTGTAAAATTGTGACGAGATGGCAAAATCAAGGGCAGTTGACAAAATTCGAATCCACTAGGTAAAATACGGGCGAGTTGTGAAAAATTGGGATTGTTTTTGTGAAATTAAGAATTGACAAAATCGAGAAAACTTGGCAAATATTTTGGGAATTTGAAAAATTTGAAGTGACTTGGCAAATTCAGGAGAGATGTAAAAATTGGGATTATTTTGCAAAATTAAGGAGAGGATGTAAAATCGAGGCAACTTGGCAAAATCTAAGGAAGTTGGCAAAACTGGAAACCACTTGGTAAAGTACAGGTGAGTTGTGAAAATTGGGATTGGTTGTGGCATATAAACTGGCAGACTCCTGTCAGACCTCTGTGGCAAGCAGCTGCTTGAGGGGGTATTTATTTTTTTATTATTTTGTGAAATTAAGGAGAGTTGGAAAAACTGAGAACTTTGGCAAAATTCGAATCCACTTGGTAAAATATAGGCGATTTTTGAAAATTGGGATTTATTTTTTGAAATTAATGAGTGTTGGACAAATCGAGGAAACTTAACAAAATATAGGGCAGTTGACAAAATTCGTGGTAAAAACAGAGGAGTTGTGAAAATTGCACCTTTCTTGTGCAATTAAGGAGAGTTGATAAAATTCGAACTGACTTGGCAAATTCAGGGAAGATGTAAAAATTGAGATTTTTTCTGTAAAATTATGGCGAGTTGTCGAAATCTAGGGGATTTGCCAAAATTCGAATCCACTGGGTAAAATATAGGCGAGTTGACAAAATTTAGGGTAGATGGCAAAATTCGAATCCACTTGGTGAAATATAGGCGAGGTGTGATAATTGGGATTGGGTTTGTGAAATTAAGGAGGGTTGACAAAATCGAGAAATGTTGGCAAAATATTGGGGAGTTTGAAAATTTTGAAGTGACTTGACAAATAAGGAGAGATGTAAAGATGGGATTGAGATTGGTTTTGTGAAATTAAGGAGAGTTGGCCAAATCAAGGGAAAATTCGCACTGACTCGCTAAAATTCAGACGAGATGTAAATATTGGGATAATTTCTGTGAAATTATGGGTAGTTAGCAAAATTGGAAGTCAAATGGCAAAATGAAAGAGAGTTGTGAAATTGCCTTCCACCACGGAGCGAAAATGTAGACATGTTTGCTCAGTTGGCAAAATTTGATTATCGAGTTGGAAACTTTTTGATTTCTCTCCCCCCACAACCATAGTTCTTCGCTACGCCCCTGGGTCCCAGGTTCGAGTCCCAGCTGGGTCAGCGTTGAGATTTATATCCGCAAAATTCCACGGTCAGTAGGGGACACCAATGGGCTTGGACAGGCCGCCATCCGTCGGATGGGACATTAAACCGTGGCCCGTGTGCGGGAGAGCCATACCCTGTGCACGTTAAAGAACACACTGGATGGCCTTGACGGGAAGCTACCATCTATCTCCAAACAGCTGTTCCAGTGGGTCTGCTCTCCCAACCTTATCTGAGTCTTCGAGGTCCACGTGACCTGGCCATTTAGCCCATGGTGTGCAAAAAAGTGCCGCTCAGAGGAAAAACAACCCAACGTTAAAGAACACGCTGGATGGTCTTGACGGGAGGCTACCATCTGTCTCCCAACAGCTGTTCCAGTGAGTCTGCTCCCCCAACCTTCTCTGAGCCTTCGGGGTCCATGTGACCTGGCCATTTAGCCCATGGTGTGCAAAAAAAGTGCCGCTCAGAGGAAAAACAACCCAACGTTAAAGAACACGCTGGATGGTCTTGACGGGAAGCTACCATCTGTCTCCCAACAGCTGTTCCAGTGGGTCTGCTCTCCCAACCTTATCTGAGCCTTCGGGGTCCATGTGACCTGACCATTTAGCCCATGGTGTGCAAAAAAAAGTGCCGCTCAGAGGAAAAACAACCCAACGTTAAAGAACACACTGGATGGCCTTGACGGGAGGCTACCATCTGTCTCCCAACAGCTGTTCCAGTGGGTCTGCTCCCCCAGCCTTATCTGAGCCCTCGGGGTCCATGTGACCTGACCATTTAGCCCATGGTGTGCAAAAAAGTGCCGCTCAGAGGAAAAACAACCCAAAGTTAAAGAACACGCTGGATGGTCTTGACGGGAGGCTACCATCTGTCTCCCTACAGCTGTTCCAGTTGGTCTGCTCCCCCAACCTTATCTGAGCCTTCGGGGTCCATGTGACCTGACCATTTAGCCCATGGTGTGCAAAAAAGTGCCGCTCAGAGGAAAAACAACCCAAAGTTAAAGAACACGCTGGATGGTCTTGACGGGAGGCTACCATCTGTCTCCCTACAGCTGTTCCAGTTGGTCTGCTCCCCCAACCTTATCTGAGCCTTCGGGGTCCATGTGACCTGACCATTTAGCCCATGGTGTGCAAAAAAGTGCCGCTCAGAGGAAAAACAACCCAATGTTAAAGAACACACTGGATGGCCTTGACGGGAGGCTACCATCTGTCTCCCTACAGCTGTTCCAGTGGGTAGGCTCCCCCAACCTTATCTGAGCCTTCGGGGTCCATGTGACCTGACCATTTAGCCCATGGTGTGCAAAAAAAGTGCCTCTCAGAGGAAAAACAACCCAACCCAGTTAATATGATTATCAACATACGAAATCAACGATGGACAGCAATGCTGCAGCATCTTTTAGCTGATGAAAAATCCGTTTCCCAATTTACACCACAAATAAATCACTTGACTCCTATCTCTCTACGATTTCACTGATTACAAAACTTCGAATAACTCTCATCGCAAACTTCAACTTTCAAACTAAACCAACTTCTCAACACGCGCATTTAAAGCGTATGAAATCATTTAAAGTCTCACCTTCTAACGTGCGGAACAAACAGAAGTCAACCACTTCCTCCGCTTTTTTCAGGTAAAGGCTGAAGTGATCCTAGGAAACGAACTTCGAGATAAAATGCGACTTTCCAACTTCCTGGTTAGCTAGAGGAAGTGAGGAAACATATTATTTACTCGTACAATCCAAAAGAAACGTATTTCCCATCGAAGTAGACTGTGATGGCGTCTTTTTGGAGTTGGTTAGAGTTTTATTAGTTATTGCATTCTATGTCTGCTGGATGGCTAAATCAGTAAAAGTGAGGCTAGGTTGATCTTCAACCCTCGCAGATATAAAGCACATCTCATATCTCGCTACAACTACTGAAGAACAGAAATGTAAGTTTAAGTAATAAGTATATTAGTAAATCTTGATTCACCCTTTCAGGACCATAAGGTTTCTAAGAGTAAATATTAGTATGTAACTGTTTATTTTAGTTTGTTTAGACCAGTGATTCCCAACCTTTTCTGGACCATCGCCCCCTTTAGAAGAGAACAAAATTTCAACGCCCCCCTAGTCCATAATAGTTAATTTTATATGAATTAAAATATTGTTGCATATTATCTGTACCTAATTTATCTAATTTATAATTTATTTTATCTATTAAAAATCATAATACCGCCCCCATGGAAGGCTCCAGCGCCCACTGGGGGGCGGTATCGCCCCCGTTGGGAATCTATGGTTTAGACGTAAAATAAATGAAAATCATAAGAAAAAAAAACATAACAATGAGTAGTTTTTTTGGAATTTTATGGGAAATATGTTTCCCAATGGATTATAAAGGTAACACAAATTATAGTTAGGCTTATTATGCAATGTCTTTTATTTATTGGTTTATTAGAACAAAATGTTAACTAAAATAATACAAAATTATGAAATAAAATTACTATACAAAATGATGTGCTAATTATGATATTCTGCGAAGCAATTTCTTTTGGTAGTGAGGCAAAGATGGACATTGCACATAGTACATATATTATGCGTCCTGACAGTTCTGTTTTTGTTTTCTAAACGTTCCCGTTTACGTAATTGCGTTCGGCATACGTTCTATTTTGATATTCTGTATAAAAAATGTAGATAAAATTTATAATTAAATACGACAATCACCAATTTTAAAATGGGAAAAAATATTTCCCTTGGTCGTGAAAGGGTTAATCAAGATGAGATCTTTTAGGCTTTATACTTTATATACAATTCAGTACCAAATATTGAGAATAGCTGTTTTGTCAGAGAGAAAAAGTCCCATCCCAAGAGAAAAAACAACCCATCCCACATAGGATGTGGGCTTCTCTGAGGTATATTTTCTGAATAGGCCATTGTTCTCGAACATTTTTTCTGAGCATAAGGGTGTGTGTGACCTGGCTTGCTCTGCAGCAAAATGACTAAACAATTGGGTTTTTTTTATTTCCGAGCAGCAATTTTTTACCACACAATGGAGTAAATTGACACGTCACAAGGACTCCACGGCTTAGAAAACTTTGGTGGAAGGGAATCCACTGGACAGCTGTTAGGAGACAGATAATAGGCTCCCTTCAAGGATATCCAGCGTGTTCTTTAACGTGCACAGCGTGTAGCTTTCATGCTCATAAAAAAGACACGGTTTAACGTCCCATCCGACGGACGGCAGTCTTTACAAGCCCAATGGTGACTAATAGGTAACAACATTTATTATTTAGAGAGGGTTTCGTTTACAAGCAGGTTTACACTTGTAATTAGTTGGGTTGTTTTACCTCTGAGCGGCACTTTTTTGCACACCATGGGCTAAATGGCCAGGTCACATGGACCCCGAAGGCTCAGAGAAGGTTGGGGGAAGGGACCCACTGGAACAGCTATTGGGAGACAGATGGTAGCCTCCGTCAAGGCTAACCAGCGTGTTCTTTAACGTGCACAGGGTATGGCTCTTTCCCGCACACCGGGCCACGGCTTAACGTCCTATCCGACGGACGGCGACCTTTCTAAGCCCAGCGGTGTCCCTTACTGACCGTGGGCAGGGCGGGGAATTTTGCGGAGGTAAATTTCAACGCTGACCCAGCTAGGACTCGAACCTGGGAACTACAGATTACGAACCTGGCGCGCTACCGACTGAGCCACCCCCGCCCCCTTCTAATTAGTTATTTACATTGTAAAGTGTTTTTCGATTTTTATTTCTGTGCTAATTTCTCTCCTTCAAAATGTAAATTTTTATGTATGAATATATTTTTGTGAAGCTGAAGTTTACGGAACTTTTTCTCTGCAGCAAATAAAACCAGTGTTGTCCGATCCAGGCGGCCAGATATCAAGTAAGTCGAAATTTTTTTATTCGTTTGCAAATACATATTTGCTTTAAATATGTCTAGTTCCTGACGAACAAGATAAATGCGTTCTTAAAAAAATTCGTGTAAGATGAAATCGTGTAAATCAGTCAGGCAGGAATTTGTCTTTATAAATAATGTAGATAAGAGAGATAGAAGTTTTTTTTAAATGGTGATTTGTATTATTAATATTATGCATCTTTTTTAAACTTTTCCCTTTTTAGCATTACATTTTTAATCGGTGATTGGTGTTAATATTATTATTATCTTTTTTACATTTTTTTATCATTACATTTTCAATTGGTGATTGGCGTTATTTTTTATTGCTTTTTTTTACTATTTTTTAAATAGGTGATTTGATTATTATTATTATTATTATTATTATTATTATTATTATTATTATTATTATTATTATTATTATCTTTTTTTAATCGGTGCTATTATTATCAGTTTTTTTTAGCATTACTTCTTTTTAAATGGTGATTATTATTATTATTATTGTTGTTGCATTTTTTCACATTTCATTTTTATTATTAGTATTTCCTTTTTCTAAATGGTAATTGGTGTTATTGTTATTATTATAAATTTTTATCTTTTCTTTTTTACCATTACCATTTTCCTTTTTTTAATTTGGTAATTGGTGTTAATATTATCAGTTTTAATCTTTTTTTTATCATTACTATTTTTTCGATTGGTAATTGGTATTATTATCAATTTTTTTTATATTTTTTTACCATTACTATTTTATTTTTTAAATTAGTGATTAGTGTTATTATTAAATTTTTTTTATCTTTTCTTTTGTATCATTACTTCTTTTACAATTGGTGATTGGTATCATTTTTTTTTTCTTTACAGCAGTATTTGTTTCCTAAAATATCATCTATAAATATTGCACAACATGAATTTTAAAGAAACAAAAATAAATAAATAAATAATAAAGAATCAAAATTCTAAGAATAAGCTCTCTTTTTAGTTACATCTATTTCCTATGCTGAGAAGAAGGAGCTGAAAGTGCTTGGCATGGACTTCGTCTGGTTTCTCACCATACTGATTGGTAGTCTGGTGCTTTGTTCAATCCTTCTTTTCCTCCTGGTGCTGGCGATTTGCAAGAAAAAGTAAGTTCCACTTAGTTCAGATATACGAAGAGCTAAAGACTCTTTCTTCAAAAACGTGATATTGTTTCCAGTTTGCAATAAAACGTTTTTGTTTAAATGAACATTTCTTTTGGATTGAATGAAATAGAATTCGAATTCGAATTTTTTCGAATATCTCAATAAGTTTTAATTTTCACCGTTAGAATTCTCTAAATTTTAAAAATGGCAGAATTTTTAACAACTGTTATAAACGATTAATTCATGCTAGAAATTTGAACTTTTGAGTTGTGATCTGGCAGCCTTCGTGTCACGAAGGTTGCCAGATCACTAATTTCTAAAAAAAAGTCGTTGCCAGATATTTTTTCTGAATTCTGTAATCAACCATAGTTTTCGGATACCTTTTTGAGCGACTGTAGGTGGTCATATTATTTTGATACTAGATCGTGTGGGCTCACTCACGGAAATATTGAGCGTGTGCAGTTACCGTTCACAGCAAACTGGAGCGTGTGCAGTAACTGCACACGCTCCAGTTTGCTGTGAACGGTAACTGGAGCGTGTACAGTTGCTGTACACGCTCCAGATATTTTTCCTGAATTCTGTAATCACGTGACACGAAGGTTGCCAGATCACTAATTTCTAAAAAAAGTCGTTGCCAGATATTTTTTCTGAATGCTGTAATCGACCATAGTGTTCGTATATTTTTTGAGCGACTGTACATATAATAAGTTACTAGCTGTAATCACTAAGCATAAGCTTTAAGACTAACAGAAAATATTGCTTTATCTTTTAGGCAGAAGAAGAAAACGAAGAAAGGTGATTTCTTGGGAAAAGATTCCGGAATATCTGAATCAATGACTTGGTCTGTGAAATACAAAGTATCTGGCAAAGAAGCCGTAGATGGCCCAGTGGTCGCAGACGGAATGAGACCTGTGACAAATAAAGAGAAAGGTAAAGCACTCTGATATATGTAGGCTTAAATTGGGTTATGTTGTTTTACCTCTGAGCGGCACTTTTTTGCACACCATGGGCTAAATGGCCAGGTCACATGGACCCCGAATGCTCAGAGAAGGTTGTGGGAGGGGACCCACTAGAACAGCTGTTGGGAGACAGATTGTAGCCTCCCATCAAGGCCATCCAGCGTGTTCTTTAACGTGCACAGGGTATGGCTCTCCCGCACACGGGGCCACGGCTTAACGTCCCATACGACGGACGGCGACCTTTCCAAGCCCATCGGTGTCCCCTACTGACCGTGGGCAGGGCGGGGAATTTTGCGGAGATAAATCTCAATGCTGACCCAGCTGGGACTCGAACCTGGGAACTACAGATTACGAGCCTGGCGCACTACCGACTGAGCCACCCCCGTGTATGGAAAAGTTCACGAATATAACGTATAGAGAATAAGTTGCAACAGTGTTATAAAAATTAAATATTGAAACTAAAGTAATGAAAGGTTTCTCCTGCTGTAATGATTTTGTTTTGTTGCAGTATTTCATTTAAAGAAGAATACAGTTGAAAGGAAAGTGAGTCGAGGAATACGAATCGATAGTCTTGCTGATTATCTAAACAGTGTTGCAAGCACTCGTTTGCCAGAAGAATTCAAGGTACCGACTGCATTACAATTCGTTAAATAATTCTTTGAAGTATGATTATAAATATGCAAGAATAAATGGAAGTATTAAATTTCGGGTCCTCAAATTGCTAATAAAAAAAAAACTTTGCTTCCAGTTTTAGAGAAAAAAAATTATGCACCGCTAACTCTAAACGATTCGGCCCCAATTGTTTAAGTGCTATTTAGCCTAACATCATAGTTTTATCTATACTGCTCACAAAAATTAGGGAGGGGATATTTCAAAATGAATATGAAGCGATAATATATCCCCTAATTTTTGTGAGCAGCATTTATACTCCGTATCAGTCCCGGATTAAGAAAAAAATAAAGAGGGGGGGGGGGGAGGACCGGATTTCCATTGCAGTGAAACATTTTCACCTTCGTTTTAGAGGTTTTTAAGAAGTCACAAGATTAACAGTTTTTGGGTAGGGCTATTTTTCTCAAGGGGTGGGGGTTTTTTTTTTTAGAGTATAATTTTTATTCATAACAGTAAAGAATACAAATACATTTACACTTTGACCCGCAAAGTTAAATAGCTTATCTGCAGGAAAATGAATAAATTATATTAAACATAGGTCATTCAGCCACAAAAATGGTGTACATCAAATAAATCCACAAAACACAACACATAAAAAACAGCTAACTAGAAAGTACCAAATATTTTTTTAATTCCATTTTAAGTCTTCTAAAAGAATCTATATTTAGTAATTCTTTTGGAATAGCATTAAATATAAGTGGTACTTGATATTCGGAGGTATGTTTCCCGTAATTATTTCGAAAATTTGGCAATTTGTAATAACCTTGGTTTTTGAAGTCTTGTATTTTTATTATGTTGAATTTTTAGTTTGTAAGTTTCGTCAAAAAAATTTTTAATTATTACATTATATTTATATAAATTGCTGTAGGATAAAAGATTTAAAAGTTTTAATCTATCGGTAGAAGTTTTATAAATTTTTTGCAAATGAGACGGAATAATATTTTTAGCTATTATAGACTGCAGTTTTTCTATTTTATTTATGTTAGTTAAGTTAGTTGTTCCATGCACAATTATTCCGTAATTTAAAATAGATTCTCATATTGCTTTATAAAATAGTACACATGTTCAATATTTAATACGTATTTCAATTTTTGAAGTTTTATCGCCGATATTCTCAAGCTTTCACATATGTGGGCTATATGGGCATTCCACCTAAAATATTCATCAAAAATGATTCCTAAGTAATTTATTTTATTTACTTGCTCAACAAGTGGGCAACTGCATAATGATTCATAATTTGAAGCATCCTTTTTTCTGCAATTTATTTTATGAGTTTCGATAAAGAGGTTTCGATGAATATGAAATCCTGGTGAATGAATAATCATCAGTTTTGTTTTTTTCTCATTTAAATAGATTTTATTATGATTTAACCATCTAATAATATTATTGTAATCTGTTTGAACCTCTGAAATGCTATCATTTAAATATTTCTGACTGTTTATTAAAACAATGTCGTCAGCATATAGATAAATAGCACTATTTAATTTTGTATTGAACAAATCATTTATGTATACTAAGAACAATAAAGGACCTAAAATTGAGCCTTGGGGAATTCCACATTTTTTATTTTAGTAATTGTGTATTCTTCATATACGTTACGATATCAGGTGCTTCATATGTGTTGTGGAAGGGCGGACGCAATTGAAGGATCAAGATGTAAAGAAATAAAAGTGGGAGGAAGGGAGCAATTGATTGCATCAAGATGCCTTATCCGGCAAGCTCAAACGCAGCTACCTTGGATCAGTAGCCGAGCGCGCTAACCACTCGGCCATCGCGTTAGTTATCTTAATTTTTTTTTTTGAAAAATATATGTACTATACATACGTTTAATATTTTTTCACTTCTCTTCCGATTACTAAAATCCTAGTCAAAGTTTTGAAGAGGGGTATCACAGTCGTATCAGAATAAGTCGTATCAGAAAAATATGACCATCTACCATACATATACTATGGTAGGTGATCATATTATTCTGATATGACTGTATATACAAGAAGAGTAAATGCTACACATAAAGTAATTAATACTTTTGGGTACCCCTCAGGACAATGGGGAAGACCGCCGTCAGTCAGATGACAGGTTAAACCTTGGACCCATGTACAGGACAGTTACACCTTATGTGTATGTTGTTAAATTACCGTTAGTTTATTCAGTTAGTTAATTTCCTTTAGTTATAGATCACGCTGGATGTTCTTGATGCAAGGCTTCCATCTGATGCCTAACAGGTGTGCAATGGATTCCCTTCCATGAGGGCCTTCCATGAGCCCTTGGGGGTCTTTGTGACCTGGCCATTGTGTGCAAAAAGAGGTGGAGCTCAGAGGAAAAACAACCCAATCCCATTTCGATCTGCTGAAGGTTAAGGAATACTGGCCGATATTATATATTCCATAAACAATAAATCAAGGATACTCAGTTACAAATATTCCACGGGCTGTAATAGATGGGTTGTTTTACTTCTGAGCGGCACTAGTTTTGGGCACTTTTTTTGCACACCATGGGCTAAATGGCCAGGTCATATGGACCACGAAGGCTCAGAGAAGGACCACTGGAACAGCTGTTGGGAGACAGATGGTAGCCTCCCGTCAAGGCCATCCAGCGTGTTCTTTAACGTGCACAGAGTATGGCTCTCCAGCAAACGGGGCCACGGCTTAACGTTCCATCCGACGGACGGACGGCGGCCTATTCCAAGCCCATCGGTTTCCCCTACTGACCGTGGGCAGGGCGGGGAATTTTGCGGAGATAAATCTCAACGCTGACTCAGCTGGGACTCGAACCTGGGAACTACAGATTACGAGCCTGGCGCGCTACCGACTGAGCCACCCCCGCCCCATAAGAAATTGGACAGAGCCCGCTGGTAATTAAAATATTAAAGTACATGATATTAACTGAAATCTTTGTTGAGAAATGATTATCATTTTGAATATTTATGTTTTAGCAATTGGCAGCTGGACAAATAGCACCTTGGACTATTGCAAGGAAAAGCGAAAATCTTAAAAAGAACCGTTATGGGAATATACTGCCATGTAAGTAAATCATAAAACTTCATTTCGCAAACCCAATATTCTCAAAACTTCAAATATTTAGTTTTAAATGTATTGCCTCTGTTAAACCTTTTTGGCCTTTATTTAGCTAATACGACCTCTAGTTACAATGGATGCTCCTTTATGTGCAACTATTCCGTGTACGTTAGAATCTATGTGGGTCCCAGAGAAATTCTTAATATATATATAAATAATTAGTACAAATTGATGAACCTTACGTTAACTTTACAAATTTTATTCCCTGATTAAAATTCGAAATGTTGCCTCTGCTGATAAAAAAAAAGTTTCTTCAATCAATTGAAATTTTGCTCTTTTTTTTTTTGAAAGAATTTCCTTTTTCCTTTTGATAATCGAAACAAAGGCGAAAAAAATGTTAAGCATATGTATCGAACTTATTTTGCAGGATTATTTTTTAAAACAACAACGGTTGGAACAGAGGAAAAAAACTATTTGAAGAAAAAAAATTTTCAGTAATATAACATATTGTACTGGCGTTTTTTTTCGACATTTTTTTAATCCAAAATCCTATTTTGTCCAATTTTTTAGAATCATGTCCGATTAAACTAACGGTAATGATTATTGACAGGTGCTGCCATCTACTGCCAGTCATCGAATTAATAAAGCTCTGAAACAAACTGCAATCGTAATTTGTTCTGTAACTTGAGATTGTTTGTACCAATGCATGATGATGTAAGGCAATGTTTTCTAATCCCTTTTTCGATATAATGTAGTGAGGAGTCTTCACGTACCCCCAATATTCTCAACCTCTCACGTACCCCGCAATATTCTCAACCTCTCACGTACCCCCCTATATTCTCAATCTCACACGTACCCCCCAATATTCTCAACCTCTCACGTACCTCTCAATATTTTCAACCTCTCACGTACCCCCCCAATATTCTCAACCTCTCACGTACCCCTCAATATTCTCAACCTCTCACGTACCCCCCAATATTCTCAACCTCTCACGTACCTCTCAATATTTTCAACCTCTCACGTACCCCTCAATATTCTCAACCTCTCACGTACCCCCTCAATATTCTCAACCTCTCACGTACCTCTCAATATTTTCAACCTCTCACGTACCACTCAATATTCTCAACCTCTCACGTACCCCCCCAATATTCTCAACCTCTCACGTACCCCTCAATATTCTCAACCTCTCATGTACCCCCCAATATTCTCAACCTCTCATGTACCCCTCAATATTCTCAACCCCTCACGTACTTCTCAATATTCTCAACCTCTCACGTACCCCCCAATATTCCCAACCTCTCACGTCCCCCCAATATTCTCAACCTCTCACATACCCCTCAATATTCTCAACCTCTCACATAACCCTCAATATTCTCAACCTCTCACGTAACCCCCCCCCCCCCCCCCCAATATTCTCAACCTCTCACGTACTCCTCAATAATCTCAACTTCCCACGTACTCCCTCTCTTTGGGATGTTAACTCTAAGTATCAAAGCCATACCCAATGCATGCTAAAGAATCGCTACTCGAATCCTGAAACTATTTTTGGTCCAACAACCCCTGAAAATATTTCTGCCAACACCATTGGCGATTGTTTAAAGTCTGATGGTCCGTATGCTAATTTGTTTAATGTCATTTCCGTTCGAAGCAGGCGTGCCCAAAAACTGTCGCGCGAACCAATCTACTCATTTAACTATTTTATCTTCCTCGCATGAAAATTGGATAATATAAAACAATATTTTTGGCATCCTTTTACTCAAGTGAACAAACAGTTTTTTTGACAAAAGGAAAATTTGAACAACGTTCTAGAACTTCATTTAAATCGAATGTTCATCAGCTCATTTCTGGGATCCAATTCAATCCTTTACATCAGTGGTTCTCAACCTTTTATGCTTCACGTACAACCTGGAAATGTGTATGTAACTGGCGTACCCCTTGTATAGATAGATAAAACTATAGTTATAGTATAACAATGGGAATAAAATAAAACATATATATATCAGTGGTTCTCAAACTTTTATGCTTCACGTACCCCCTGGAAATGTGCATGTAACTGGCGTACCCCTTGTATAGATAGATAAAACTATAGTTATAGTATAACAATGGGAATAAAATAAAACATATATATATCAGTGGTTCTCAAACTTTTATGCTTCACGTACCCCCTGGAAATGTGTATGTAACTGGCGTACCCCTTGTATAGATAGATAAAACTATAGTTATAGTATAACAATGGGAATAAAATAAAACATATATATCAGTGGTTCTCAACCTTTTATGCTTCACATACCCCCTGGAAATGTGTATGTAACTGGCGTACCCTTTGTATAGATAGATAAAACCATAGTTATAGTATAACAATGGGAATAAAATAAAACATATATATCAGTGGTTCTCAACCTTTTATGCTTCACGTACCCCCTGGAAATGTGTATGTAACTGGCGTACCCCTTGTATAGATAGATAAAACTATAGTTATAGTATAACAATGGGAATAAAATATAACATATATATCAGTGGTTCTCAACCTTTTATGCTTCACGTACCCCCTGGAAATGTGTATGTAACTGGCGTACCCCTTGTATAGATAGATAAAACTATAGTTATAGTATAACAATGGGAATACAATAAAACATATATATCAGTGGTTCTCAACCTTTTATGCTTCACATACCCTCTGGAAATGTGTATGTAACTGGCGTACCCCTTGTATAGATAGATAAAACTATTGTTATAGTATAACAATGGGAATACAATAAAACATATATATCAGTGGTTCTCAACCTTTTATGCTTCACATACCCCCTGGAAATGTGTATGTAACTGGCGTACCCCTTGTATAGATAGATAAAACCATAGTTATAGTATAACAATGGGAATAAAATAAAACATACATATCAGTGGTTCTCAACCTTTTATGCTTCACGTACCCCCTGGAAATGTGTATGTAACTGGCGTATCCCTTGTATAGATAGATAAAACCATAGTTATAGTATAACAATGGGAATACAATAAAACATATATATCAGTGGTTCTCAACCTTTTATGCTTCACGTACCCCCTGGAAATGTGTATGTAACTGGCGTATAGATAGATAAAACTATAGTTATAGTATAACAATGGGAATACAATAAAACATATATATCAGTGGTTCTCAACCTTTTATGCTTCACGTACCCTCTGGAAATGTGTATGTAACTGGCGTACCCCTTGTATAGATAGATAAAACTATAGTTATAGTATAACAATGGGAATAAAATAAAACATATATATCAGTGGTTCTCAACCTTTTATGCTTCACGTACCCCCTGGAAATGTGTATGTAACTGGCGTACCCCTTGTATAGATAGATAAAACTATAGTTATAGTATAACAATGGGAATAAAATAAAACATATATATCAGTGGTTCTCAACATTTTATGCTTCACGTACCCCCTGGAAATGTGTATGTAACTGACGTACCCCTTGTATAGATAGATAAAACTATAGTTATAGTATAACAATGGGAATAAAATAAAACATATATATCAGTGGTTCTCAACCTTTTATGCTTCACGTACCCCCTGGAAATGTGTATGTAACTGGCGTACCCCTTGTGTAGATAGATAAAACTATAGTTATAGTATAACAATGGGAATAAAATAAAACATATATATCAGTGGTTCTCAACCTTTTATGCTTCACGTACCCCCTGGAAATGTGTATGTAACTGGCGTACCCCTTGTATAGATAGATAAAACTATAGTTATAGTATAACAATGGGAATAAAATAAAACATATATATCAGTGGTTCTCAACCTTTTATTCTTCACGTACCCCCTGGAAATGTGTATGTAACTGGCGTACCCCTTGTATAGATAGATAAAACTATAGTTATAGTATAACAATGGGAATAAAATAAAACATATATATCAGTGGTTCTCAACTTTTATGCTTCACGTACTCCCTGGAAATGTTTATGTAACTGGCGTACCCCTTGTATAGATAGATAAAACTATAGTTATAGTATAACAATGGGAATAAAATAAAACATATATATCAGTGGTTCTCAACCTTTTATGCTTCACGTACCCCCTGGAAATGTGTATGCAACTAGCGTACCCCTTGTATAGATAGATAAAACTATAGTTATAGTATAACAATGGGAATAAAATAAAACATATATATCAGTGGTTCTCAACCTTTTATGCTTCACGTACCCCCTGGAAATGTGTATGTAACTGGCGTACCCCTTGTATAGATAGATAAAACTATAGTTATAGTATAACAATGGGAATAAAATAAAACATATATATCAGTGGTTCTCAACCTTTTATGCTTCACGTACCCCCTGGAAATGTGTATGTAACTGGTGTACCCCTTGTATAGATAGATAGATAAAACTATAGTTATAGTATAACAATGGGAATAAAATAAAACATATATATCAGTGGTTCTCAACCTTTTATGCTTCACGTACCCCCTGGAAATGTGTATGTAACTGGCGTACCCCTTGTATAGATAGATAAAACTATAGTTATAGTATAACGATGGGAATAAAATAAAACATATATATCAGTGGTTCTCAACCTTTTATGCTTCACGTACCCCCTGGAAATGTGTATGTAACTGGCGGACCCCTTGTATAGATAGATAAAACTTTAGTTATAGTATAACAATGGGAATAAAATAAAACCATTGTTATACTATCTATATATCAGTGGTTCTCAACCTTTTATGCTTCACGTACCCCCTGGAAATGTGTATGTAACTGGCGTACCCCTTGTATAGATAGATAAAACCATAGTTATAGTATAACAATGGGAATAAAATAGAACATATATATCAGTGGTTCTCAAACTTTTATGCTTCACGTACCCCCTGGAAATGTGTATGTAACTGGCGTACCCCTTGTATAGATAGATAAAACTATAGTTATAGTATAACAATGGGAATAAAATAAAACATATATATCAGTGGTTCTCAACATTTTATGCTTCACGTACCCCCTGGAAATGTGTATGTAACTGGCGTACCCCTTGTATAGATAGATAAAACTATAGTTATAGTATAACAATGGAAATAAAATAAAACATATATATCAGTGGTTCTCAACCTTTTATGCTTCACGTACCCCCTGGAAATGTGTATGCAACTGGCGTACCCCTTGTATAGATAGATAAAACTATAGTTATAGTATAACAATGGGAATAAAATAAAACATATATATCAGTGGTTCTCAACCTTTTATGCTTCACGTACCCCCTGGAAATGTGTATGCAACTGGCGTACCCCTTGTATAGATAGATAAAACTATAGTTATAGTATAACAATGGGAATAAAATAAAACATATATATCAGTGGTTCTCAACCTTTTATGCTTCACGTACCCCCTGGAAATGTGTATGTAACTGGTGTACCCCTTGTATAGATAGATAAAACTATAGTTATAGTATAACAATGGGAATAAAATAAAACATATATATCAGTGGTTCTCAACCTTTTATGCTTCACGTACCCCCTGGAAATGTGTATGTAACTGGTGTACCCCTTGTATAGATAGATAAAACTATAGTTATAGTATAACAATGGGAATAAAATAAAACATATATATCAGTGGTTCTCAACCTTTTATGCTTCACGTACCCCCTGGAAATGTGTATGTAACTGGCGTACCCCTTGTATATATAGATAAAACTTTAGTTATAGTATAACGATGGGAATAAAATAAAACATATATATCAGTGGTTCTCAACCTTTTATGCTTCACGTACCCCCTGGAAATGTGTATGTAACTGGTGTACCCCTTGTATAGATAGATAAAACTATAGTTATAGTATAACAATGGGAATAAAATAAAACATATATATCAGTGGTTCTCAACCTTTTATGCTTCACGTACCCCCTGGAAATGTGTATGTAACTGGCGTACCCCTTGTATATATAGATAAAACTTTAGTTATAGTATAACGATGGGAATAAAATAAAACATATATATCAGTGGTTCTCAACCTTTTATGCTTCACGTACCCCCTGGAAATGTGTATGTAACTGGCGTACCCCTTGTATAGATAGATAAAACTATAGTTATAGTATAACGATGGGAATAAAATAAAACATATATATCAGTGGTTCTCAACCTTTTATGCTTCACGTACCCCCTGGAAATGTGTATGTAACTGGCGTACCCCTTGTATAGATAGATAAAACCATAGTTATAGTATAACAATGGGAATAAAATAAAACATATATATCAGTGGTTCTCAAACTTTTATGCTTCACGTACCCCCTGGAAATGTGTATGTAACTGGCGTACTCCTTGTATAGATAGATAAAACTATAGTTATAGTATAGCAATAGGAATACAATAAAACATATATATCAGTGGTAATACAATACAATGGGAATACAATAAAACATATATATCAGTGGTTCTCAACCTTTTATGCTTCACGTACCCTCTGGAAATGTGTATGTAACTGGCGTACCCCTTGTATAGATAGATAAAACTATAGTTATAGTATAGCAATGGGAATACAATAAAACATATATATCAGTGGTTCTCAACCTTTTATGCTTCACGTACCCCCTGGAAATGTGTATGTAACTGGCGTACCAATTGTATAGATAGATAAAACTATAGTTATAGTATAACAATGGGAATAAAATAAAACATATATATCAGTGGTTCTCAACCTTTTATGCTTCACGTACCCCCTGGAAATGTGTATGTAACTGGCGTACCCCTTGTATAGATAGATAAAACTATAGTTATAGTATAACAATGGGAATAAAATAAAACATATATATCAGTGGTTCTCAACCTTTTATGCTTCACGTACCCCCTGGAAATGTGTATGTAACTGTCGTACCCCTTGTATAGATAGATAAAACTATAGTTATAGTATAACGATGGGAATAAAATAAAACATATATATCAGTGGTTCTCAACCTTTTATGCTTCACGTACCCCCTGGAAATGTGTATGTAACTGGCGTACCCCTTGTATAGATAGGTAAAACTATAGTTATAGTATAACAATGGGAATAAAATAAAACATATATATCAGTGGTTGTCAACCTTTTATGCTTCACGTACCCCCTGGAAATGTGTATGTAACTGGCGTACCCCTTGTATAGATAGATAAAACTATAGTTATAGTATAACAATGGGAATAAAATAAAACATATATATCAGTGGTTCTCAACCTTTTATGCTTCACGTACCCCCTGGAAATGTGTATGTAACTGGCGTACCCCTTGTATAGATAGATAAAACTATAGTTATAGTATAACAATGGGAATAAAATAAAACATATATATCAGTGGTTCTCAACCTTTTATGCTTCACGTACCCCCTGGAAATGTGTATGTAACTATCGTACCCCTTGTATAGATAGATAAAACTATAGTTATAGTATAAAAATGGGAATAAAATAAAACATATATATCAGTGGTTCTCAACCTTTTATGCTTCACGTACCCCCTGGCAATGTGTATGTAACTGGCGTACCCCTTGTATAGATAGGTAAAACTATAGTTATAGTATAACAATGGGAATAAAATAAAACATATATATCAGTGGTTGTCAACCTTTTATGCTTCACGTACCCCCTGGAAATGTGTATGTAACTGGCGTACCCCTTGTATAGATAGATAAAACTATAGTTATAGTATAACAATGGGAATAAAATAAAACATATATATCAGTGGTTCTCAACCTTTTATGCTTCACGTACCCCCTGGAAATGTGTATGTAACTGGCGTACCCCTTGTATAGATAGATAAAACTATAGTTATAGTATAACAATGGGAATAAAATAAAACATATATATCAGTGGTTCTCAACCTTTTATGCTTCACGTACCCCCTGGAAATGTGTATGTAACTGGCGTACCCCTTGTATAGATAGATAAAACTATAGTTATAGTATAACAATGGGAATAAAATAAAACATATATATCAGTGGTTCTCAACCTTTTATGCTTCACGTACCCCCTGGAAATGTGTATGTAACTGGCGTACCCCTTGTATAGATAGATAAAACTATAGTTATTGTATAACAATGGGAATAAAATAAAACATATATATCAGTGGTTCTCAACCTTTTATGCTTCACGTACCCCCTGGAAATGTGTATGTAACTGGCGTACCCCTTGTATAGATAGATAAAACTATAGTTATAGTATAACAATGGGAATAAAATAAAACATATATATCAGTGGTTCTCAACCTTTTATGCTTCACGTACCCCCTGGAAATGTGTATGTAACTATCGTACCCCTTGTATAGATAGATAAAACTCTAGTTATAGTATAACAATGGGAATAAAATAAAACATATATATCAGTGGTTCTCAACCTTTTATGCTTCACGTACCCCCTGGCAATGTGTATGTAACTATCGTACCCCTTGTATAGATAGATAAAACTATAGTTATAGTATAAAAATGGGAATAAAATAAAACATATATATCAGTGGTTCTCAACCTTTTATGCTTCACGTACCCCCTGGAAATGTGTATGTAACTATCGTACCCCTTGTATAGATAGATAAAACTATAGTTATAGTATAAAAATGGGAATAAAATAAAACATATATATCAGTGGTTCTCAACCTTTTATGCTTCACGTACCCCCTGGCAATGTGTATGTAACTGGCGTACCCCTTGTATAGATAGATAAAACTATAGTTATAGTATAACAATGGGAATAAAATAAAACATATATACATACATTAAATTTTTTATTCATAAATTACATATATCGATAAACACACAAAAAAATAACTTTTTTGCACAGCAATGTTGCCAACTTAGCGACTTTCTTACTAGATCTAGCGACTTATGATCTCTCACGGCGTACCCCAAAAAATTTTATCGCGTACCCCACATTGAGAACCCTTGCTTTACATAATGCTTCGACAAGCCAACTTTAGTCCTGACGTTAAATTAAGCTTTATATTAATATTTAATTTTTTTCATTCTCTTTATTTCATTTCCCTTCAATCTATTGGGCCAACAGCAAAAAAAAAAAAATTCGGCCAGTTGCAAATTGAATGATGCTTCACGTATACCACCGAAGAAAATGTGGTCGAAGAAAATGTGGATTATATCAAGGGTATGTAACACTTTCAACGGGAAAAGGCGACGTGTGGCTTTAAAATTCTCTGGGGATAAATAAATAAAAATAAATAAATACCCCCTCAAGCAGCTGCTTGCCAGAGAGGTCTGACAGGAGCCTGTCAGTTTATATGCTATAGTAGAAGATCTGAGAGGATGGCAGGACCTCAGCAGAAAAACGACACATACATCCATGCCTTATCCGGGGCTCGAACCCAGGTCCCTTAGATCAGTAGCCAAGCGCGCGAACCACTCGGCCATGGGACGGCAAAATAAATACCCCCTCAAGCAGCTGCTTGCCACAGAGGTCTGACAGGAGCCTGTCAGTTTATATGCCATAGTAGAAGGTCTGAGAGGATGGCAGGACCTCAGCAGAAAAACGACACAAACATCCATGCCTTATCCGGGGCTCGAACCCAGGTCCCTTAGATCAGTAGCCAAGCGCGCTAACCACTCGGCCATGGGACGGCAAAATAAATACCCCCTCAAGCAGCTGCTTGCCACAGAGGTCTGACAGGAGCCTGTCAGTTTATATGCCATAGTAGAAGATCTGAGAGGATGGCAGGACCTCAGCAGAAAAACGACACAAACATCCATGCCTTATCCGGGGCTCGAACCCAGGTCCCTTAGATCAGTAGCCAAGCGCGCTAACCACTCGGCCATGGGACGGCAAAATAAATACCCCCTCAAGCAGCTGCTTGCCACAGAGGTCTGACAGGAGCCTGTCAGTTTATATGCCATAGTAGAAGATCTGAGAGGATGGCAGGACCTCAGCAGAAAAACGACACAAACATCCATGCCTTATCCGGGGCTCGAACCCAGGTCCCTTAGATCAGTAGCCAAGCGCGCTAACCATTCGGCCATGGGACGGCAAAATAAATACCCCCTCAAGCAGCTGCTTGCCACAGAGGTCTGACAGGAGCCTGTCAGTTTATATGCCATAGTAGAAGATCTGAGAGGATGGCAGGACCTCAGCAGAAAAACGACACAAACATCCATGCCTTATCCGGGGCTCGAACCCAGGTCCCTTAGATCAGTAGCCAAGCGCGCTAACCATTCGACCATGGGACGGCAAAATAAATACCCCCTCAAGCAGCTGCTTGCCACAGAGGTCTGACAGGAGCCTGTCAGTTTATATGCCATAGTAGAAGATCTGAGAGGATGGCAGGACCTCAAAAGAAAAACGACACAAACATCCATGCCTTATCCGGGGCTCGAACCCAGGTCCCTTAGATCAGTAGCCAAGCGCGCTAACCACTCGGCCATGGGACGGCAAAATAAATACCCCCTCAAGCAGCTGCTTGCCACAGAGGTCTGACAGGAGCCTGTCAGTTTATATGCCATAGTAGAAGATCTGAGAGGATGGCAGGACCTCAGCAGAAAATAACACGAACATCCATGCCTTACATATCGAATAAAAATGTTAAATGGATAATTCCAAACAAATTATTTACTACAATAGAAAAACAAACATTTAAAAATAATAAATAAAAATAATAAATGAGTAGAAAACATTAGCTTTCAAAATAAAGCAAATCACATACAACGAAATAAGAATTCTGTGATTGCTTTTTCAGCTGCATATCCAACAATATATTTCCCAGAACATTAATTTGAATATTCTAAGCTGTCGTTTGCTTCGAGGGCCGTATCAATCTTGGAGGGTAGGATTACGAATATTGGAGGGCAGAATTACCAATCTTGGTGGGTAGTATTGCTAATCTTAGAGGGCAGAATTACCAGTCATGAATGGTAAGATTACCAAACTTGGAGAGTAGGATTACCAATTATAATGGGCCGAATGTATCAATCTTAGAGTGCATAATTACGAAACTGGAAGGTAGAATTACCAGTCTTGTATGGCAAGGATTATCAATCTTGGAGGGTAAGATTACCAATCTTGATGGGCATGATTACCATCCTTGGAGGGTAGGATTACCAATAACAGTGGGCAGAATTACCAATCTTATAGGGCAAAATCACGAAACTGAGGGGTGGAATTGCCAGTCTTGGTTGGCAGGATTACCATTATTGGAGGGTAAGATTACCATTATTGGAAGGTAAGATTACCAATCTTGATCGACAGGATTACCAATCTTGATCGACAGGATTACAAAACTTGATGCGCAGGATTACCAACCTTGGAGGGTAGGATTACGAATAATGGTGGGCAGAATTTACCAATCTTAGAGAGGGCAGAGTTACGAATCTTGGAGGGTAGAATTACCAGTCTTGGTTGGCAAGGATTACCATTCTTGGAGGGAAAGATTATCAATCTTGGAGGGCAGTATTGAAAAACTTGGAGAGTGAAGTTACCAATCTTGGAGGGGCAGGATTATCAGTCTTTGAGGTAGAGTTACGTCTTTGAGCGTCGAGTTACCAATCTTAGACGGCAGAATTACCAATCTTGGTGGGGGGAGTAGAATTGCCATTATTGAGGGGGGGAACAGATTACCAATCTTGGTGGGCAGGACTAATAATCTTGGAGGGTAGGATTACCAATCTTGTTGGACAGAACCACCAATCTTGGAGGGTAGGATTGCCAGTTTTGAGGAGCCAGGTCTGGTCCATGTTTTTTTTTTTGAGATCCTAGATCCAGATAATCAGAAGTTTACTGTACTAATAGACATAAATACTAATACGTTTTCATTTTTCCAGATGATCGGAATAGAATAGTTCTTCGCCCGTCACCCAATGTGAGCAACTCGGATTATATCAATGCTAGTTATGTTGATGTGAGTATATTTTATAGTAATGTGATTCTTAATGTAACTTTTTTTTATGTAAGATGATTTTTAATGTAACTTTTTTTATGTAAGATGATTTTTAATGTAACTTTTTTTATTTAAGATGATTTTTAATGTAACTTTTTTATGTAAGATGATTTTTAATGTAACTTTTTTATATAAGATGATTTTTAATGTAACTTTTTATGTAAGATGATTTTTAATGTAACTTTTTTTATGTAAGATGATTTTTAATGTAACTTTTTTTTATGTAAGATGATTTTTAATGTAACTTTTTTTTATGTAAGATGATTTTTAGTTACATTTAGGGAATACTTCTGACGTCACTATTCTACATCACTACGCATTGTTTCGAAGTGAATACTTCTGACGTTACTATTCTGTATCACTACCCATTTTTCTGCAGTGAATACTTCTGACGTTACTATTCTACATCACTGCGCGTTTTTTGCAGTGAATACTTCTGACGTTACTATTCTACATCACTACGCATTTTTTGTAGTGAATACTTTTCACGTTACTATTCTATATTACTATGCATTTTTGTAGTGAATACTTCTGACGATACTATTCTATATTTCTATGCATTTTTGCAGTGAATACTTCTGGCGATACTATTCTACATCACTACTTTTTTTGTAATGAACACTTCTGACATTACTATTCTACGTCACTACGCATTTTCATAGTGAACACTTCTGATGAGTATTGTAGGTCAGTACATATCTTTTTTTGTAATAATATATGTATGAACAGTGACATTCGTACTCCATTGGGCCCCTTAGTACGATGAATGTCATTAGAGTGGGAATAATTCTTTCGTATCAAATTTCACTGCATATCCGAACACAGTAAGCAGAACTAGCCCTAAATCAAATGTAATTGTTTTTTTAATGTTTGAACCATTTATTAATTGGTTACAAAATAATACGTTTGTTGTTTTACAGTGCCTAGGCGTTAAAGGACCAAAATTTGAGTTCTGTTATTAATTTTTTTTAAATCTGTTCATAGCAGTGTTTCTTGCATTACGCATTTTACTTTATTTTTTTCCGATTAGATAGAACTTAAAAAAAAGATTCTAAAATTTCTGGTAATATGTGATTTTCAGAGTTTAATTAGCCAATTCCTTCTTTTAGGGTTATAACAGAACTAAGGAATATATTGTGACACAAGGTAAGTCAAAACTTATTTTGAAAATTATTGCTTTAGTTCTTAAGAATATTGGGCAAAATTCATTTTGAAAATTATTACGATTGCTGCTACTATAAATTTGCAGAAATAATCCCATTTAAACCAGTTATCTGGTGTACGAAATAAAAAAATTATGGTACGAACAATGTTTGGCTTTAACTGCTCTTAACTAAAAGTGTAATAATGTAATAACCAGAGTTAAATCAATTTTCTTCTGGTTAAATGTCATGGTAAAAAAATTATGGTACCATCAATTTTTGGCTTTAACTGCTCTTAACTAAAATTGTAATAATGTAATAACCAGATTTGAACCAATTTTTTTCTGATTAAATGTTATGGTAAAAAAATTATGCTACCATCAATTTTTGGCTTTAACTACTCTTAACTAAAATTCTAATAATATAATAACCAGAGTTAAATCAATTTTCTTCTGGTTAAATGTCATGGTAAAAAAATTATGGTATCATCAATTTTTGGCTTTAACTGCTCTTAACTAAAATTGTAATAATGTAATAATCAGAGTTAAATCAATTTTTTTCTGGTTAAATATCATAGTAAAAAAATTATGGTACCATCAATTTTTGGCTTTAACTGCTCTTAACTAAAATTGTAATAATGTAATAACCAGAGTTAAATCAATTTTTTCTGGTTAAATGTCATAGTAAAAAAATTATGGTACCATCAATTTTTGGCTTTAACTGCTCTTAACTAAAATTGTAATAATGTAATAACCAGAGTTAAATCAATTTTTTCTGGTTAAATGTCATAGTAAAAAAATTATGGTACCATCAATTTTTGGCTTTAACTGCTCTTAACTAAAAGTGTAATAATGTAATAATCAGAGTTGAACCAATTTTCTTGTGGTTTAATGTTGCTACGAAATATAAACATCTTATAACTTAACCAGATTTAAACCAATTTTCTTGCTCACTAAATGTCTTCTGATACCATAAATTTGTGGCTTTAATGGCTCTGAAAAAAATTTTAAAAAAATGTATATGTATTTTTTCAGGCCCCCTCGACGGTACGATCGTCGATTTTTGGAGAATGGTGTGGCAGGAAAATGTGCCGATAATAGTGATGATCACAGATCTGATAGAAAATGGCAAGGTAGTATATTTGTTGCTAATATCATTTCGTTAAACGTTATATTTTCAAAGGTTACCAAAATCACAATATGCGATATTAATGTTCGAAAAGATATATGTATATATAAAATATAACACTACCTGGGCAGAACACCATCGTGCGCGAAGTACAGTTGCTCAAAAAAGTATCCGAACACTATGGTTGATTACAGAATTCAGAAAAAATATCTGGCAACGATTTTTTTAGAAATTAGTGGTTTGTCAACCTTCGTGTCACGTGACACGAAGGTTGCCAGATCACTAATTTCTAAAAAAATCGTTGCCAGATATTGTTTCTGAATTCTGTAATCAACCATAGTGTTCGGATACTTTTTCAGCGACTGTAGGTGGTAATATTATTTTTGATACTAGATCGTGTGGGCTCACTTACGGAAATATTGAGCGTGTGCAGTTACCGTTCACAGCAAACTGGAGCGTGTGCAGTAACTGCACATGCTCCAGTTTGCTGTGAACGGTAACTGGAGCGTGTACAGTTGCTGTACACGCTCCAGATATTTTTCTTGAATTCTGTAATCACGTGACACGAAGGTTGCGAAGATCACTAATTTCTAGAAAAATCGTTGACAGATATTTTTCCTGAATTCTGTAATCAACCATAAAAAAAAAATTAAAAAAAATACCCCCTCAAGCAGCTGCTTGCCACAGAGGTCTGACAGGAGCCTGTCAGTTTATATGCCAAAGTAGAAGATCTGAGAGGATGGCAGGACCTCAGCAGAAAACAACACGAACATCCATGCCTTAGCCGGGGCTTGAACCCAGGTCCCTTAGATCAGGAGCCAAGCGCGCTAACCACTTCGGATATTTTTTTGAGCGACTGTACCATGAAAGATGCCAATGTATGCAAAATTTCTTACTGATGTTAGTATTCTATACAGAATTACGAAGTCCTGTGAAAGCTGTAAATGCATGTTGGTAAACAAAGTCAAGTGCGACGTGGGTATAAAGGCTGTTCTGACTTACATCGAAAGGGGGTTCATCGTTGGAGCGTGATGAGGTGGAACATCCGTAACAGAGGTGATGGAACTCAGCACAATATCCCAAATAAAAATCAAGTGTAACCAGAAAGGAAATTTTTTTGATGATCTCCAATTACTGGCACAGTATTTTCTAGTTCGTGAGGTACTTTTGCCATAGAGACAATGTAGAATATACGGAAAAGAAAAAAAAAAATGATTTTAGGTATCCTTGAATTCAAGAAAGTATTTTTTTCAACGTTGGTTTGTAGGACCTTTTTTACGTCCAGGGCTCTAGGAAAAAAATTACATTCATAAGGCACCTCAGGAAAAATTTTCTACTTAGAAATGAAAACATACACAGTCGTATCAGAATAATATGACCACCTACCATACATATACTATGGTAGGTGGTCATATTTTTCTGATATGACTGTGTACATTTTTAATGAATTATGAACTGAGGTCTGTAAATGGCAGCTAGGTAGTCACTGGATGGAGAACTATGCCTTCTCGTGGTGCAGACCATTAGTATGCTTCAAAAGAGATACTCTCTTATGGAAAGCAATGGAAGGGAGGTCTGCCAGACCAGTATGGCCTACTGATCTGGACAACTATGGCTTCGTTTCCTTTTTTCTACCTTGATGAGGAGTGGTCAACCACACAGGGTCCTGGTTCTGACCATATAAAGTAATCGGATTGGAATAATGGGAGTGGTCAACCACACAGGGTCCTGGTTCTGACCATATAAAGTAATCGGATTGGAATAATGGGAGTGGTCAACCACACAGGGTCCTGGTTCTGATCATATAAACTAATCGGATTGGAATAATGGCTCTTGTTTGTTTGTTGTTTTACCTCTGAGCGGCACTTTTTTAGCTTCGGGGTCCTTGTGACCCCTAAGGCTCAAAGAAGGTTGGGGGGAGGATCCACTGGAACGACTGTTGGCAGATAGATGGTAGCCTCCCGTCAGGGCCATCGAGCGTTTTATTTAAAGTGCACAGGGTATGGTGCAAAGTTATATCTATAACTTTGCATGCTTTTAGGTGTAAGTTCCTAAGGATTTTATCAGCGCTATTATTATCCCTATTTGAAATAAAAGGCGATCGCAATTCTTGTGATAACTATAGGGGTATCAGTCTACTTTCTATTCCAGGTAAAGTTCTTTGCATGATAGTGTTTAATAGAACTAAGGATCTGGTTGATGGGCAATTGCTTGATGAGCAGTGTGGATTCAGGAGTTGTAGGTGATGTGTAGATTAGATTTTTTCACTCAGGCAGATTCTTGAGAAATGTTTAGAGTTTCAGAAACCTTTGGTAACTGGCTTTGTTGATTTTAAAAAGGCTTTTGATTCTGTTCACCATCATAATTTGTGGTTAATCGTGAGATCGTATGGCATACCAGATAAGTTAATTAACATAATGAAATTTCTGTACAATAACACTGAGTCGTGTGTGTGAGTTGGTAAGGCTTGTAGTAATTGGTTTAGCATTGCTTCTGGTATTCGACAAGGGTGCATTTTGTCTCCTTTTCTCTTTAGTTTAGTTATTGATTACGTTATGCGAAATTCACTTCATGGGAAAGATTTTGGCCTTAAATGGGCTGGAGATACGAAAATTTCTGATTTAGATTATGCTGATGATTTAGCCCTTTTGGCAAATGATGTTGATGAGATGAACTCTTTCATTCGAGCTGTTGATGAGACTAGTAGTAGAGTAGGTTTGGTTATAAACAGAGGGAAAACTAAAGTGATGAAAATTGGTCAGGCAGGCTGTGATTCAGTTAATCTGAATGGTTGCAGTCTTGAGCAGGTGTCACAGTTTAATTATCTTGGGAGCTATGTAACAGATAATGGTGATGTGCGGCATGAGATTAACAGACGAATAGGGATTGCTGCCGGGACTTTTAAGAATCTATGGAGAGTGTGGAGAAATAGGCGTATACACCTAAAGACTAAAATTAGACTGTATAATAGTTCGGTTATTTCTAGAGTTAGTTATGGTAGTGAAATAAGATAACAGGAAACTTGATGCTTTCGATTCTAGATGCTTACGCAATATCTTGGGAATTCGGTGGTTCAACTTTGTAACTAATGATGAGGTTAGGAGGCAAAGGAGTCGGCAACCTCCTTTAAGCAGCATATTATGCAGAGAGAGACTCCGTTGGTTTGGCCATGTTGCCCGTATGAATAATTATAGATTGGCGAATAGGGTTATGAACAGTGTGCCTAAAGGCCTGAGAAAGAGGAGGAGACCTAGGATGCGGTGGGCAGACAATGTCAAACAGGACCTTGTTAGAATTGGTGTGCAGTGGCCAGATACAGCAGATATAGCTCTGGAGAGATGTTTAGATAACTAAATTGCACGGTCTGGTTGGACCTCCGTAGCCCATGGCTACTTGAGGATGGTGATGATGATATGAACGGAAAAACATAAAAATACGTATTTTAACGAATCAAGAAAATTTCTCGATTAAAAACTAAATATATTTTTAATTAGAACTAAGCATTAGAAAATCATTTAGCAATGCACCAAAAAATGTTTGGCGAAAACAATTGTTTTCAAGATTCGGTATATTTAATGACTTGTTTTATGAACCTAAAGTTCTTTTGCAATGAGTCGCTGTTTGAACGATTCTGCTCTATGGCCTCAACTGTTCAATCTATTTGAGTTGAAGTTTCATGTTTAGGATATTTTCGTGGCCCTTAATATCTCTAGCCGTCCCGTGGCCGAGTGGTTAGCGCGCTTGGCTACTGACCTAAGGGACCTGGGTTCGAGTCGCGGGTAAGGCATGGATGTATGTGTCGTTTTTCTGCTGAGGTCCTGCCATCCTCTCAGACCTTCTACTATGGCATATAAACTGACAGGCTCCTGTCAAGACCTCTGTGGCAAGCAGCTGCTTGAGGGGGTATTTATTTATTTTTATATCAATATCTCTTGAAGTTTAAATTTAGTGACGTAATAATTAAGAATATTTATTGGAGACGAGTTCAGGCTTGAGTGATGTAAAAAGCACAACTTCGGACTCAGTTATAATTTAAAAAATTTCCACTCTTTGAAGTAAGTGTGAAAAAAAAAGATATTCTTTGTTTTCTGTTGCTGTTATGGCTCATGGCCCAATAAAAGTTATAATATGCCGTTCTCAAAATTTTTGCTCTTATGTCTCTTGACTCAATAAAAAAAGATGCAATTTGCGGTTCTCGGATTCTTTTGCTCTTACTCCTCTTGACCCCCCAAAAAATAGGGGCGGGGGTGGCTCAATCGGTAGCGCGTCAGGCTCGTAATCTGTAGTTCCCAGGTTCGAGTCCCAGCTGGGTCAGCGTTGAGATTTATCTCCGCAAAAATTCCCCGCCCTGCCCACGGTCAGTAGGGGACACCGATGGGCTTGGAAAGACCGCCGTCCGTCGGATGGGACGTTAAGCCGTGGCCCCGTGTGCGGGAGAGCCATACCCTATGCACGTTAAAGAACACGCTGGATGGCCTTGATGGGAGGCTACCATCTGTTTCCCAACAGCTGCTCCAGTGGGTCTCCTCCCCCAACCTTCTCTGAGCCTTCGGGGTCCATGTGACCTGGCCATTTAGCCCACTGTGTGCAAAAAAGTGCCGCTCAGAGGTAAAACACCCCAACCCCAAAGAAGTTATAATTTATGGCTCTCAGAAAGTGTTTGTTTTATGACTCTTGATTCAATAAAGGCTATAATTCGTGGGACTCTGATTTTTTATTCTTATGCCTCTTGGCTCAATAAAAAGTTATAATTTACGGCCCTCAGCTTCTTTTTCTCTTTCGTCTCTTGACCCAAAAACGTATAATTGATGGCTCCCAGAAATGTTTTGCTATAATGGCTCTTGACCCAATAAAAATTATAATTTTCGGTTCTCAGAAAGTTTTTGTCTTATGGCTCTATACTGAAGAAAAGTTATATGTAATGTAATTTGCGGGTCTCAGAATTAATCTTGGTTTCATGGCCTCTTGATCCAATACAGGTTCCCGACCCTCTGGGGGCGGGGGTGGCTCAGTCGGTAGCGCGCCAGGCTCGTAATCTGTAGTTCCCAGGTTCGAATCCCAGCTGGGTCAGCGTTGAGATTTATCTCCGCAAAATTCCCCGCCCTGCCCACGGTCAGTAGGGGACACTGATGGGCTTGGAAAGGCCGCCGTTCGTCGGATGGGACGTTAAGTCGTGGCCCCGTGTGCGGGAGAGCCATACCCTGTGCACGTTAAAGAACACGCTGGATGGCCTTGACGGGAGGCTACCATCTGTCTCCCAACAGCTGTTCCAGTGGGTGCCCTCCCCCAACCTTCTCTGAGCCTTCGGGGTCCATGTGACATGGACATTTAGTCCATGGTGTGCAAAAAAAGTGCCGCTCAGAGGTAAAACAATTCAACCCAAAGCTCCACCTGTAAAGTTAACTTTCATTCAAAACATATTATTAAAGTGTCTGCTTTTTTTCTCAATTTACTAGTAATAAAAATGCTATTTTTATATTAACAAATCGCTTATATTATTTACTTAATTGCAGAGCAAATGCGCCAAGTATTGGCCAGATGATTCCATGGAATGCGGAAATCTCCAAATTCTTCTGATTCACACCGATCAGAACACGGACTTCATCATTCGTACCATCCTGCTGAGAAACATGGATGTAAGTTGACTAAGTTGACGTCATCTCCCAATATCTTGTATGACTTAAAGTAACTGAATTCTATTGCATATTGTTTAATATAAAGGTGATCTTCTTGATGGCCATGTCGTTAATGTGTCTGTCTACGGAGCTAAGGATTCGGCTCCCAGATGCTGAAATGTCTCCTCACTCGCAGTCTGCTTTATGGGGCACATCACTGATAGGATATGTTCGAAGTATGTTGTTTGAGAAAAAATAATTGTGTGAAAATGCTTTTGATTATATTATTGGATATATCTATATGTGAATTGGGTATTTCGTGGTTTAAGTAAAAAACGATGAAGATTCGGACATTAGTATGTTTTTGAAAGTATCGCGACCTCACCCTCAGTGAATGAAACTATCGCGACCCTATTTTCAGTCTATGAAACTGTCGCGATCCCACCTTCAGTCTATGAAAGTATCGTGACTCCACCTTCAGTCTATGAAAGTATCGTGACTCCACCTTCAGTCTATGAAAGTATCGCGACTCCACCTTCAATCTATGAAAGCATTGCGACCACCTTCAATCTATGAAAGTATCGCAACCCCAACCTCAGTCTATGAAAGTATCACGACTCCACCTTTAGTCTATGAATGTATCGCGATCCCACCTTCAGTCTATTAAAGTCGCGACCCCACCTTCAGTCTATGAAAGTATCGTGACACCACCTTCAGTCTATGAAAGTATCGCGACTCCACCTTCAATCTATGAAAGCATTGCGACCACCTTCAATCTATGAAAGTATCGCAACCCCAACCTCAGTCTATGAAAGTGTCACGACTCCACCTTTAGTTTATGAATGTATCGCGATCCCACCTTCAGTCTATTAAAGTCGCGACCCCACCTTCAGTCTATGAAAGTATCGTGACACCACCTTCAATCTATGAAAGCATTGCGACCACCTTCAATCTATGAAAGTATCGCAACCCCAACCTCAGTCTATGAAAGTATCACGACTCCACCTTCAGTCTATGAAAGTATCACGACTCCACCTTCAGTCTATGAATGTATCGCGATCCCACCTTCAGTCTATTAAAGTCGCGACCCCACCTTCAGTCTATTAAAGTATCGTGACCTTCAGTCTATGAAAGCATCGTATACCTTCAGTCTATGAAGTATCGTATACCTTCAGTCTATGAAAGTGTCGCGACTCCACCTTCAGTCTATGAAAGTGTCGCGACTCCACCTTCAGTCTATGAAAGTATCGCGACTCCACCTTCAGTCTATGAAAGTATCACGACTCCGCCATCAGTCTATGAAAGTATCGCGACCCCACTTTCATTTTGTGAAATTATCGCGACCCCACTTTCATTTTGTGAAAGTATCACCCCCCCCCCCCTACTTTCAGTCTCTCATCCATTTTTTGAGAGATCGACAAGATATTTTCATTATGAAAGTCTCCACATAGTTCTTTGATATCTAACCCTTATTTGCCTCCATCTTGTGCAATTCTCTCAGCCACCGTGAAAAGACCTCCCTGTAATTTAAGACCTATTACCGTCCTGTTTATGCCAAGTTTGAGAACCGTGTAATAACCATGTAATCAGTTTTAGTCATAAAAATCAACGGGTTTCCACAACTCTATATTGTACAATTTTCACACATAGAGTGTCTTCAAGGACTGAACGATCTTTTAAATATTACCTTCTTAAAGAATTGCATCGTGTTGGCATCACAATCATGCTGCGACCCCGAAGTTTGAAACTAATGGAGTTGTAAAAAGGAGTCGTCAATTGCTCTTAAGATTTAAATCGAATTTTTATGCAATGTCAGATCTTGTTGGTTTCGTCCTTTGCCATCGTACAGATTTTGTTGGTTTCGTCCTTTGCCATCGTACAGATTTGTGCATGGAGTAACAAACAATGTTCCTAAACGTTTAGAAATTCTTCATTACAAAGAAATTGCATTTGTGATACGTTGAGAAATTTTTAAACATTTATTCAGGTTGTTTTATCTGTGAGCGGATTATTTTTTTGCACACAAGGAGCTAAATAGCCAGGTCACAAACACCCCAAGGGCCCAGAGACGAGTGGGGAAAGGGATTCATCACACACACACACACACACGTACATCACATATCTCACACGGGGCGGGGGTGGCTCAGTCGGTAGCGCGCCAGGCTCGTAATATGTAGTTCCCAGGTTCGAGTCCCAGCTGGGTCAGCGTTGAGATTTATCTCCGCAAAATTCCCCGCCCTGCCCACGGTCAGTAGGGGACACCGATGAGCTTGGAAAGGCCGCCGTCCGTCGGATGGGACGTTAAGCCGTGGCCCCGTGTGCGGGAGAGCCATACCCTGTGCACGTTAAAGAACACGCTGGATGGCCTTGACGGGAGGCTACCATCTGTCTTCCAACAGCTGTTCCAGTGGGTCCCCTCCCCCAACCTTCTCTGAGCCTTCGGGGTCCTTGTGACCTGGCCATTTAGCCCATGGTGTGCAAAAAAGTGCCGTTCAGAGGTAAAACAACCCAACCCTGTCAGCTAGAAATCAATCAGAGCCTTCGGCACCTCTTGATTTCTAGCTGGTCATTTCAACCTCTATTTGACCTGGAATAGTCAATACCGATAACTACCCGATATAACCCTCGTCACCAATATTTAGCTCTCCAGCACTAGTGTATCGAATTTGACCTATGACCTCGAAGGACTCATCACATCCAAAATTTCACAACATTTCCGAGATCTAGTATTCAAAATACCACCAGGAACCAATTTTTAGCTCTCAAGCACTGATAGATCTACATTTGACCTTTGACCTCAAAGGACCTTCCGGATCCGAAATTTCGTAACATTTTCGAGATCTACAACCCGAAATACACCCAGACACCAATTTTCACGTTTCTAGCACTCATAGATCACGGTTTGACCTCTATGTGACTTCCATTTGACCTTGAAGAACACACCAGAGGTCACATTTCGGATTTTTCCCGATATCTACCACCGGGATTACCTCTAAGTGTAAATTTTCAGACCTCTACCATTTCTATTTCATACTTAAAATTAGCGTGATCCCTTGTCAGTCAGAGCCGTCAGCTGTTAGTCCCTCACAATCCTCTATATTTATGATATGTTGTATGAGAACCCAGGACTAGCTCAACAGAGCTTCAAGATTATCTCTGTCCTTTGTGGAAGGGAGTCGCTTCTCTTTTTTTAAACTATATAAATATATATAGATTCATAATATCGCGCAGTTTTCATGAAAAACATGTTAATTGCTTTCGTACAGTCGCTCAAAAAAATATCCGATCACTATGGTTGACTACAGAATTCAGGAAAGATATCTGGCAACGATTTATTTAGAAATTAGTGATCTGGCAACCTTCGTGTCACGTGACACGAAGGATATACAGATTTTGATACTAGATCGTGTGGGGTCACTCACGGAAATATTGAGCGTGTGCAGTTACCGTTCACAGCAAACTGGAGCGTGTGCAGTTACCGTTCACAGCAAACTGGAGCGTGTGCAGTAACTGCACACGCTCCAGTTTGCTGTGAACGGTAACTGGAGCTTGTACAGTTGCTGTACACGCTCCAGTTTGCTGTGAACGGTAACTGGAGCTTGTACAATTGCTGTACACGCTCCAGTTTGCTGTGAACGGTAACTGGAGCTTGTACAGTTGCTGTACACGCTCCAGTTTGCTGTGAACGGTAACTGGAGCGTGTACAGTTGCTGTACACGCTCCAGATATTTTTCCTGAATTCTGTAATCGCGTGACACGAAGGTTGCCAGATCACTAATTTCTAAAAAAAATCGTTGCCAGATATTTTTCCTGAATTCTGTAGTCAACCATAGTGTTCGGATACTTTTTTGAGCGACTGTAGGTGGTCATATTATTTTGATACTAGATCGTGTGGGCTCACTCACGGAAATATTGAGCGTGTGCAGTTACCGTTCACAGCAAACTGGAGCGTGTGCAGTAACTGCACACGCTCCAGTTTGCTGTGAACGGTAACTGGAGCGTGTACAGTTGCTGCACACGCCCAGAAGGTTGCCAGATCACTAATTTCTAAAAACATCGTTGCCAGATATTTTTTCTCAATTTTGTAATCAGCCATAGTGTTCGGATACTTTTTTGAGCTACTGTACCTGGAATTATTCGAAATAGCTTTATATTTGACCGATTGATTGTTTCTTTTTAAGATCGGAAGGATTCACCGAGTGCATCAGTATCAGTTCATCGGTTGGCCCGATCGCAATATCCCTTCCAATGCTTGCTTCCTCTTGAAGATGCAGAGGAGGATACGAAGCGACCATCCGGCTATTGAAGGACCAATCGTTATCCACTGCAGGTAAACTAGAAAGATTTCTGTTGATATCTGAAATATTTCAGTCATGGCATATCAGTGAAGTTTTTAGTTATGATAAATGCAAATCATTGCAGGTTGGGTTGTTTAATCTCTGCGCGGCACCTTTTTTTGAACACAATGGTCGCTTTTTTGCATTTAATGGCCAGGTCACAATGACCCTAAGGGAACGGAGAAGGCTAGAGGAAGGGGACCCACTAGAAAGCTGTTAGGAGCAGATGGATTGGGTTGGGTTGTTTTACCTCTGAGTGGCACTTTTTTGCACACCGTGGGCTAAATGGCCAAATCACATTGACCCCGAAGGCTCAGAGAAGGTTGGGGGAGGGGACCCACTGGAACAGCTGTTGGGAGACAGATGGTAGCCTCCTGTCAAGGCCATCCAGCGTGTTCTTTAACGTGCACAGGGTATGGCTCTCCCCCACACGGGGCCACGGCTTAACGTCCCAATCAGCGGACGGCGGCCTTTCCAAGCCTATCGGTGTCCCCTACTGACCGTGGGCAGGGCGGGGAATTTTGCGGAGATAAATCTCAAAGCTGACCCAGCTGGGACTCGAACCTGGGAACTACAGATTACGAGCTTGGCGGGCTACCGACTGAGCCACCCCTCCCAGGGAACGGAGAAGGCTAGAGGAAGGGGACCCACTAGAAAGCTGTTAGGAGAAGATGGAAACCTCACATCCAGCATGGTCGTTACCGTGCATAGAGAATAGGCTTTCCTGCATATGGGAACCCGGATTAACGTCCCATCCGATGGACGGCAGCCATTACAAGATCGTCAGTGTCTCGTTTCTGGGCCGAGGAGGGCAGGCCGGGTTGTAGCAGATATAAATCTCGACGCTGGTATCGGTGGGACTCGAACCTGGGAACTGTAGATTACGACTCTGGCACGCTACCGACTGAGGCAATCCCAGCCCCAAGTACAGTGATAAGAGTGTTTGATTAGTTTTAACCTATATAAACTAACTGTGAATATAGTAAATGATATCTGTTGTGACTTACAAAATTATACGCATATTTACGTTAAACGTATAGAGAGTGAAACAGAGATTTTCAACACGAACACAATTTAATCCGATTTTTTTTGTTTAGTGCCGGTTCTGGAAGAACAGGAACTTTCCTCAGTTTAGACGCCCTCATCCAACAGGCCGAGGAACAGAAGAGAATCGATGTCTTTGGGTTCGTTAACAGCGTCAGGATGCAGAGAATCAACTTGGTTCAAACCTTGGTTCGTATTATTTGATAATGATGATGAATGAATGCCATGTGAAGAGTGTACAAAGATCTCAAATATCATTCTAACATAAAAGACACTTCTAGCTTGTGATGACTTTCTAGCTTGTCCTGACCTTTTCGGTGACACAGACCCCTTACAGCATCTCATTCTTTCCCCTGACCATCTACGATGTCTCATTCCTTCTGCTGAACATCCATGATGTTTCATTCTTTCTGCTGAACATCTATGATGTTTCATTCTTTCTGCTGACCATCTACGATGTCTCAATCAATCTGCCGACCATCTACGATGTCGCATTCTTTCTGCTGACCATCTACGATGTCTCATCCTTCCTGCTGATCATCTACGGTCTCATTCTTTCTGCTGACCACCTACAATGTTTTATTTTTTTGCTGACCATCGGCATACGATGTCTCATTCTTTTTGATGACCACCTACGATGTCTCATTCCTTCTGCTGACCATCTACGATGTCTCATTCCTTCTACTGACCATCTACGATCTCTCATTCTTTCTGCTGACCACCTACGATGTCTTATTCTTTCTGCTGACCACCTACGATGTCTTATTCTTTCTGCTGACCATATACGATCTCATTCTTTCTGCTGACACCTACGATGTCTTATTCTTTCTGCTGACCATATACGATCTCATTCTTTCTGCTGACCATCTACGATGTCTCATTCTTTCTGATGACCATCTACGATGTCTCATTCTTTCTGATGACCATTTACGATGTCTCATTCTTTTTGCTGACATCTACGATGTCTCATTCTTTCTGCTGGCCATCTACGATGTCTCATTCTTTCTGCTGGCCATCTACGATGTCTCATTCTTTCTGCTGACCACCTACGATGTTTCATTCTTTCTGCAGACCTCCAGAGATTTTCATTCTTTTTGTAGACCTTTTAGAATTTCCATTCTTTCTGTGAATCCCCTGCGAATTTTCATCCTTTCTCTGACCTCTACAGATTTTTATTCATTCTGAGGATCCTTACGAATTCTTATTCTTTCTGAGGATCCTTACGAATTCTAATTCATTCTGAGGATCCTTACGAATTCGTATTCTTTCTGAGGATCCTTACGAATTCTTATTCTTTCTGAAGATCCTTACGAATTCTTATTCTTTCTGAAGATCCTTACGAATTCTTATTCTTTCTGAGGATCCTTACGAATTCTAATTCTTTCTGAGGATCCTTACGAATTCTAATTCTTTCCGGGTATCCTTACAAAGTCTCATTCTTTCTGTGAACCCTTACGAAGTTTAACTCTTTCTACAGAACTTCTTTCCATCGTTACCCGCATATTTTGACTGAAATATAGATCTTTTGAACATGGACTCCCTAAAAGTTCCCAAGCATGACTTGTATCTGTATTCTTTATCTGCTGTTCATTTATTTGCTATTTCGTAAATTGAATCTAAATATTTGAGTGTAAAATTCCGATGCTCCAGAAATTCTTATATCACTAATAGCCAATTACATCTCTGTGATCAGTAAGAGAGAATGGTGCCATGCTTAATTGAAATAATTCCATCCAAAAACACTAAAAAATTAGGTTGGTAAACACTGATGTAGTTCATGTGATCTTGTAGAATAAATGTTAGACCGTAGAAAGATATTTAGCGTTATTAACATTTTCTAATTCTCTGGGTTGGGTTGTTTTACCTCTGAGCGGCACTTTTTTGCACACCATGGGCTAAATGGCCAGGTCACAAGGACCCCGAAGGCTGAGAAGGTTGGGGGAGGGGACCCACTGGAACAGCTGTTGGGAGACAGTTGGTAGCCTCCCATCAAGGCCATCCAGTGTGTTCTTTAACGTGCACATGGTATGGCTCTCGCTCACACTGGGTTGGATTGTTTCACCTCTGAGCGGCACTTTTTTTGCACACCATGGGCTAAATGGCCAGGTCACAAGGACCCCGAAGGCTGAGAAGGTTGGGGGAGGGGACCCACTGCACAGGGTATGAGCCTGGCGCGCTACTGACTGAGCCCCCCCCGCCCCCCATATGCAGGAGAGCCATACCCTGTGCACGTTAAAGAACACACTGGATGGCCTTGACGGGAGGCTTCCATCTGTCTCCCAACAGCTGTTTCAGTGGGTCCCCTCCCCCAACCTTCTCTGAGCCTTCGGGGTCCATGTGACCTGGCCATTTAGCCCATGGTGTGCAAAAAAGTACCGCTCAAAGGTAAAAGAACTCAACAATTTATAATCTTTAATAATTAAAACTTTGATTTGTAAAATTAAGCATTAAAATTTTTTTAAATTTTTTTATTTCAGGAGCAATATTTGTTCATTCACGAAGCCTTGTTAGAAGCTGTCCAGTATGAAGACACTTCTATCCCTCTCGAGAAAGTCGCAGATTATGTTAAAGAAGCCAAAAGTGCTCGGTTTTTGGAGCAAACATCATTCATCAAAACACAATATCACGTAAGTGGAATGTTTGTTTTTAATCAATGACTTGGCTCATTATAAAAGATGGATTTTTAATTTATCCATTAAAATCCACTCCGTACTTTCTTTTAGTGAATACTAACAGCAGTGACCCACGCAGGATTTTCTTATGGGATGGGTGTAACTAAATTTTAGAAAGTATGTGTTGTTTTTCTGCTGAGGGCCTACCATCCTCACAGACCTTCTGCTATGGCATATAAACTGGCAGGCTCCTGTCAGACCTCTGTGGCAAGCAACTGCTTGAGGAGGTATTTATTTTTTTTTATTTATATGTCAGGAATTTCGTGTACGTACACAAAGGTTGCCAGATCACTAATTTCTAAAAAAATCGTTGCCAGATTTTTTTCTGAATTCTGTAATCAACCATAGTGTTCGGATACTTTTTTGAGCGACTGTAGGTGGTGATATTATTTTGATACTAGATCGTGTGGGCTCACTCACGGAAGCAAACTGGAGCGTGTGCAGTAACTGCACACGCTCCAGTTTGCTGTGAAGGTAACTGGAGCTTGTACAGTTGCTGTACACGCTCCAGTTTGCTGTGAACGGTAACTGGAGCGTGTACAGTTGCTGTACACGCTCCAGATATTTTTCCTGAATTCTGTAATCACGTGACACGAAGGTTGCCAGATCACTAATTTCTAAAATAATCGTTGCCAGATATTTTTTCTGAATTCTATAATCAACCACAGTGTTCGGATATTTATTTGAGCGACTGTACCTTACAGGCTAACTGATCGGATTAAGAACCATTCACAACCATAAAAAGGCCCTTTAGACTCATACTCGGGCGGAATTTAGAGAACTGTCCTTTGACTCTTTTTTTGCTGTAGAGAATAAATGTTCTAATTTCAGTTTGTGCTGATCTTTGTTGTTTTTTTCTATCCAATTAATAACCTCCCTATGAACGGAGCAGATTTTTTTTTATTTTATAAAATAAAGTAACATTTTTCTAAAAGAAACATTTTTCTAAAAGCGTCAGGTAAACGTTAACAAAAGACATGCACTGGTCCAGACCTGACTGACCACTTGACTGGTTGACCTGATCAAGTGTTCAAATTAACAAAAGACATGCACTGGTCCAGACCTGACTAACCACTTGACTGGTCCAGACCTGATCAAGTGTTCAAATTAACAAAAGACATGCACTGGTCCAGACCTGACTGACCACTTGACTGGTTGACCTGATCAAGTGTTCAAATTAACAAAAGACATGCACTGGTCCAGACCTGACTAACCACTTGACTGGTCCAGACCTGATCAAGTGTTCAAATTAACAAAAGACATGCACTGGTCCAGACCTGACTGACCACTTGACTGGTTGACCTGATCAAGTGTTCAAATTAACAAAAGACATGCACTGGTCCAGACCTGACTGACCACTTGACTGGTTGACCTGATCAAGTATTCAAATTAACAAAAGACGTGCACTGGTCCAGACCTGACTGACCACTTGACTGGTTGACCTGATTAAGTGTTCAAATTAACAAAAGACATGCACTGGTCCAGACCAGACTGACCACTTGACTGGTTGACCTGATCAAGTGTTCAAATTAACAAAAGACATGCACTGGTCCAGACCTGACTAACCACTTGACTGGTCCAGACCTGATCAAGTGTTCAAATTAACAAAAGACATGCACTGGTCCAGACCTGACTGACCACTTGACTGGTTGACCTGATCAAGTGTTCAAATTAACAAAAGACATGCACTGGTCCAGACCTGACTGACCACTTGACTGGTTGACCTGATCAAGTATTCAAATTAACAAAAGACGTGCACTGGTCCAGACCTGACTGACCACTTGACTGGTTGACCTGATTAAGTGTTCAAATTAACAAAAGACATGCACTGGTCCAGACCAGACTGACCACTTGACTGGTTGACCTGATCAAGTGTTCAAATTAACAAAAGACATGCACTGGTCCAGACCTGACTAACCACTTGACTGGTCCAGACCTGATCAAGTGTTCAAATTAACAAAAGACATGCACTGGTCCAGACCTGACTGACCACTTGACTGGTTGACCTGATCAAGTGTTCAAATTAACAAAAGACATGCACTGGTCCAGACCTGACTGACCACTTGACTGGTTGACCTGATCAAGTATTCAAATTAACAAAAGACGTGCATTGGTCCAGACCTGAGTGACCACTTGACTGGTTGACCAGATCAAGTGTTCAAATTAACAAAAGACATGCACTGGTCCAGACCTGACTGACCACTTGACTGGTTGACTGATCAAGTGTTCAAATTAACAAAAGACATGCACTGGCCCAGACCTGACTAACCACTTGACTGGTCCAGACCTGATCAAGTGTTCGCATTACCGTTACAGAATAAATTTTTGCAGCGTTTTAGTAATCATTAAAAAAATTCTTGAAAAACGTGTGTAATGTATTTCCTAAGATTAAAATATTATCACCACCATTCCAATTGCTACCATCATTATCAAGGGGAATCATCATAATTTGGGGGTCATGACCCCCTAATTCCTGCAGCCAGATATATATACCTGTGAAGATATATACCTCCCGCCATCTGTGAAGAATATGCCCAAGGCACATCAGACACTTGTAGTCGATGGAATGTGGATGATACCATTTAATGAACTTGATGTCTTTATTTAAAATTTCTTCATGTATATTCCTTACTAAAAATCACTCCGACCCCTATTTGACCTTGAACGCAACACTGGATCTTAAAATTCCTTTTATTTCTGAGTTCTAATACCTGAAATAGCTCTATTGACCAATTTTTAGCTCACAAACACTGGTATATTGAAATTTGACCTTTAACCTCAAAGGACCCATCTCATCCAAAATTTGGCATAATTTCAGAGATCTACGACTCAAAGTACCCCGAGGTACCATTTTTTATACCTCACAAACACTGGTATATTGAAATTTGACCTTTAACCTCAAAGGACCCATCTCATCCAAAATTTGGCATAATTTCAGAGATCTACGACTCAAAATACCCCGAGGCACCATTTTTTATACCTCACAAACACTGGTATATTGAAATTTGACCTTTAACCTCAAAGGACCCATCTCATCCAAAATTTGGCATAATTTCAGAGATCTACGACTCAAAGTACCCCGAGGCACCATTTTTTATACCTGTAACACAGGTAGATTTATATTTGACCTTTGACCTCAAAGGACCCAGCACATCCCAAATTTCGCAACATTTCTGGGATTACAACTCAAAATGCCTCCAGGAATCAATTGTTATTTCTGTAGCACTGGTAGACCTAATTTGACCTTTGACCTCGAAGGACTCCACAGATATGAAATTTCGTAACATTTCTGAGATCTAGAATCCGAGACTCTCCAGATACCAATTTTCACTTTTCTAGAATTTGTAGATCATGGTTCGACCTCTATTTGACCTTAAAATTCACGACAAGGGTCAAATTTTTGGATTCTTTCCGAAATCTACGACCCCGGATTATCCCTAGATGCAATTTTTCGCAGCTCTACCATTTCTGTATCATAGTTAGAATTACGGTGATCCCCTATCAGTCATTCATAATCGGGGATAGGAGACGTTATCCGAAATCATACCGCAAGTCCCGCATCTACGCGCATGCGTGGCTGAAACTCTGGTCATTATAGCTGTCAGCTTTGGCTTCCCCAAGCATTGGGGCGGGGGTGGCTCAGTCAGTAGCGCGCCAGGCTCGTAATCTGTAGTTCCCAAGTTCGAGTCCCAGCTGGGTCAGCGTTGAGATTCATCTCCGCAAAATTTCCCGCCCTGCCCACGGTCAGTAGGGGACACCGATGGGCTTGGACAGGTCGCCGTCCGTCGGATGGGACGTTAAGCCGTGGCTCCGTGTGCGGGAGAGCCATACCCTGTGTATGTTAAAGAACACGCTGGATGGCCTTGACGGGAGGCTACCATCTGTCTTCCAACAGCTGTTCCAGTGGGTCCCCTCCCCCAACCTTCTCTGAGCCTTCGGGGTCCATGTGACCTGGCCATTTAGCCCATGGTGTGCAAAAAAGTGCCGCTCAGAGGTAAAACAACCTAACAACCCAAAATCCCTAGATGCAATTTTTCGCAGCTCTAACATTTCTGTATCATAGTTAAAATTACGGTGATCCCCTGTCAGTCATTCATAATCGGGGATAGGAGACGTTATCCGACATCTTACCGCAAGTCCCGCATTTACGCGCATGCGTGGCTGAAACTCTGGTCATGCTGTCAGCTTTGGCTTCCCCAAGCATTCGTCGTGAGAAGCGTAATGAGAAAAGCGCGGGATTTAGATGCATTTGACAGAAGGCAGATCGTAGGTGCCCGACGGATGGAACACTCGATCTCCGAAATTGTCAACGAACTTGGATTTTTCTCGTACGACAGTTTCAAGAGTGTTCCGGGAATGTAAAAATTCCGGCAAAAAAACAAGCACCCGGACAAACTGCAAAGGACAACCAGTCTTGAATGATCGTGGGCTTCACTGTTTGACCCGCATTATACAGACTGATAAGGGCCAGACATTATCTGAAATCACCTCCCATCTGAACGCGTGTTCCAGCCGGGAAGTCAGTGCACGGACCGTGCAACGCTCACTTCATCATCTCAGCTTCGGGAGCCACCAACCTACAAGAGTCCCACTTCTAACAGCACGACACCGGGCTCAACGCCTTGCCTGGACTAAAGAGCATCGAAACTGGACTATCGAAAATTGGCAACAAATAACCTGGAGTGATGAATCCCGATTTAAACTTCATCACGCCGATGGGAGACTGAGGGTATGGGCGCCAACCCCATGAAGCCATGGATCCTGTTTGTGTTGTTGGGTTGGGTTGTTTTAACTCTGAGCGGCACTTTTTTGCACACCATGGGCTAAATGGCCAGGTCACATGGACCCCGAAGGCTCAGAGAAGGTTGGGGCTAGGGGACCCACTGGAACAGCTGTTGGGAGACAGATGGTAGCCTCCCGTCAAGGCCATCCAGCGTGTTCTTTAACGTGCACAGGGTATGGCCTCCCGCACACGGGGCCACGGCTTAACGTCCCATCCGACGGACGGCGGTCTTTCCAAGCCCATCGGTGTCCCCTATTGACCGTGGGCAGGGCGGGGAATTTTGCGGAGATAAATCTTAACGCTGACACAGCTGGGACTCGAACCTGGGAACTACAGATTACGAGCCTGGCGCGCTACCGACTGAGCCACCCCCGCCCCAACCTGTTTGTTAGGTCGGAACAGTACAAGCTGGTGGTGACTCAGTGATGGCCTGGGGTGTCTTCAGTTGGACGTCTGTGGAACCTTTGGTACATGTATCGACGACTCTCAATGCATTCTGGTACGTAGAACTCATTGCTGACCATTTACACCCATTTATGTCCATCACACATCCCAAAGGAGATGGCGTCTACCAGCAAGACAACTGTTCATCTCACAGGTCCAGGTTGGCTACTGCATGGTTGCAGGAGCATTCTGCTGATTTTGGAATAATTAATTGGTCACCTAGAAGCCCGGATTTAAATCCCATCGGAAATCTTTGGGATACCGGCGAGTAGAGTGTTTGGGCCCGTGTCCCATCAACAACGACCTTGAGAGAATTATGGACAGCTCTGCAGGATGCATGGGTCACCATACCTATGGAACATTTACGCAAGCTTGTGGAGTCCTTGCCTCGTCGTGTGGCGGCCGTTATTAGGGCCAGAGGGGTTCCAACATGTTACTAAGTTGCTATCCCTAATTCAAAGGATCCCTAATTCAAAGGCACTTCAGTGTATATTATGAAAGTAGTGAAACGATACCTTTTGTGAGCAAGAAAACAGGAAACTTGGTCCCTCAACTTTGTAAGTAATGATTAGGTTAGGCAAAGGGTTTTCGTAATCTATAGTCCCAACCTTCTCTGAGCCTTCGGGGTCCATGTGACCTGCCCATTTAGCCCATGGTGTGCAAAAAAGTGCCGCTCAGAGGTAAAACAACCCAACCCAAAAATCCATCTCCGTAGATTTTATATGCATTCCTTATGTATTAATAAGAAAAACATCAAATAACAAAAAAAATATTGATAAGGTATTATTTTGCTGAAAGATCTTCGCCATAGAAATATTTTTTCCATCTCTTGACAGATGCTGAACAAAACGCAAAGGAAAATTGGCGTCCATCGCTGCTCTGATGCTCTTTCAGAATACAACATCTTCAAGAACAGAGATCCCATGATCGTTCCTGGTAAGAGGAGAATGTTGTTATTACCATTTATTTCTTATTTGATGCTTACGAGGTTCAGTGTAAGAAAACTTCATTAAGGTTTTTATGGTTTTACGCAAATTAATAATCCAAGTAACAGTGGGAATTACACTGCCCTACCAAAATTTTAGACAATTTCAAGATTATGTCAATGGGAACTAACCTCATAGTCAACTGAAGATGCATTTAATGGGATTATGTGACTTAAATCAATTATCGTAATCAAATCTATTTTAATCTCGATTTTTCAACAATATTTCTTCACTATTTAAAACGTTTCGAAAGTTACAATATTTCGCAAGAGTAATGCGTCATAAAAAATTTTTTTCAAAAATTAATTAAAATTTAAAAATAAGTGTTGTTTCAAACCATTTAATAAAATAAATGTATAAGCCGAGTGGTTAGCGCACTTGGCTACTGATCTAAGGGACCTGGGTTCGAGCTCCGGATAAGGCATGGCTGTTTGTGTCGTTTTTCTGCTGAGGTCCTGCCATCCTCTCAGACCTTCTACTGTGGTATACAAACTGACAGGCTCCTGTCAGACCTCTGTGGCAAGCAGCTGCTTGAGGGGGTATTTATTTATTTTTATTATTATTATATTTTAGAAGTTTGCGTAATGATTATTTCAATTGCGGACAATTATTAACGATTTTTATTAAAAAATAATTTATTTTTAATTATTCCAACTTATTATTTGTATAATTTATTACGCAAATATTAATAACATATTCTATAATAAAATTTGGGACATTTCCATAAATATCCCGATTTTAGTTTACCGAAACCGAAACATCTTTCTACATTAAGTTTCAATTAATTTCTGAGGTAAATTCTTACCAGCTTACTATTCTAGCTTCAAAAACACTTTAGAACTTAGGCTAGTGTGATCATACGTACTGGTTTCAAATCGCTTGTTCCGGTGACCCCGAAAGATTTTTGAAAACGTTGAAATTGTATCAGCCGTCACGTGGCCGAGTGGTTAGCGCGCTTGGCCAGTGATCTAAGGGACCTGGGTTCGATCCCCGGGTAAGGCATGGTGTATGTGTCGTTTTTCTGCTGAGGGCGTGCCATCCTCTGAGATCTTCTACTAGGGCATATAAACTGTCAGACCTCTGTGGCAAGCAGCTGCTTGAGGGGGTATTTATTTATTTTTTTTATTTGGAATTGTATCGGTTTTAAAATTTGTTGCGCTAAAACGAAATATGAAAATGTAATTTCATTCGTGCATTACAACAACGTAGTTTTAGTGAGAAACGTGACATCATAATATTTTGTAGCAATGGCAAGTTGATGGACAACAATGACTTATTAATTAATAACAATGACCAGCAAATGTGTCCAGCGTATCTACATATGGTTTAGATCGTAGATCGTATAAGGATTTATGATGTACCGGGTGCATATGGTTTGCATAAGTGGTGAACTTATATATTGGCCTAAGCCTAAGAATTCTTGCTCTAATACTTGAGACCTTTAGAAATGTTTAGCCTAAGAGTTGCTACTTGTGAAATTTTTTTGTATTAATAATAATGATAAAAATCTTAATTTTTATGGCTACAACCTGCGAAAAAATAATGGGATTATGTGACTTATATACTGTACTCTAATACTGTAGGTGTTTAAAAATGATTCGCCTAAGAGTTGTTGTTTGAGATCATTAAAAGATGATCACTTTTCCAGCTGACGCCACGAGGCTTAAATTGAAGAGGGAAGCTCAAGAAGTGGCCAATGATTACATCAATGCTATTACAGTGGCTGTAAGTATTATCTCGTAATTTATTATTACAAATTAATTATTACAGAGTGTATATTATTCAAATTTGCTTGAAAAATGTTCGAGTCCCAAGCGTAAAAACATTTAGATTTATCACCACACAACCCCCGCCTCGGTCAGGAAAGGACTCTTGTGACCTTGGAAAGACCGTCGTCCTTAGGATGGGACGTTAACCGGTGGTCCCTTGTGTTGGAGTGTCATACTCTGTGCACGTTGGGGCGGGGGTGGCTCAGTCGGTAGCTCGCCAGGCTCGTAATCTGTAGTTCCCAGGTTCGAGTCCCAGCTGGGTCAGCGTTGAGATTTATCTCCGCAAAATTCCCCGCCCTGCCCACGGTCAATAGGGGACACCGATGGGCTTGGAAAGGCCGCCGTCCGTCGGATGGGACGTTAAGCCGTGGTCCCGTGTGCGGGAGAGCCATACCCTGTGCACGTTAAAGAACACGCTGGATGACCTTGACGGTAGGCTACCATCTGTCTCCCAACAGCTGTTCCAGTGGGTCCCCTCCCCCAACCTTCTCTGAGCCTTCGGGGTCCATGTGACCTGGCCATTTAGCCCATGGTGTGCAAAAAAGTGCCGCTCAGAGGTAAAACAACCCAAACAACAACCCAACCCATGTGACCTGGCCATTTAGCCCATGGTGTGCAAAAAAGTGCCGCTCAGAGGTAAAAACAACAACAACAACTGTGTACGTTAAAAAATAACCTTGAATGACCTTGACGGGATACTTCTATCTGTCTCCTAACAATTGTCCAGTGATAACCTTTCCTGAGCTATGGTAACACTTGATGCTGATGTTGCCTTTACTAATGATACCATTAATTACGGTTATAATTCTAAACCAAAACAAATTATTTCGAAAACCAACTTGCATCTGGATTGAAGATTAAATTAAGCGATGGTATGTTTTGCCATTAAATAATATGGTAATGTGGTCATTCCTGTTGCCCAGAGATAAAAGCGCTTGACTTCTGAGCAACGGGACCTGGATTCGAGCCCGGGTAAATAATATATATATATTTGTGCTGTCTTTCTGTTGAGGTCTCGCTTTCTCTATGGCGTATTAAACTGACAGGCTTGTTCAGTACGTCTATGAAAAACAGCTGTTTGAGGATGTACAGTCGGTCAAAAAAGTATCCGAACACTGTGGTTTATTACAGAATTCAGAAAAAATATCTGGCAACGATTTTTTTTAGAAATTAGTAATCTGGCAACCTTCGTGTCACGTGATTGCAGAATTCGGGAAAATATCTGGAGCGTGTACAGCAACTGTACACGCTCCAGTTACCGTTCACAGCAAACTGGAGCGTGTGCAGTTACTGCACACGCTCCAGTTTGCTGTGAACGGTAACTGCACACGCTCAATATTTCCGTGAGTGAGCCCACACGATCTAGTATCAAAATAATATGACCACCTACAGTCGCTCAAAAAAGTATCCGAACACTATGGTTGATTACAGAATTCAGAAAAAATATCTGGCAACGATTTTTTTTTAGAAATTAGTAATCTGGCAACCTTCGTGTCACGTGATTACAGAATTCAGGAAAAATATCTGGAGAGTGTACAGCAACTGTACACGCTCCAGTTGCCGTTCGCAGCAAACTGTGTGCTGTGAACGGTAACTGCACACGCTCAACATTTCCCTGAGTGAGCCCACACGATCTAGTGTCAAAATAATATGACCACCTACAGTCGCTCAAAAAAGTATCCAAAAATCGTTGCCAGATATTTTTTCTGAATTCCGTAATCAACCATAGTGTTCGGACATTTTTTTGAGCGACTGTATTTTTTTTTCCCAGCGAGTTGTTTATTGCCGAAATCGATTCGAATTTATTTCTCTTGCAGAGTTATAGACAGAAGGATGCTTTCATTGTGACGCAGTCGCCTCTCAACATCACGATCGAAGACTTTTGGCATTTGGTGTATCAGTACAAATCTTCGTTGATCCTCATGCTTAATGACTGCACCAAAGACGACGAGGAAGTAAGTGTAATACTTAGTGTTATCACAGATTAAATTAAGTGTATGTATCCTCAGCAACTAGGGGCGGGGGTGGCTCAGTCGGTAGCGGGCCAGGCTCGTAATCTGTAGTTCCCAGGTTCGAGTACCAGCTGGGTCAGCGTTGAGATTTATCTCCGCAAAACTCCCCGCCCTGCCCACGGTCAGTAGGTGACACCGATGGGCTTGGAAAGGCCGCCGTCCGTCGGATGGGACGTTAAGCCGTGGTCCCGTGTGCAGGAGAGCCATATCCTGTGCACGTTAAAGAACACGCTGGATGGCCTTGACGGGGGGCTACCATCTGTCTCCCAACAGCTAATCCAGTGGGTCCCCTCCCCCAACCTTCTCTGAGCCTTCGGGGTCCATGTGACCTGGCCATTTAGCCCATGGTGTGCAAAAAAGTGCCGCTCAGAGGTAAAAGAATTCAACGTTAAAGAACACGCTGGATGGCCTTGACGGGAGGCTACCATCTGTCTCCCAACAGCTGTTCCAGTGGGTCCCCTCCCCCAACCTTCTCTGAGCCTTCGGGGTCCATGTGACCTGGCCATTTAGCCCATGGTGTGCAAAAAAGTGCCGCTCAGAGGTAAAACAACCCAACCCTCAGCAACTATTAGAGCAAAATGCTTAGAATTCTGGCTCTAATAGTTGATACCTTTAGAAATCATTGGCCGAAAACTTTGTCACCTGTGAAAATTTGTGTGATAATAAGTGATAAAAAACCTTAATTTTTTTATGGCTACTGATAAGAATCTTTGGCTTGATGGCTTGGCTGACAAAGCTGAGGAAGCAGTTAGACAGCACAACAGCAGGGAGCTGTATCAGATAGTTAATGTTTTATGTGATAGAAAACGGACAGGTATACAGGGATTGAAGGATAAACAAGGTAAGGTTATAGAAGGTGAGGATTCTGTCATGGCTAGGTGGGCTGAGCATTTCAGTGATGTTCTAAACAATGTGGTTAGTTCTACTCTCATTGTTTGCAACGATGATGATTTAATGTTGGCTCTATAACACAATCTGAAGATATTTTGGTTATTTATAAACTTAAACTTCATAAATCCCCAGGGGTAGATGAAAATACTACTGAAATGCATAGAGCTGGGAATGTTTCGGTTACCACTTGGATGACTGAAATTCTGAATATCTTTTATGATAAAGGCATGGTTCCTAAGGATTTTATCAGAGCTATTATTATCCCTATTTTCAAAAAAGGTGATCGCAGTTCTTGTGATAACTATAGGGGTATCAGCCTACTCTCTGTTTCAGGTAAAGTTCTTTCCATGACTGTGCTTAATAGAATCAAGAATCTGGTTGACAGTCAATTGCGTGATGAGCAATGTGGATTCAGAAGTGGTAGGGGATGTGTGGATCAGATATTTTCACTGAGGCAGAATCTTGAGAAATGTTAAGAGTTTCAGAAACCTTTGGTTGCTAGCTTTGTTGATTTCAAAAAGGCTTTCAACTCTGTTGATCGTCATAATTTGTGGTTGATTGTGAGATCATATGGTATACCTGACAAGTTAGTTAACATAATGAAAGCTCTCTATAATAACACTGAGTCGTGTGTGAGAGTTGGTAAGGCTTGTAGCAATTGGTTTAGCATTACTTCTGGTGTTCGACAAGGGTGCATTTTGTCTCCTTTTCTCTTTAGCTTGGTTATTGATTATATTATGCGAAATTCACTTCAAGGGAAAGATTTTGGCCTTAAATGGGCTGGAGATACGAAAATTTCTGATTTAGATTATGCTGATGATTTAGCCCTTTTGGCAAATGATGTTGATGAGATGAACTCTTTCATTCGAGCTGTTGATGAGACTGGTAGTAGAGTAGGTTTGGTTATAAACAGAGAGAAAACTAAAGTGATGAAAATTGGTCTGGCAGGCTCTGATTGTGTTAATCTGAATGGTTGCAGTCTTGAACAGGTGTCACAGTTTAATTACCTTGGGAGCTATGTAACAGATGCTGGTGATGTGCGGCATGAGATTAACAGACGAATAGGGATTGCTGCAGGGACTTTTAAGAATCTATGGAGATTGTGGAGAAATAGGCGTATACACCTAAAGACTAAAATTAGACTGTATAATAGTTTGGTTCTTTCTAGGGTTAGTTATGGTAATGAAACTTGGACGCTGTGTAAACAAGATAACAGGAAACTAAATGCTTTTGATTCTAGATGCCTACGTAGTATCTTGGGTATTAGGTGTTTCAACTTTGTAACTAATGATGAGGTTAGGCAAAGGAGTCTGCAACTTCCTTTAAGCAGCATATTGTGCAGAGAGAGACTCCGCTGGTTTGGCCATGTTACCCGTAACATAATTATAGATTGGTGAATAAGGTTATGAGCAGTGTGCCTAAAGGCACTAAGGGCCTAAAGGCGGGGAGACCTAGGATGCGGTGGGCAGACAATGTCAAACAGGAATTGTTAGAATTGGTGTGCAGTGGCCGGATGCAGCAGATGTAGCTAAGGACAGATATGCTTGGAGAATTAAACTGCACGGTCTGGTTGGACCTCCGTAGCCCATGGCTGCTTGATGATGATGATGATGATGAAAAAATTCTTGCTCTAGTAGATAAGGCCTTTAGAAATTCATGGCCTAAGAGTTTGTTGCTCGTTAAAATGTTTTGTAATAAAAATAACGATAAATAATCTCTATCTTTTATGACTAAAACGTGCAAGAAAAAAATTCTTGCTCTAATAGATAATGCCTTTAGAAATTTATAGCCTAAGAGTTAGTTGTTCGTGAAAATGTTTTGTATTGATAATGATTAATAATCTATTTTTATTACTAAAACTTGCAAAAAAAATTCTTGCTCTAATAGATAAGGCCTTTAAAATTCATGACCTAAGAGTTTGTTCCTCGTGAAAATGTTTGTAATAATAATAATTAAAAATCTCTAGTTTTGTGCTTAAAGTTGCAAAAAATTGTTGCTCTAACAGACACGGCCTTTAGAAAATCTTGGCTTAACTGTTGTTGCGGTTAAAACATTTTGTAATAATAATAATGAATAATAATCTTCTATTTATTTTTTATGGCTACAACTTGCCAAAAAATTCTTGCGGTAAGAGTTGGGGCCTTTAGAAATTATTGGCTTAAGAGTTGTTGCTTGTAAAAAATTTTCGTAATACGATAAAAATAATTTAGTTGCTGATGCACTAATGTTCGTCGAGCTAATGTTTTCACTTTTTTTTTGTCTGTCTGTCTGTAGACATTCAACTCTTTGTTTTTAGAGGTAAATGAAACAATTCTCTTTGGATTGGAGAAATATTGAGGAAATATTACAATTCCAGTTTCAGAATCTCCCATAGTTGCAATTTCTAACGACGGAAAAAGTTGAAAATGGCAAAATTGAAACAAATATTGCAAGCAATGTTTGTTTAAATTGGACGTCAGAAATTTGAAAATTTGGTGGTGAAATGTGAAGACTACAAAGTTTGCACTGATAACAATGATTTTTATCCTTTCCCAGTGGGTGAGTGGGAAAACCATCACATCTGTTACCTCAGCACCCTTGAAAACATTTGACTTAAAAACTTTTTTATATTATATTTATTTATCTGCAATTTCTTAATTTTTTAGTTTTCCAAATTTCGAATTATTTCATTTGCACGTGAATCAGAAAATTATTAATTGTTTTTAAATTTATTGTCATTTTCTCTCTTGCGTGTAATCCAGAAACTAAAATTTCCCTTACAACGAAAGATGATATTTTCAGTTTGTTCAAAAATTTCCCTATTGAAAATTAATATGTGTTTGTTTGTGTTAACAATAATTTCTTTAATTATAGCTATAAGCAAAATATTTGACACGATAAGTTTACTAGAAAAAGGCTGAGTTTTTTAAAACAACCGCGCTTGGCTACTGATCTACGGGACCTGGGTTCGAGCCCCGGGTAAGGCATGGTTGTGTGTGTTGTTTTTCTGCTTGGGGTCCTGCCATCCTCACAGACCTTCTACTTTGGCATATAAACTGACAGGCTCCTGTCAGACCTCTGTGGCAAGCAGCTGCTTGAGGGGGTATTTATTTATTTATTTTAAAATTTTATAATAATTACGGACGAAATTCCAAAGAATATCAAATTCCGTACCTATTTAACTTGCTTCCTAGTGAAATTGTAAATTAAAGTAAAATTTCTGATGTTAAAAAAAATAGTTTGAGTGGTTGATGAAAAAGTGATGTTTTTTAATCGGAATCGTTTACACGTTTTATTGGTTTTCTTTTCATCTATCCTTTTTTTCCCTCCACTTTATGTCATGATATTGATATAATCTGATATTGATATGTAATTAGATGATATATGTCAAAACCATATACAGTCGCTCAAAAAAGTATCCGAACACTATGGTTGATTACAGAATTCAGAAAAAATATCTGGCAACGATTTTTTTTTAGAAATTAGTGATCTGGCAACCTTCGTGTCACGTCATTACAGAATTCAGGAAAAATATCTGGAGCGTGTACAGCAACTGTACACGCTCCAGTTACCGTTCACAGCAAACTGGAGCGTATGCAGTTACTGTACACGCTCCAGTTTGCTGTGAACGGTAACTGCACACGCTCAATATTTCCGTGAGTGAGCCCACACGATCCAGGTCTTTGTGAGCTCACACGATCCAATGTGCTGTGAACATTAACCGCAACAGCTCCAGTTTGCTGTGAACGGTAACTGCACACGCTCAATATTTCTGTGAGTGAGCCCACACGATCCAGGTCTTTGTGAGCTCACACGATCCAATGTGCTGTGAACATTAACCGCAACCGCTCCAGTTTGCTGTGAACGGTAACTGCACACGCTCAATATTTCCGTAAGTGAGCCCACACGATCCAGGTCTTTGTGAGCTCACACGATCCAATGTGCTGTGAACATTAACCGCAACCGCTCCAGTTTGCTGTGAACGGTAACTGCACACGCTCCATATTCATTGTATTATATATATTAAGAAATATCCGAACACTATGGTTGATTACAGAATCCAGAAAAAATATCTGGCAACGATTTTTTTTTAGAAATTAGTGATCTAGCAACCTTCGTGTCACGTGACACGAAGGTTGCCAGATCACTAATTTCTAAAAAAATCGTTGCCAGATATTTTTTCTGAATTCTGTAATCAACCATAGTGTTCGGATACTTTTTTTGAGCGACTGTACATTCCCGCTGATAAGATTTGGCTTAGTGGGATTTTTTATGCAAAATAATTGTACAGATGATACTCTGGAAAATAAATTTGAATATGAATTTGAAATGTTTTCAGGACGTCGGCCAATATTGGCCCGACAAAGGTCAAGCTCGCTACGGCATTTACGAAGTTCAAGTGGTAACATTTGAAGATCAAGGTGAAGTGATTATCAGGATCATGAAGTTAATGAACCATACTCAGGTAAAGGAATGAAAACAGTTCCTTACGGATATTAAGAGAAGTAGAAAATAGCTGAGATTTTTTTTCCAATATGATTGTGTTAATTTTTTGTTATCTGTGCTTTACAAAAGTATCAACCTTTGAACGACATATATAATTTTAAAATTTAAAGATACCAGTCCAGTTTTTCAGTATCATGTTAACCCTTTCATGACCATAAGGTTTCTAAGAGTAAATATTAGTATGTAACTGTTTATTTTAGTTTGTTTAGACGTAAAATAAATAAAAATCATAAGAAAAATACATAACAATGTGTAGTTTTTTTGGAATTTTATGGGAAATATTTTTCCCAATGGACTATAAAGGTAACACAAATTATAGTTAGGCTTATTATGCAATGTCTTTTATTTATTGGTTTATTAGAACAAAATGTTAACTAAAATAATACAAAATTATGAAATAAAATTACTATACAAAATGATGTGCTAATTATGATATTCTGCGAAGCAATTTCTTTTGGTAGTGAGGCAAAGATGGACATTGCACATAGTACATATATTATGCGTCCTGACAGTTCTGTTTTTGTTTTCTAAACGTTCCCGTTTACGTAATTGCGTTCGGCATACGTTCTATTTTGACATTCTGTATAAAAAATGCAGATAAGGTTATAATTAAATACGACAATCACCAATTTTAAAATGGGAAAAATGTTTCCCTTAGTCGTGAAAGGGTTAATAAGGATTACATTATGAGATACTCTTAACCCTTTTAGGTCCTGGGTAAGGTAAAATGTATATTACTTTTTAAACACAGGTAGAGGTTAGATAAATACAGAGGAAAAATTATGATTAGCTTGGTGGGATCCGAACCCACGACTTCCTGATAAGATGTCAGGAATTCGGTCGCTGAGATAGAGGCCGCCGAACAATCATTCACTATTGTGGCTTTAAACATTATAACATAGAATTAGTGATCGGAAAGCTAGTTGACTGTAACTGAAGACTCTCATCCAGAAGGCACTTTGCAGTTTAGTGATCGGAAAGCTAGTTGACTGTAACTGAAGACTCTCATCCAGAAGGCACTTTGCAGTTTAGTGATCGGAAAGCTAGTTGACTGTAACTGAAGACTCTCATCCAGAAGGCACTTTGCAGTTTAGTGTACACTACCAGCCCACATCAAACGGCATGGCATTCTTCTTTAAGCAAACACGTCAAGTAGCGAGCGTAAACATTGCTGTTGAAATAATAGAATATCTCAAATATACAGTAGCTCAAAAAATATCCAAACACTATGGTTGATTACAGAATTGAGAAAAAATATCTGGCAATGATTTTTTTTTTAGAAATTAGTGATCTGGCAATGATTTTTTTTTTTTAGAAATCAGTGATCTGGCAATGATCTTTTTTAGAAATTAGTGATCTGGCAATGATATTTTTTTAGAAATTAGTGATCTGGCAATGATTTTTTTTTTTTAGAAATCAGTGATCTGGCAATGATCTTTTTTAGAAATTAGTGATCTGGCAATGATATTTTTTAGAAATTAGTGATCTGGCAATGATTTTTTTTTTAGAAATTAGTGATCTGGCAATGATTTTTTTTTTAGAAATTAGTGATCTGGCAATGTTTTTTTTTTTTAGAAATTAGTGATCTGGCAACCTTTGTGTCACAACACTATGGTTGATTACAGAATTTAAAAAAATATCTGGCAATGATTTTTTTTAGAAATTAGTGATCTGGCAATGTTTTTTTTAGAAATTAGTGATCTGGCAATGATTTTTTTTTTTTAGAAATCAGTGATCTGGCAATGATCTTTTTTAGAAATTAGTGATCTGGCAATGATATTTTTTTAGAAATTAGTGATCTGACAATGATTTTTTTTTTAGAAATTAGTGATCTGGCAATGATTTTTTTTTTCAGAAATTAGTGATCTGGCAATGTTTTTTTTTTTTAGAAATTAGTGATCTGGCAACCTTTGTGTCACAACACTATGGTTGATTACAGAATTTAAAAAAATATCTGGCAATGATTTTTTTTAGAAATTAGTGATCTGGCAATGTTTTTTTTAGAAATTAGTGATCTGGCAATGATTTTTTTTTTTAGAAATCAGTGATCTGGCAATGATCTTTTTTAGAAATTAGTGATCTGGCAATGATATTTTTTTAGAAATTAGTGATCTGACAATGATTTTTTTTTTTAGAAATTAGTGATCTGGCAATGATTTTTTTTTTTAGAAATTAGTGATCTGGCAATGTTTTTTTTTTTTAGAAATTAGTGATCTGGCAACCTTTGTGTCACAACACTATGGTTGATTACAGAATTTAAAAAAATATCTGGCAATGATTTTTTTTTAGAAATTAGTGATCTGGCAATGTTTTTTTTAGAAATTAGTGATCTGGCAATGATTTTTTTAGAAATTAGTGATCTGGCAACCTTTGTGTCAGAACACTATGGTTGATTATAGAATTTAAAAAATATCTGGCAATGTTTTTTTAGAAATTAGTGATCTGGCAATGTTTTTTTAGAAATTAGTGATCTGGCAATGTTTTTTTTAGAAATTAGTGATCTGGCAATGTTTTTTTTAGAAATTAGTGATCTGGCAATGATTTTTTTTTTTTTTTTAGAAATTAGTGATCTCGCAATGTTTTTTTTAGAAATTAGTGATCTGGCAACCTTTGTGTCAGAACACTATGGTTGATTACAGAATTTAAAAAAAATCTGGCAATGATTTTTTTTAGAAATTAGTGATCTGGCAATGTTTTTTAGAAATTAGTGATCTGGCAATGTTTTTTTTAGAAATTAGTGATCTGGCAACCTTTATGTCAGAACACTATGGTTGATTATAGAATTTAAAAAAATATCTGGCAATGATTTTTTTTAGAAATTAGTGATCTGGCAATGTTTTTTTTTAAAAATTAGTGATCTGGCAATGATTTTTTTTAGAAATTAGTGATCTGGCAATGATTTTTTTTTTTAGAAATTAGTGGTCTGGCAATAATTTTTGTTTTAGAAATTAGTGATCTGGCAATGTTTTTTTTTTAGAAATTAGTGATCTGGCAACCTTTGTGTCAGAACACTATGGTTGATTACAGAATTTAAAAAATATCTGACAATGATTTTTTTTAGAAATTAGTGATCTGGCAATGTTTTTTTTTAAGAAATTACTGATCTGGCAACCTTTGTGTCAGAACACTATGGTTGATTACAGAATTCAGAAAAAATATCTGGCAATGATTTTTTTTAGAAATACAACCATAGTGTTTTAACAGGAAGAGGTACCTGTGGTCTTGCAATGTTTGCAAAGTTTAACACCAGTCTTTAATGTACAAGAATGGACTGGAATTTGATATCGTCTATGGATAAACTATAAATACATTACGATTCCACTTTCAGAATCTCCCACAGTTTCACTTTCTAAAGGCGGAAAAAATTGAAAAATGGTAAATTTCAACCCAATATTGCAAGCGATGTAATAAAATAACCCACGTTAAAATATATAATACAAACATTTGAATATTTATAATAATAATTCAAGCATTTGAAGATAACTATGCCTGACACGCAATACGAATCTGCTTTGTTACATTTCACAGGAAACGATAAGAACTCTTTTGATACATTACACAGGAAACCACAAGAATTATTTGGCTACGCTTCGCAGGAAACAACAACTGTTTTGCTACATTTCACAGATGTCATTCATTTAATGTATTTATCATAGCAAAGTGCACTTAAATCATAAACTTTTCTTTCATTATATATATATATTGTTTTTTACTGTTTTCTGAGATTTCAGATATTCGCAACTTTTGGGTTGGCTTCTACATTACTGTAGAGTCGGTCAAATAAATATCCGAACACTATGATTGATTACACAATTCAGGAAAAATATCTGGCAACGATTTTTTTAGAAATTAGTGATCTGGCAATCTTCGTGTCACGTGATTACAGAATTCAGGAAAAATATCTGGAGCGTGTACAGCAACTGCACACGCTCAGTATTTCCGTGAGTGAGCCCACACGATCTAGTATCAAAATAATATGACCACCTACTCGTTCAAAAAGGACCTATTTCAAGGTCACGTGACACGAAGGTCAGTAGGGTACACCAAGGGCTTAGAAAGACTGCCGTTGTCAGATGGGACGTTAAGCTCTGGGCCCAGGTGCAGGAAAGCCCATACCCTGTGTACGTTAAAGAACACGAAGGAGGGCCTTGACGGGAGGTTACGATATATCTCCCAACAGCTGTTCCAGAAGGTCTCCTCCCCCAACCTTCTCTGAACCTTCAAGGACCTTGTGACCTGGCCATTTAGCCCATTATGTGCAAATAAGTGCCGCTCAGAGGTAAAAAAAACCCAACCTAACTCAGGTTCGAGTCCCACCTGGGACAGTGTTGAGATTTAATTCTGTAAAACTCCCCACCCTGCCCTCCATCAGTAGGGGGACACTAAATGGTTTAAAAAAGCCGTCGTTTTGCCTTGTGTGTGGGAAAGCCAGGAGGATCCAATGGATCCCCTTCCCCCAATTTTCTCTGAGACCTAAGAGTTCTTGTGAACTGGCCATTTAGCCCATTGTGTGCAAAAAAAGTGTCGCTCAGAGAAACTCAGAAAAACATCCCAACATGGCAGTCGTATTTGACTTTGCTTTTCACCATGCCTTTACGGCATTCATAAGGGTTGGATTGTTTTACCTCTGAGCGGCACTTATTTGCACATAATGGGCTAAGTGGCCAGGTCACAAGGGCCTTGAAGGTTCAGAGAAGGTTGGGGGAGGAGACCTTCTGGAACAGCTGTTGGGAAATATATCATAACCTCCCGTCAAGGCCCTCCTGCGTGTTCTTTAACGTGCACAGGGTATGGCTCTCCCGCACACGGGACCACGGCTTAACGTCCTATCCGACGGGCGGCGGCCTTTCCAAGCCCATCGGTGTCCCCTACTGACCGTGGGTAGGGCGGGGAATTTTGCGGAGATAAATCTCAACGCTGACCCAGCTGGGACTCGAACCTGGGAACTACAGATTACGAGCCTGGCGCGCTACCGACTGAGCCACCCCCGCCCCACATTCATAAGGACTTCGAGTGACGTATAATGTTAACATCAGCAAGACATTTTGCATACAGTAGCATATTTCATGATACTTCGCGCACGATAGAGTGTGCAAAATAATTTCGACAGGGAGTGTATATTGCTGCTTAAAGAAAAAAAAATTCTGAAATTATTTTTAAAAAAAAGGAACTTTGTTCTTTTCGGTTTCAGTTGAATCGAATACATGAGGGGCGGGGGTGGCTCAGTCGGTAGCGCGCCAGGCTCGTAATCTGTAGTTCCCAGGTTCGAGTCCCAGCTGGGTCAGTGTTGAGATTTATCTCCGCAAAATTCCCCGCCCTGCCCACGGTCAGTAGGGGACACCGATGGGCTTGGAAAGGCCACCGTCCGTCGGATGGGACGTTAAGCCGTGGCCCCGTGTGCGGGACAGCCATACTCTGTGCACGTTAAAGAACACGCTGGATGGCCTTGACGGGAGGCTACCATCTGTCTCCCAACAGCTGTTCCAGTAGGTCCCCTCCCCCAACCTTCTCTGAGCCTTCGGGGTCAATGTGACCTGGCCATTTAGCCCATGGTGTGCAAAAAAGTGCCGCTCAGAGGTAAAACAACCCAACATTAAAGAACACGCTGGATGGCCTTGACGGGAGGCTACCATCTGTCTCCCAACAGCTGTTCCAGTGAGTCCCCTCCCCCAACCGTCTCTGAGCCTTCGGGGTCCACGTGACCTGGCCATTTAGCCCATGGTGTGCAAAAAAGTGCCGCTCAGAGGTAAAACAACCCAACGTTAAAGAACACGCTGGGTGGCCTTGACGGGAGGCTACCATCTGTCTCCCAACAGCTGTTCCAGTGGGTCCCCTCCCCCCACCTTCTCCGAGCCTTCGGGGTCCATGTGACCTGGCCATTTAGCCCATGGTGTGCAAAAAAGTGCCGCTCAGAGGTAAAACAACCCAACGTTAAAGAACACGCTGGATGGCCTTGACGGGAGGCTACCATCTGTCTCCCAACAGCTGTTCCAGTGGGTCCCCTCTCCCAACCTTCTCTGAGCCTTCGGGGTCAATGTGACCTGGCCATTTAGCCCATGGTGTGCAAAAAAGTGCCGCTCAGAGGTGAAACAACCCAACATTAAAGATCACGCTGGATGGCCTTGACGGGAGGCTACCATCTGTCTCCCAACAGCTGTTCCAGAGGGTCCCCTCCCCCAAACTTCTCTGAGCTTTCGGGGTCAATGTGACCTGGCCATTTAGCCCATGGTGTGCAAAAAAGTGCCGCTCAGAGGTAAAACAACCCAACGTTAAAGAACACGCTGGATGGCCTTGACGGGAGGCTACCATCTGTCTCCCAACAGCTGTTCCAGTGGATCCCCTCCCCCAACCTTCTCTGAGCCTTCGGGGTCCATGTGACCTGGCCATTTAGCCCATGGTGTGCAAAAATGTGCCGCTCAGAGGTAAAACAACCCAACGTTAAAGAATACGCTGGATGGCCTTGACGGGAGGCTACCATCTGTCTCCCAACAGCTGTTCCAGTGGGTCCCCTCCCCCAGCCTTCTCTGAGACTTCGGGGTCAATGTGACCTGGCCATTTAGCCCATGGTGTGCAAAAAAGTGCCGCTCAGAGGTAAAACAACCCAACGTTAAAGAACACGCTGGATGGCCTTGACGGGAGGCTACCATCTGTCTCCCAACAGCTGTTCCAGTGGGTCCCCTCCCCCAAACTTCTCTGAGCCTTCGGGGTCCATGTGACCTGGCCATTTAGCCCATGGTGTGCAAAAATGTGCCGCTCAGAGGTAAAACAACCGAACCCAACCCGAATACATGACCTCCCCCAAATCTCTTAAGTGTTTTACTAGATCTATGTTTTCAACCAATTTGAATGAAACAGTAATAAATAAGAAATTCTTCTTTAGAAAATAAGTTTTGGCAAAGGTAAAAAAAACTAATTGAACTTGATTTTTTTCCTTAGCCTTCAGAAGACCCGCATAAGATCATCCACCTTCAGTACAAAGCTTGGAGTCATGAACAACAGACACCCACAGTTATGTCAATTCTAAATCTCGTCGAACAAGTAGAGCTATGGTATCGCCGGTCGAGCAATGGCCCTATCACTATTCATTGTCTGTAAGTATTTCTCCATTTCTATTCACAGTTATGGTGCTGTATGCTATGTCTATGTTTCGCAGTCCTACTCTCTATATATGGGGATGATTCACTCAGTAATGCTCCAGGCTTGTAATCTGCAGTTCCCAGGTTCATTGTTGGGTTGTGTTGTTTTATCTCTGAGCGGCACTTTTTTGCACTCCATGGGCTAAATGGCCAGGTCACATGGACCTCGTTTGGTTGGGTTGTTTTACCTCTGAGCGGCACTTTTTTGCACACAATGGGCTAAATGGCCAGGTCACAAGGACCCCGAAGGCTCAGAGAAGGTTGGGGGAGGGGACCCACTGGAACAGCTGTTGGGAGACAGATGGTAGCCTCCCGTCAAGGCCATCCAGCGTGTTCTTTAACGTGCACAGGGTATGGCTCTCCCGCACACGGGGCCACGGCTTAACGTCCCATCCGACGGACAGCGGCCTTTTCAAGCCCATCGGTGTCCCCTACTGACCGTGGGCAGGGCGGGGAATTTTGCGGAGATAAATCTCAACGCTGACCCAGCTGGGACTCGAACCTGGGAACTACAGATTACGAGCCTGGCGTGCTACCGACTGAGCCACCCCCGCCCCCTTCCCAGGTTCGAGTCCCAACTGTATCTGCATTGAGATTTATTCTCAGTTATCTCCCATTTTGCCTTAAATGAGAAAGGAAGCAGCTATGGGCTTAGAGAGGCCATCATCCGTCAGATGGTATGTTAAGCCGTGACCCGTGTTCAAAAGAGCTATATCCTATACACACCAAAGAACAAGCTGGATGACCTATAATGAGAGGCTTCCATCTGTCTCCTAAGAGTCATCCAGTGGGTCCCCTCCCGCAACCTTCGCCGAGTCTTCGGGGTCTTTATAACCTGGCCATTTAGCCCGTTGTGTTTATTGCAATCTATAGTTCCCAGATTCGAAGATCGTTGAGATTTATTCTCCACTAACTCCCATTTTGTCTTAAATGAGAAGTTTTGTGTTAAATGAAAAGTGCCGCTCATAGGTAAAACAACCGAAAAAACTCAACCTTCCCCCTCCCCCCCAAAAACAAAATAGAAATTCCATGAGGGTCGAGCCTAGAGAGTTATATCTCAAATCCTTAACAATTACTCCCAAACTCCAATACGTAAATGTTAGCTTCACAGTGTCTGCACTACTTAAATTATCAATGGTGTTGGGGCTGGGGTGGCTCAGTCGGTAGTGCGCCAGGCTCGTAATCTGTAGTTCGCAGGTTCGAGTCCCAGCTGGGTCAGCGTTGAGATTTATCTCCTCAAAATCCCCGCCCTGCCCACGGTTAGTAGGGGACACCGATGGGCTTGGAAAGGCCGCCGTCCGTCGGATGGGACGTTAAGCCGTGGTCCTGTGTGCGGGAGAGCCATACCCTGTGCACGTTAAAGAAAACACTCGGTGGCCTTGACGGGGGGCTACCTTCTGTCTCCCAACAGCTGTTCCAGTGGGTCCCCTCCCCCAACCTTCTTTGAATCTTCGGGGTCCATATGACTTGGCCATTTAGCCCATGGTGTGCAAAAAAGTGCCGCTCAGAGGTAAAACAACCCAACTCAATGGTGTTCCATCTATTGTTTCATATATTTTATCAATTCAGCAGTGTACTCTCATGCACAGAAATCAACATATTTACAAATCATTTACATTCGTATTTCTTATTATAATAGTGACGGAGCAGCCAGAAGCGGACTGTTCTGTGCTCTTACCTACATCAGTGACCAAATGAAAGCAGAGGGTAAACTCGATGTCTTCCAAGTCGTCAAGCACATAAGAACCAACAGACCAGAATTCATTCCTAATTTGGTAAGTGTCCAGTCTTCTATGGCTACAGAGTAAGCAATGGAGATAATGCGACTGTTCTGGCGAATGTTTCGCTGAACAGAGTTAAAAAGAAAGAATTGTGCTTTTGGATTCTCTGTTTTTTCTCTGGGCATCAGAAAGGGTTAAGGGCAGAATGCGGAATCAATCCAATACTACTTAACAAAGGGGGGCACAACTGAAATAAGGACGCAGGCAAGAATGCGGAATCAATCCAATACTACTTAACAAAGGGGGGCACAACTGAAATATGGACGCAGGCAAGAATGCGGAATCAATCCAATACTACTTAACAAAGGGGGGCACAACTGAAATATGGACGCAGGCAAGAATGCGGAATCAATCCAATACTACTTAACAAAGGGGGGCACAACTGAAATATGGACGCAGGCAAGAATGCGGAATCAATCCAATACTACTTAACAAAGGGGGGCACAACTGAAATATGGACGCAGGCAAGAATGCGGAATCAATCCAATACTACTTAACAAAGGGGGGCACAACTGAAATATGGACGCAGGCAAGAATGCGGAATCAATCCAATACTACTTAACAAAGGGGGGCACCACTGAAATATGGATGCAGGGTAGAAAGCGGAATCAATCCAATACTACTTAACAAAGGGGGGCACAACTGAAATATGGACGCAGGCCAGAAAGCGGAATCAATCCAATACTACTTAACAAAGTGGGGCACAACTGAAATATGGACGCAGGCCAGAAAGCGGAATCAATCCAATACTACTTAACAAAGGGGGGCACAACTGAAATATGGACGCAGGCCAGAAAGCGGAATCAATCCAATACTACTTAACAAAGGGGGGGGGGGGCACAACTGAAATATGGACGCAGGCCAGAATGCGGAATCAATCCAATACTACTTAACAAAGGGGGAAACAACTGAAATATGGAAGCAGGCAAGAATCGAGTTCTAAAAAATTATAAAAAATCCGGACCAGAAATGACTTCTAAAAGAAGGAGGAGGGCCAGAAACGACTTCTAAAGGATTGGAGCACGCCAGAATCGACTTCTAAAGAAATGAAGTTTACCAGGTTCGGCTTTTAAAGGATTGAAGCGGGACCGAATAAACCTCTAAAAGAATAAAGCAGATCAGAATCGACTTTGAAAGGAATGAAGCAGGGGTGAAAATCAACCTTGAAAGGATTGCAGCGGACCAAAATCGACTTCTAAGGAATGAAGTAGGTCAGAATCGATTTTGAAAGGAATGAAGCAGGAGTAAAAACGACTTTGAAAGGATTGCAGCGGGCCAAAATCGACTTCTAAGGAATGAAGTAGGTCAGAATCGACTTTGAAAGGAATGAAGCAGGGGTAAAAATGACCTTGAAAGGAATGAAGCAGGGGTAAAAACGACCTTGAAAGGAATGAAGCAGGGGTAAAAACGACCTTGAAAGGAATGTAGCAGGGGTAAAAACGACCTTGAAAGGAACGAAGCAGGGGTAAAAACGACCTTGAAAGGAATGAAGCAGGGGTTAAAACGACCTTGAAAGGATTGAAGCGGGCCAAAATCGACTTCTAAGGAATGAAGCAGGTCAGAATCGACTTCTAAAGAAATGAAGCTAGCCAGCATCGACCTCTAAAAGAATAATCTAGAATCAACTTCGAAAGGAATGAAGTGGGCCAGATTCGAATTCGAAAGGAATGAAGCGGGCCTGAATGAACCGATGGCAACGGACACTGATTATTGAACATTATTACTATCGCATTTTTATTGAATATTATTACTAGCAAAATATTGTTGAATAGTATTGCCCTCATGATATGACTAATTTCTTAACATTACTTAATATCATTCTCCACTATATGAAAAGGTAATATAAAAAAATGGTATCTTTTTTTTATTCCTAGGAGCAGTACATTTTTTCCTTTGAAGTAGCCCAAGAAATCATGGATTCATTAACACATTGCAGTGGAAGTTTAAGGCGAGTAAAGAAGTTATCAGTTAAAATGTGATAAACACTTTTGGGAAACGAACATGGTGCGATTTAATGACTCTGCACACTGAGAACAATTCGATATCTCTTCGAAGAGAAAGTAGTGCATATCGATGGTTATTGTTATAGCTATGTATATCTTAATTAACAATGTGTATTTAATGTATCATTGTAAAACTGTCAATGTAGGACGATTTTATTTGTATTCTGGCTGTCTTCGTAAATATCTTGTTAAATAAAAATGTGAAATGTAGAAGAAATGAAATATCTGTGTTTTAAAGAGATATTGACATCCGTGTCGTAACATAGTTTTACATAGTTCCAATAAGGTTGCCATGCCAACGAGGTGAGATACTTTATAGAGAGATTAGAGTTGGGTTGGATTGTTTTACCTCTGAGCGGCACTTTTTTGCACACCATGGGCTAAATGGCCAGGTCACAAGGACCCCGAAGGCTCAGAGAAGGTTGGGGGAGGGGACTCACTGGAACAGCTGTTGGGAGACAGATGGTAGCCTCCCGTCAAGGCCATCCAGCTTGTTCTTTAACGTGCACAGGGTTTGGCTCTCCCACACACGGGGCCACGGCTTAACGTCCCGTCCGAGGGACGGCGGCCTATTCCAAGCCCATCGGTGTCCCCTACTGAACGTGGGCAGGGCGGAGAATTTGGCGGAGATAAATCTCAACGCTGACCCAGCTGGGACTCGAACCTTAGAGATTAGAGAACAATGAGACAGATAAGACATACGCAAACTCGGATTTAGAAAAAAAATAATAATAAAAGGGGGTGGAAGTAACTGGATCGAGCCAGAAAAAATAAAAAAAAAGCGGAGGTAACAATTGGATCCAGCCAGAAAAAAATAAAACGGGGTTTGGAAGTTATTTCATCAAGGCAGATAAAATAAAACAGGGATAGGGAGTAACTGGATCGAGCCGGAAAAAATAAAACGGGGGTAAGAGTAATTGGATCGATCCAGAGAAAATAAAGTGGGAGAGGAAGTAATTGATCGAAGGAGAAAAAGAAAGCGAGGAGAGGGAGTAATTGGACAGAGGCAGAAAAAATAAAGCAGGGGGGTAGAAAGCAATAGGATCCAGCCAGATAAAAAAATAAAGCTAGGGTAGGAAGTACTTGGATCGAGGCAGAAAAAATAAAACGGGGGTACGAAGTAATTGTATCAATTCGGGGGGAAAATAAAGCAGGATTAGGAAGTAATTGGACGGAACAAGAAAAATAAATATGGGGGAGGGGAGGAAATAACTGGCTGGAGCGAGAAAAAATAAAGCCATGAGGGTTCGTAGTAATTGGTTTGAGGCAGAAAAAAAGAGTGGGTAGGAAGCAATTGGATGGAATCAGAAAAAAATAGAGTGGGTAGGAAGCAATTGGATCGAGGCAGAAAAAAATAGAGTGGGTAGGAAGCAATTGGATCGAGACAGAAAAATATAAAGAGTGGGTAGGAAGCAATTGAATCGAGGCAGAAAAAAATAGAGAGTGGGTAGGAAGCAATTGGATCGAGGCAGAAAAAAATAAAGAGTGGGTAGGAAGCAATTTGATCGGGGTAGAAAAATATAAAGAGTGGGTAGGAAGCAATTGGATCGAGACAGAAAAATATAAAGAGTGGGTAGGAAGCAATTGGATCGAGGCAGAAAAAAATAGTGTGTAGGAAGCAATTGGATCGAGACAGAAAAATATAAATCTGGGGGTAGGAAGCAATTGGATCGAGGTAGAAAAATATAAAGAGTTGGTAGGAAGCAATTGGATCGAGGCAGAAAAAAATAAAGAGTGGGTAGGAAGCAATTGGATCGAGACAGAAAAATATAAATCTGGGGGTAGGAAGCAATTGGATCGAGGCAGAAAAAAATAAAGAGTGGGTAGGAAGCAATTGGATCGAGGTAGAAAAATATAAAGAGTGGGTAGGAAGCAATTGGATCGAGACAGAAAAATATAAATCTGGGGGTAGGAAGCAATTGGATCGAGGTAGAAAAATATAAAGAGTGGGTAGGAAGCAATTGGATCGAGGCAGAAAAAATGAAGAGTGGGTAGGAAGCAATTGGATTGAGGCAGAAAAAAATGAAGAGTGGGTAGGAAGCAATTGGATCGAGGCAGAAAAATATAAAGAGTGGGTAGGAAGCAATTGGATTGAGGCAGAAAAAAATAAAGAGTGGGTAGGAAGCAATTGGATCGAGGCAGAAAAAAATGAAGAGTGGGAAGGAAGCAATTGGATGGAGGCAGAAAAATATAAAGAGTGGGTAGGAAGCAATTGGATTGAGGCAGAAAAAATAAAGAGTGGGTAGGAAGCAATTGGATCGAGGCAGAAAAAATGAAGAGTGGGTAGGAAGCAATTGGATCGAGGCAGAAAAATATAAAGAGTGGGTAGGAAGCAATTGGATCGAGGCAGAAAAAAATAAAGATTGGGTAGGAGGCAATTGGATCGAGGTAGAAAAATATAAAGAGTGGGTAGGAAGCAATTGGATCGAGACAGAAAAATATAAATCTGGGGGTAGGAAGCAATTGGATCGAGGTAGAAAAATATAAAGAGTGGGTAGGAAGCAATTGGATGGAGGCAAAAAAAATGAAGAGTGGGTAGGAAGCAATTGGATCGAGGAAGAAAAAAATGAAGAGTGGGTAGGAAGCAATTGGATCGAGGCAGAAAAATATAGAGTGGGTAGGAAGCAATTGGTATGAGGCAGAAAAAAATAAAGAGTGGGTAGGAAGCAATTGGATCGAGGCAGAAAAAAATGAAGATTGGGTAGGAAGCAATTGGATGGAGGCAGAAAAATATAAAGAGTGGGTAGGAAGCAATTGGATCGAGGCAGAAAAATATAAATAGTGGGTAGGAAGCAATTGGATTGAGGCAGAAAAAAATGAAGAGTGGGTAGGAAGCAATTGGATCGAGGCAGCAAAAAATGAAGAGTGGGTAGGAAGCAATTGGATCGAGGCAGAAAAAAATGAAGAGTGGGTAGGAAGCAATTGGATCGAGGCAGAAAAATATAAAGAGTGGGTAGGAAGCAATTGGATCGAGGCAGAAAAAAATAAAGAGTGGGTAGGAAGCAATTGGATCGAGGCAGAAAAAAATGAAGAGTGGGTAGGAAGCAATTGGATGGAGGCAGAAAAATATAAAGAGTGGGTAGGAAGCAATTGGATCGAGGCAGAAAAATATAAATAGTGGGTAGGAAGCAATTGGATTGAGGCAGAAAAAAATGAAGAGTGGGTAGGAAGCAATTGGATCGAGGCAGCAAAAAATGAAGAGTGGGTAGGAAGCAATTGGATCGAGGCAGAAAAAAATGAAGAGTGGGTAGGAAGCAATTGGATCGAGGCAGAAAAATATAAAGAGTGGGTAGGAAGCAATTGGATCGAGGCAGAAAAAAATAAAGAGTGGGTAGGAAGCAATTGGATCGAGGTAGAAAAATATAAAGAGTGGGTAGGAAGCAATTGGATCGAGACAGAAAAATATAAATCTGGGGGTAGGAAGCAATTGGATCGAGGCAGAAAAAAATAAAGAGTGGGTAGGAAGCAATTGGATCGAGGCAGAAAAAAATGAAGAGTGGGTAGGAAGCAATTGGATGGAGGCAGAAAAATATAAAGAGTGGGTAGGAAGCAATTGGATCGAGGCAGAAAAATATAAATAGTGGGTAGGAAGCAATTGGATTGAGGCAGAAAAAAATAAAGAGTGGGTAGGAAGCAATTGGATCGAGGCAGAAAAAAATGAAGAGTGGGTAGGAAGCAATTGGATCGAGGCAGAAAAAAAATAGTGGGTAGGAAACAATTGGACCGAGACAGAAAAATATAAAGAGTGGGTAGGAAGCAATTGGATCGAGGCAGAAAAAAATGAAGAGTGGGTAGGAAGCAATTGGATCGAGGCAGAAAAATATAAAGAGTGGGTAGGAAGCAATTGGATTGAGGCAGAAAAAATAAAGAGTGGGTAGGAATCAATTGGATCGAGGCAGAAAAATATAATGAGTGGGTAGGAAGCAATTGAATTGAGGCAGATAAAAATGAAGAGTGGGTAGGAAGCAATTGGATCGAGGAAGAAAAATATAAAGAGTGGGTAGGAAGGAATTGGATTGAGGCAGAAAAAAATAAAGAGTGGGTAGGAAGCAATTGGATCGAGGCAGAAAAAAATAAATAGTGGGTAGGAAGCAATTGGATCGAGGCAGAAAAAAATAAATAGTGGGTAGGAAGCAATTGGATCGAGGCAGAAAAATATAAAGAGTGGGTAGGAAGGAATTGGATCGAGGCAGAAAAAAATAAAGAGTGGGTAGGAAGCAATTGGATCGAGGTAGAAAAATATAAAGAGTGGGTAGGAAGCAATTGGATCGAGGCAGAAAAAATGAAGAGTGGGTAGGAAGCAATTGGATCGAGGCAGAAAAAAATGAAGAGTGGGTAGGAAGCAATTGGATCGAAGCAGAAAAATATAAAGAGTAGGGAGGAAGCAATTCGATTGAGGCAGAAAAAAATAAAGAGTGGGTAGGAAGCAATTGGATCGAGGCAGAAAAAAATGTGAGAGTGGGTAGGAAGCAATTGGATCGAGGCAGAAAAATATAAAGAGTGGGTAGGAAGCAATTGGATCGAGGCAGAAAAAAATAAAGAGTGGGTAGGAAGCAATTGGATCGAGGCAGAAAAAAATGGAGTGGATAGGAAGCAATTGGATCGAGGCAGAAAAATATAAAGAGTGGGTAGGAAGCAATTGGATTGAGGCAGAAAAAAATGAAGAGTGGGTAGGAAGCAATTGGATCGAGGCAGAAAAATATAAAGAGTGGGTAGGAAGCAATTGGATCGAGGCAGAAAAAAAATGAAGAGTGGGTAGGAAGCAATTGGATTGAGGCAGAAAAAAATGAAGAGTGGGTAGGAAGCAATTGGATTGAGGCAGAAAAAAATGAAGAGTGGGTACGAAGCAATTGGATGGAGGCAGAAAAATATAAAGAGTGGGTAGGAAGCAATTGGATGAGGCAGAAAAAATAAAGAGTGGGTAGGAAGCAATTGGATCGAGGCAGAAAAATATAAAGAGTGGGTAGGAAGCAATTGGATCGAGGCAGAAAAATATAAAGAGTGGGTAGGAAGCAATTGGATTGAGGCAGAAAAATATAAAGAGTGGGTAGGAAGCAATTGGATCGAGGCAGAAAAAAATGAAGAGTGGGTAGGAAGCAATTGGATCGAGGCAGAAAAATATAAAGAGTGGGTAGGAAGCAATTGGATTGAGGCAGAAAAAAATAAAGAGTGGGTAGGAAGCAATTGGATCGAGGCAGAAAAAAATGAAGAGTGGGTTGGAAGCAATTGGATCGCGGCAGAAAAAAAGGAAGAGTGGGTAGGAAGCAATTGGATCGAGGCAGAAAAATATAAAGAGTGGGTAGGAAGCAATTGGATTGAGGCAGAAAAAAGTAGAGTGGGTAGGAAGCAATTGGATCGAGGCAGAAAAAATGAAGAGTGGGTAGGAAGCAATTGGATCGAGGCAGAAATATATAAAGAGTGGGTAGGAAGCAATTGGATCGTGGCAGAAAAAAAAGAAGAGTGGGTAGGAAGCAATTGGATCGAGGCAGAAAAATATAAAGAGTGGGTAGGAAGCAATTGGATCGAGACAGAAAAAAATGAAGAGTGGGTAGGAAGCAATTGGATCGAGGCAGAAAAATATAAAGAGTGGGTAGGAAGCAATTGGATCGAGGCAGAAAAAAATGAAGAGTGGGTAGGAAGCAATTGGATCAAGGCAGAAAAATATAAAGAGTGGGTAGGAAGCAATTGGATTGAGGCAGAAAAAATAAAGAGTGGGTAGGAAGCAATTGGATCGAGGCAGAAAAATATAAAGAGTGGATAGGAAGCAATTGGATTGAGGCAGAAAAAAGTAAAGAGTGGGTAGGAAGCAATTGGATCGAGGCAGAAAAATATAAAGAGTGGGTAGGAAGCAATTGGATCGAGGTAGAAAAATATAAAGAGTGGGTAGGAAGCAATTGGATCGAGGCAGAAAAAAATGAAGAGTGGGTAGGAAGCAATTGGATCGAGGCAGAAAAAAATAAAGAGTGGGTAGGAAGCAATTGGATCGAGACAGAAAAATATAAAGAGTGGGTAGGAAGCAATTGGATCGAGGCAGAAAAAAATGAAGAGTGGGTAGGAAGCAATTGGATCGAGGCAGAAAAATATAAAGAGTGGGTAGGAAGCAATTGGATTGAGGCAGAAAAAAATAAAGAGTGGGTAGGAAGCAATTGGATCGAGGCAGAAAAAAATGAAGAGTGGGTAGGAAGCAATTGGATCGAGGCAGAAAAAAATGAAGAGTGGGTAGGAAGCAATTGGATTGGGGCAGAAAAAAATGAAGAGTGGGTAGGAAGCAATTGGATCGAGGCAGAAAAATATATAGAGTGGGTAAGGAGCAATTGGATTGAGGTAGAAAAAAATAAAGAGTGGGTAGGAAGCAATCGGATCGAGGCAGAAAAATATAAAGAGTGGGTAGGAAGCAATTGGATTGAGGCAGAAAAAAGTAAAGAGTGGGTAGGAAGCAATTGGATCGTGGCAGAAAAAAATAAAGAGTGGGTAGGAAGCAATTGGGTCGAGACAGAAAAATATAAAGAGTGGGTAGGAAGCAATTGGATCGAGGCAGAAAAAAATGAAGAGTGGGTAGGAAGCAATTGGATCGAGGCAGAAAAATATAAAGAGTGGGTAGGAAGCAATTGGATTGAGGCAGAAAAAAGTAAAGAGTGGGTAGGAAGCAATTGGATCGTGGCAGAAAAAAATAAAGAGTGGGTAGGAAGCAATTGGGTCGAGACAGAAAAATATAAAGAGTGGGTAGGAAGCAATTGGATCGAGGCAGAAAAAAATGAAGAGTGGGTAGGAAGCAATTGGATCGAGGCAGAAAAATATAAAGAGTGGATAGGAAGCAATTGGATTGAGGCAGAAAAAAATGAAGAGTGGGTAGGAAGCAATTGGATCGAGGCAGAAAAATATAACGAGTGGGTAGGAAGCAATTGGATTGAGGCAGAAAAAAATGAAGAGTGGGTAGGAAGCAATTGGATCGAGGCAGAAAAAAATAAAGAGTGGGTAAGAAGCAATTGGATCGAGACAGAAAAATATAAAGAGTGGGTAGGAAGCAATTGGATCGAGGCAGAAAAATATAAAGAGTGGGTAGGAAGCAATTGGATTGAGGCAGAAAAAAATGAAGAGTGGGTAGGAAGTAATTGGATCGAGGCAGAAAAATATAAAGAGTGGGTAGGAAGCAATTGGATCGAGGCAGAAAAATATAACGAGTGGGTAGGAAGCAATTGGATTGAGGCAGAAAAAAATGAAGAGTGGGTAGGAAGCAATTGGATCGAGGCAGAAAAAAATGAAGAGTGGGTAGGAAGCAATTGGATCGAGGCAGAAAAATATAAAGAGTGGGTAGGAAGCAATTGGATCGAGGCAGAAAAAAATAAAGAGTGGGTAGGAAGCAATTGGATCGAGGCAGAAAAAAATGAAGAGTGGGTAGGAAGCAATTGGATGGAGGCAGAAAAATATAAAGAGTGGGTAGGAAGCAATTGGATCGAGGCAGAAAAATATAAATAGTGGGTAGGAAGCAATTGGATTGAGGCAGAAAAAAATGAAGAGTGGGTAGGAAGCAATTGGATCGAGGCAGCAAAAAATGAAGAGTGGGTAGGAAGCAATTGGATCGAGGCAGAAAAAAATGAAGAGTGGGTAGGAAGCAATTGGATCGAGGCAGAAAAATATAAAGAGTGGGTAGGAAGCAATTGGATCGAGGCAGAAAAAAATAAAGAGTGGGTAGGAAGCAATTGGATCGAGGTAGAAAAATATAAAGAGTGGGTAGGAAGCAATTGGATCGAGACAGAAAAATATAAATCTGGGGGTAGGAAGCAATTGGATCGAGGCAGAAAAAAATAAAGAGTGGGTAGGAAGCAATTGGATCGAGGCAGAAAAAAATGAAGAGTGGGTAGGAAGCAATTGGATGGAGGCAGAAAAATATAAAGAGTGGGTAGGAAGCAATTGGATCGAGGCAGAAAAATATAAATAGTGGGTAGGAAGCAATTGGATTGAGGCAGAAAAAAATAAAGAGTGGGTAGGAAGCAATTGGATCGAGGCAGAAAAAAATGAAGAGTGGGTAGGAAGCAATTGGATCGAGGCAGAAAAAAAATAGTGGGTAGGAAACAATTGGACCGAGACAGAAAAATATAAAGAGTGGGTAGGAAGCAATTGGATCGAGGCAGAAAAAAATGAAGAGTGGGTAGGAAGCAATTGGATCGAGGCAGAAAAATATAAAGAGTGGGTAGGAAGCAATTGGATTGAGGCAGAAAAAATAAAGAGTGGGTAGGAATCAATTGGATCGAGGCAGAAAAATATAATGAGTGGGTAGGAAGCAATTGAATTGAGGCAGATAAAAATGAAGAGTGGGTAGGAAGCAATTGGATCGAGGAAGAAAAATATAAAGAGTGGGTAGGAAGGAATTGGATTGAGGCAGAAAAAAATAAAGAGTGGGTAGGAAGCAATTGGATCGAGGCAGAAAAAAATAAATAGTGGGTAGGAAGCAATTGGATCGAGGCAGAAAAAAATAAATAGTGGGTAGGAAGCAATTGGATCGAGGCAGAAAAATATAAAGAGTGGGTAGGAAGGAATTGGATCGAGGCAGAAAAAAATAAAGAGTGGGTAGGAAGCAATTGGATCGAGGTAGAAAAATATAAAGAGTGGGTAGGAAGCAATTGGATCGAGGCAGAAAAAATGAAGAGTGGGTAGGAAGCAATTGGATCGAGGCAGAAAAAAATGAAGAGTGGGTAGGAAGCAATTGGATCGAAGCAGAAAAATATAAAGAGTAGGGAGGAAGCAATTCGATTGAGGCAGAAAAAAATAAAGAGTGGGTAGGAAGCAATTGGATCGAGGCAGAAAAAAATGTGAGAGTGGGTAGGAAGCAATTGGATCGAGGCAGAAAAATATAAAGAGTGGGTAGGAAGCAATTGGATCGAGGCAGAAAAAAATAAAGAGTGGGTAGGAAGCAATTGGATCGAGGCAGAAAAAAATGGAGTGGATAGGAAGCAATTGGATCGAGGCAGAAAAATATAAAGAGTGGGTAGGAAGCAATTGGATTGAGGCAGAAAAAAATGAAGAGTGGGTAGGAAGCAATTGGATCGAGGCAGAAAAATATAAAGAGTGGGTAGGAAGCAATTGGATCGAGGCAGAAAAAAAATGAAGAGTGGGTAGGAAGCAATTGGATTGAGGCAGAAAAAAATGAAGAGTGGGTAGGAAGCAATTGGATTGAGGCAGAAAAAAATGAAGAGTGGGTACGAAGCAATTGGATGGAGGCAGAAAAATATAAAGAGTGGGTAGGAAGCAATTGGATGAGGCAGAAAAAATAAAGAGTGGGTAGGAAGCAATTGGATCGAGGCAGAAAAATATAAAGAGTGGGTAGGAAGCAATTGGATCGAGGCAGAAAAATATAAAGAGTGGGTAGGAAGCAATTGGATTGAGGCAGAAAAATATAAAGAGTGGGTAGGAAGCAATTGGATCGAGGCAGAAAAAAATGAAGAGTGGGTAGGAAGCAATTGGATCGAGGCAGAAAAATATAAAGAGTGGGTAGGAAGCAATTGGATTGAGGCAGAAAAAAATAAAGAGTGGGTAGGAAGCAATTGGATCGAGGCAGAAAAAAATGAAGAGTGGGTTGGAAGCAATTGGATCGCGGCAGAAAAAAAGGAAGAGTGGGTAGGAAGCAATTGGATCGAGGCAGAAAAATATAAAGAGTGGGTAGGAAGCAATTGGATTGAGGCAGAAAAAAGTAGAGTGGGTAGGAAGCAATTGGATCGAGGCAGAAAAAATGAAGAGTGGGTAGGAAGCAATTGGATCGAGGCAGAAATATATAAAGAGTGGGTAGGAAGCAATTGGATCGTGGCAGAAAAAAAAGAAGAGTGGGTAGGAAGCAATTGGATCGAGGCAGAAAAATATAAAGAGTGGGTAGGAAGCAATTGGATCGAGACAGAAAAAAATGAAGAGTGGGTAGGAAGCAATTGGATCGAGGCAGAAAAATATAAAGAGTGGGTAGGAAGCAATTGGATCGAGGCAGAAAAAAATGAAGAGTGGGTAGGAAGCAATTGGATCAAGGCAGAAAAATATAAAGAGTGGGTAGGAAGCAATTGGATTGAGGCAGAAAAAATAAAGAGTGGGTAGGAAGCAATTGGATCGAGGCAGAAAAATATAAAGAGTGGATAGGAAGCAATTGGATTGAGGCAGAAAAAAGTAAAGAGTGGGTAGGAAGCAATTGGATCGAGGCAGAAAAATATAAAGAGTGGGTAGGAAGCAATTGGATCGAGGTAGAAAAATATAAAGAGTGGGTAGGAAGCAATTGGATCGAGGCAGAAAAAAATGAAGAGTGGGTAGGAAGCAATTGGATCGAGGCAGAAAAAAATAAAGAGTGGGTAGGAAGCAATTGGATCGAGACAGAAAAATATAAAGAGTGGGTAGGAAGCAATTGGATCGAGGCAGAAAAAAATGAAGAGTGGGTAGGAAGCAATTGGATCGAGGCAGAAAAATATAAAGAGTGGGTAGGAAGCAATTGGATTGAGGCAGAAAAAAATAAAGAGTGGGTAGGAAGCAATTGGATCGAGGCAGAAAAAAATGAAGAGTGGGTAGGAAGCAATTGGATCGAGGCAGAAAAAAATGAAGAGTGGGTAGGAAGCAATTGGATTGGGGCAGAAAAAAATGAAGAGTGGGTAGGAAGCAATTGGATCGAGGCAGAAAAATATATAGAGTGGGTAAGGAGCAATTGGATTGAGGTAGAAAAAAATAAAGAGTGGGTAGGAAGCAATCGGATCGAGGCAGAAAAATATAAAGAGTGGGTAGGAAGCAATTGGATTGAGGCAGAAAAAAGTAAAGAGTGGGTAGGAAGCAATTGGATCGTGGCAGAAAAAAATAAAGAGTGGGTAGGAAGCAATTGGGTCGAGACAGAAAAATATAAAGAGTGGGTAGGAAGCAATTGGATCGAGGCAGAAAAAAATGAAGAGTGGGTAGGAAGCAATTGGATCGAGGCAGAAAAATATAAAGAGTGGGTAGGAAGCAATTGGATTGAGGCAGAAAAAAGTAAAGAGTGGGTAGGAAGCAATTGGATCGTGGCAGAAAAAAATAAAGAGTGGGTAGGAAGCAATTGGGTCGAGACAGAAAAATATAAAGAGTGGGTAGGAAGCAATTGGATCGAGGCAGAAAAAAATGAAGAGTGGGTAGGAAGCAATTGGATCGAGGCAGAAAAATATAAAGAGTGGATAGGAAGCAATTGGATTGAGGCAGAAAAAAATGAAGAGTGGGTAGGAAGCAATTGGATCGAGGCAGAAAAATATAACGAGTGGGTAGGAAGCAATTGGATTGAGGCAGAAAAAAATGAAGAGTGGGTAGGAAGCAATTGGATCGAGGCAGAAAAAAATAAAGAGTGGGTAAGAAGCAATTGGATCGAGACAGAAAAATATAAAGAGTGGGTAGGAAGCAATTGGATCGAGGCAGAAAAATATAAAGAGTGGGTAGGAAGCAATTGGATTGAGGCAGAAAAAAATGAAGAGTGGGTAGGAAGTAATTGGATCGAGGCAGAAAAATATAAAGAGTGGGTAGGAAGCAATTGGATCGAGGCAGAAAAAAAAGGAAGAGTGGGTAGGAAGCAATTGGATCGAGGCAGAAAAATATAAATCTTGGGGTAGGAAGCAATTGGATCGAGGCTCAGAGACGGTTGGGGGAGGGGACCCACTGGAACAGCAGTTGGGAGACAGATGGTAGCCTCCCGTCAAGGCCATCCAGCGTGTTCTTTAACGTGCACAGTGTATGGCTCTCCCGCACACGGGTCCACGGCTTAACGTCCCATCCGACGGCCTTTCCAAGCCCATCGGTGTTCCCTACTGACCGTGGGCAAGGCGGGGAATTTTGCGGAGATAAATAAATCTCAACGCTGACCCAGTTGGGGCTTGAACCTGGGAACTACAGATTACGAGCCTGGCGCGCTACCAACTGAGCCACCCCCGCCCCAGAGACCCACTGGACAGCGGTTAGGACACATATGGGGAGCCTCCCGTCAAGACCATTCACTGCATCGTTTAACCTACTGCGTGCAAAAAATAGTGCCACTCAAAGATAAAACCCAACTTTGTGTAACATTTGTTAACACTAAATTTGGGGATTTCGTTCAGACCCTAAAACTACTACCTTTTTTATGGCAGAACAATCATGCCATCCCGAGAACCACAGAAGCTGACAGATGCAACGCAATAGAATTTCTTTCTAAACTCTTACCATATTGTGGAGTTCATCTTGAATAAGGGGTGGGGGTGGCTCAGTGGTAGCGCGCCAGGCTCGTAATCTGTAGTTCCCAGGTTCGAGTCCCAGCTGGGTCAGCGTTGAGATTTATCTCCGCAAAATTCCCCGCCCTTCCCACGGTCAGTAGGGATACCAATGGGCTTGGAAAGGCCGCCGTCCGTCGAAAGGGACGTTAAGCCTTGGTCTCGTGTACGGGAGAGCCATACCCTGTACACGTTAAAGAACACGCTGGATGGCCTTGACGGGAGGCTATCATCTGTCTCCCAACAGCTGTTCCAGTGGGTCCCCTCCCCCAACCTTCTCTGAGCCTTCGGGGTCTATGTGACCTGGCCATTTAGCCCATGGTGCGCAAAAAAGTGCCGCTCAGAGGTAAAACAACCCAACGTTAAAGAACACGCTGGATGGCCTTGACGGGACGCTACCATCTGTCTCGCAACAGCTGTTCGAGTCCCCTCCCCCAACCTTCTCTGAGCCTTCGGGGTCCATGTGACTTGGCCATTTAGCCCATGGTGTGCAAAACAGTGCCACTCAGAGGTAAAACAACCCAACGTTAAAGAACACGCTGGATGGCTTTGACGGGAGGCTACCATCTGTCTCCCAACAGCTGTTCCAGTGGGTCCCCTCCCCCAACTTTCTCTGAGCCTTCGGGGTCCATGTGACCTGGCCATTTAGCCTATGGTGTGCAAAAAAGTGCCGTTCCAAGGTAAAACTACCCAACCCATCTTGAATAAAAGGCTGAATAACATAGTATGAAGCCTTTGCATTGGCACTGATATTATCGGAGGAAAACCATGTCAATAGGGTCAGACGTTTTCATCATCTGGCCGGGCAGTTATTTATCAACACTGATAAGACTTCAACGAACTAAGTGGGTGCAGGAAAACCTCTACAAGGCTGCAAGAAGGATTTCCGTACGTTTTATGTTGCGTGAACTTGCTTGCTTGGAATACTGCCAATGAGAGTTGCGTATACTTTGATTGTTTTACTCTTCAATGGTGCTTTTGTGCGCAACAGGTTGTTTTTTTTACCTCTGAGCAGACTGATAGCCAGGTCACAAGGACCCCGAGGACTCAAGGAAGGTTGGAGAAGGTGACCCACTGGACAACTTTAGATGACAGATGGTAGCCTCTCGTAAAGGCATGCTCTTTAAAGTGCACAAGGTCTGGCCCTCTTACACACAGAACCACAGTTTAACGTCCCATCCGATGGACAGCAGCTTCCTAAGCTCATCGATGTCCCCTATTGATGGAGGACAGGACGGGAGTTTTGCGATATAAATCTGAACGTTGGCACTCGAACCTGGGAACTGAAGATTACGAGCCTGGCGCGATACCGACTGAGAGCACCCCCCCCCCTCCCCACGTAACTTTTGAGTTTGAGTCTTCTCGATCGGTTTAATCAAATTGCAGCAGAGTTAGAGCATTTGAATATTTTTATATTTAGGAAGTAAAAGATAAATAATTTTTATATTGAATAATTACTAATTAAATACTACTATTTGCGTTTCCTCCCATCATACCATTAGCTGAAATTTAAATTTTAAAGGCGTGAAAAACTAGGTAAACAAAAAACTTCATGTTCTTTGAAAAAGAGATTTCCACATGCGCCAAAGGCAATATGATTTCTTCTATTTTTTTAAATGAAATTGAGAATAAGGGTCACGTTATAATGAATAAAATATATTTTAGAAAAGTTTATTAGAACTCAAATTAGGTTATACTTGCCGACGATTCTTAAGTGCGCGAATTAAAAAAATATTTAAACTCTTAAGAAAATATAAATGCACAATTTATTAAAAAACAAACACACAAAAAAAACCTAATCATAGAAATTGTTAAAAATAATTCTTAAGTGCTTTACAGATCAAAATGTTTTAGTTCTTTTACATCAATAAAAGAAATAGACATGGAAAAAGGGCTGAAAACTGCAAAAAAAAATGTCTTTTAATATGGTCATTCAAAAAGTTGTTTACTTCCTTCTCTTACGAAGTCTTGTCAGTATGGCCGAACCTTGAAATAAAAATTGACTTGATTCTCAATTGAAATCCGTTTTAACCACAACTGTCACAGTTTAATTATCTTGTGAGCTATGTAACAGAATATGGTGATGTGCGGCATGAGATTAAAGACGAATAGGGATTGCTGCTGGGACTTTTAAGAATCTATGGAGAATGTGGAGAAATAGGCGTATACACCTAAAGACTAAAATTAGACTGTATAATAGTTTGGTTCTTTCTAGGGTTAGTTATGGTAGTGAAACTTGGACACTTTGTAAACAAGATAACAGGAAACTAGATGCTTTTGATTCCAGATGCTTACGCAGTATCTTGGGCATTAGGTGGTTCAACTTTGTAACTAATGATGAGGTTAGGCAAAGGAGTTTGCAACCTCCTTTAAGCAGCATATTGTGCAGAGAGAGATTCCGTTGGTTTGGCCATGTTGCCCGTATAAATAATTATAGATTGGCGAATAGGGTTATGAACAGTGTGCCTAAAGGTCTCAGAAAGAGGGGGAGACCTAGGATGCGGTGGGCAGACAATGTCAAACATGACCTTGTTAGAATTGGTGTGCAGTGGCCAGATGCAGTAGATGTAGCTCAGGATAGACTTGCTTGGAGAACTAAATTGCACGGTCTGGTTGGACCTCCATAGCCCATGGCTGCTTGAAGATGAGGATGATGATGATGATAACCTGTGCTTTAGATCATAGAATCAGCAGAACGCACTCGGAGAATATTTTCATTTCAGTTAAAGAAATATATTAATTCCTTAATGGAAAAGCACTTTCTTTTAGAATGGTTGCAGTCTATCCAAAATTGAAAATCTTCAGTTTTGCGTTCACCTTTAATACGTTTCCCATTCGACGTAAAGGTATTTATAACATCGACTGTTATAGTTGCTTTTTCACCTAAGGCAACGGGAATGCAACTTGGAAATATTACTTTAATCTCTTCTCCAATTATTAACGAACTGTTTATACCATTCATGAAAGTATCTCCCTTATATGCATTTAGTAGATAACGAACATGAATCCTGCTCTCATTGCAAATGCTTTCATCTCTTTGCCCTATAAGCTCAAGGCACTGAATCTTAACTCCCTTTATTACTATATTATTACTGAAAGTTAGCAATTCAAGCGTTGAACTAATGTAACTCTCTTGTATTATCAAACCCATACTAGGTATCGTATAATAAGTGATATAGAAACTTTCAAAATTAGTTTCAAACACGATGTCTCGTGTGAGTATCCGCCTACTTCCAGCTCTATTACACCAATCAGGCAAACCTTTAAAATGTTTTGCTCTAAGATTTGCAATCTTCAGATAAATTTCGACAGTTTCCATGCGATCGATTACATCTTCAGCATCATTCATGGCTTTTAGGAATTCATCGATAGTCATTGCTAAAAAGCGAATATTGGGTAGCAAAGTGTAAAGAATGGTTTTGAGATTGGTTGGAGTTTCGTCTGAATTCTTGCGATTGTGTTCGGCTCGACTCCAAGCCAATAATGCTGAAAAGAATTCCAACTCTGATTCAGCTGATGTTTCCTCTATCTCTAAAATCATTTGGACAGTCTCCTGTTTAGCAGACAGAAATTCTTCACTGCTGAGCACATCAGTCGTCGACGTGGATATAAGGGCCATACAGCGATCTTGTAGACTTTCGATACCTAAAATCTTAGCAGCTTCCAGAATACGACAGACGGTATCTGGTTGTAAAGGTAGAGATTTCAAATATACACTACATTCGTTTTCCAGTTTAGAGATCATATATTTCTTAGCAGCATAACAGAGGTCTAACACTTCTTCTGTATTTTCTCCTATTGATAAATAATCCGTGTAGAGGTATCTGCAAAGATATGTAATATTTAAAAACAAAAAATCAATTTTAAATCCCTAAAATTTAATTTCGATTTTGTGAATACAAGTAATCTTCGTTTAACGAGCCTCTGTCCAACGCGGTGTTCAAAATATGATCTCGCCCCCCACCCCCATCAAACTGTTAAAAAATAAAAAGAAATTTTCATCGAATGGATTTCTTATGCACTTCGCAAATGACACATAACTGGTGAAACTATCTACCCATGATGCATTGTTCTTCTGTGAGTGAGGTCTCATGGAAACGGATATATATGGGTTTGGAGCCATATATCCGTTTCCATTTGCACCCCCCCCCCCCCCTCGCTTGGAGGATCTTTGCCCTTCCTCGCTTCTTCTCCCTTATATCTTTCTTTTTTTATATTTTTAATTAAAAGTTAGTCTTAAATTTTTATATTTATTCTTTCTTTACCCCCCCCCCCCTTGAAGGATGCTAGTAATGGCGATGGAGGCAAAAAAATATTAAACGTATGCATATTTCACACATTTTTGAAGAAAATTTTAAAGACCTCTAAAATGGAGGAGAAAACATTATACTATAGTGGAAACTCCAGTCTCTGGAAACTCCTGCCTGGAGTCTGCAATGGAAACTCCTGCCTGGAGTCTGCAATGGAAACTCCTGCCTGGAGTCTGCAATGGAAACTCCTGCCTGGAGTCTGCAATGGAAACTCCTGCCTGGAGTCTGCAATGGAAACTCCTGCCTGGAGTCTGCAATGGAAACTCCTGCCTGGAGTCTGCAATGGAAACTCCTGCCTGGAGTCTGCAATGGAAACTCCTGCCTGGAGTCTGCAATGGAAACTCCTGCCTGGAGTCTGCAATGGAAATTCCTGCCTGGAGTCTGCAATGGAAACTCCTGCCTGGAGTCTGCAATGGAAACTCCTGCCTGGAGTCTGCAATGGAAACTCCTGCCTGGAGTCTGCAATGGAAATTCCTGCCTGGAGTCTGCAATGGAAACTCCTGCCTGGAGTCTGCAATGGAAACTCCTGCCTGGAGTCTGCAATGGAAACTCCTGCCTGGAGTCTGCAATGGAAACTCCTGCCTGGAGTCTGCAATGGAAACTCCTGCCTGGAGTCTGCAATGGAAATTCCTGCCTGGAGTCTGCAATGGAAACTCCTGCCTGGAGTCTGCAATGGAAACTCCTGCCTGGAGTCTGCAATGGAAACTCCTGCCTGGAGTCTGCAATGGAAATTCCTGCCTGGAGTCTGCAATGGAAATTCCTGCCTGGAGTCTGCAATGGAAACTCCAATCAAGTGACTGGATTGTCACTTGAGTTGTCTCCCCACTACCTTTTTACATCCGTGTCTTCATCAAATTAATGACTATCGAAGTCATTGAAGATTATGGCTACCAGGGCAGCATCTTTTGTGGAGAGGATCATCCCCACTTTGAGAATGCTAATTAAATTATTCAGTTTGTGCATATTTGAAGCATTTTTCAATAAATTTTTTAAGAACTGTAAAACGGAATGGAAAACATCATACTCTATTCTCAAAATACTCTATATCTCAAAAAAGTTCAGTTCTAACTTGATTTTAATTCATAAAAAATATATATATAGTCTTTAATAAGTCTTCTTTCTCTGATATACATACTCTAAATAATACCATATTTACAGCATTAGATAAATACAAAATTATTTTTGTATATTTAAACAAATATTGATTCCCATTCTTCACTTCCCTTATAATTCTAGACAAGTTGGTCTCTCATACAAAGTTCTATTTCCACATAAAAAAATAATAAATTTTATTTTGCTTTTTTAGCTCCAAATGTTCACAATATATTAAACATAAACATATTAGAAATAAAATTCGTTTAATTCGCTTTAAAAAAAATATATATATTTTTGAAATCGAATATTTGGAATATTTTTCCTCTTTAGTCTGGATATTAATTTTGCTAGGCAAAATTCTTTGTAAGGGAAAGATTTTGGCCTTAAATGATTTAGAGTAGGGGTTCTTAACGTGGGGTAGGCGTTAAAATTTTTTGGGTTACGCCGTGACACCTCAAAAGTGGCTAGATCTAGTAACAAAATAAAAATAACCATTGTTTTACTATAACTATAGTTTTATCTATCTATACAAGGGGTACGCCAGTTACACACACATTTCCAGGGGGTACGTGAAGCATAAAAGGTTGAGAACCACTGGTCTAGATAGATAGAACCACTGGTCTAGATCAGTGTCTCGCAAACAGTGTGCCGCGAGAGATTTTCAAATTGACACTAGATATTCCAAAGATTTCATTTTGACTTGACTTGTGCTATCGACGTGCTTTAATAAAAATCTTTCAGATTTTATCAACTGGGATCTTGTAAGTATTTATCAAGCTTTTCCAAATTTTGGTATTAATTTTTGATTATTTCAAGCCATAGAGTGGACAAATATTTATTTAAAACAAACACCAAGTTATGAATTAAAGAACGAGAGCAAATCTTCAAGTAAAACCACGCTGATGACTTCAACAAAGCGCAAAAATAATGACGATTATATAGAGTTTGCTTTTATTCTTTGTTAGGTGTGCCGCGGAAAAAAAAATTAGATTCAATGTGCCGCGGAAAAAAATTAGATTCAGTGTGCCGCAGGGTAAAAAAGTTTGCGAGACACTGGTCTAGATAGACCTTATATTGATAGACAAAACTATAGTTGTAGTGTAACAATGGTTATTTTTACTTTGTTACTAGATCTAGCGACTTTTGAGCTCTCACGCCCCCCCCCCTCGTGAATCCCAAAAAATTTTACCGCGTACCCCACGTTGACAACCCCTAGTCTAGAGAATTCAAAATTTCTAATTTAGTTTATGCAGATGGTTTGGCCCTGTTGAGGAGATGAATTCTTTCATTCGGGCTGTTGATGAGACTGGTAATAAAATAGGTTTGGTGATAAACAGAGAAAAAACAAAAGTGATGAAAATTGGTGAGGCAGATGGTGCTTTGTTGCTTTGAATGGCTGCATTCTTGAGTAAGTGTCTCAGTTTAATTATCTTGGGAGCTATGCAACAGATACAGGTGATGTGCGGCATGAGATAAATAGAAGAATAGGAATTGCAGCTGGGACTTTTAAGAATCTATGGAGAATGTTGAAAAATAGGCATGCAAACCTAAAGAATAAAATTAGGCTGCATAACAATTTGGTTCTTTCTGGGATTAGTTATGGTAGTGAAACTTGGACGCTTTGTAAGCAAGATAACAGGAAACTTGATACCTTTGATTCTAAATGCTTGCGCTAATCTTTCATCCCATTTCATCATTTAATTTATCATTAAATTGAATAACAGTAATAATAACTATTATTTTCATTTCGTCTTTTTTTTTTATGTTACTCCTATGTCTTTTCTTATCCAAAAATAATAAAATTATCTTATTTATTTTATTATTATCTTATCCAAATATAACAAAAATAATTTGAACTCTTCATAATGAATTTAAATTATTAGCATTTTCTCATCATCAAGGATCAATCCCATTCATTTTCAGAATTTTTCTTTTTATTTTATTCATGGGCATTTGGTGGTTTGGCTTTGTAAGAAATGATGAGGTAATGAGTCATCGACCTCCTTTGAGCAACATTTTATGCAGAGAGAGAGACTGCGTTGGTTTGGCCATGTCGCCCGCATGCATAGCTGTAGATTGGCACACAAGGTTGGGTTGTTTTACCTCTGAGCGGCACTTTTTTGCACACCATGGGCTAAATGGCCAGGTCACATGGACCCCGAAGGCTCAGAGAAGGTTGGGGGAGGGGACCCACTGGAACAGCTGTTGGGAGACAGATGGTAGCCTCCCGTCAAGGTCATCCAGCGTGTTCTTTAACGTGCAGGGTATGGCTCTCCCGCACACGGAGCCACGGCTTAACGTCCCATCCGACGGATGGCGACCTTTCCAAGCCCATCGGTGTCCCCTACTGACCGTGGGCAGGGCGGGGGAATTTTGATGAGATAAATCTCAACGCTGACCCAGCTGGGACTCGAACCTGGGAAGTACAGATTACGAGCCTGGCGCGCTTCCGACTGAGCCACCCCCGCCCCGTGGCACACAGGACTATGAACAGTGTGCCTAAAAGCTTCAGGAAAAGGGAGAAAACCTATGATGCGATGGACAGACAATGTCAAACACGACCTTGCTAGAATCGGCCTGCAGTGGCCAAATGCAGAAGCTGTAGCTCAGAATAGACATGTCTGAATAGAAAAATTACACAATCTAGTAGGACCTCCGTAGTCCATGGTTGCACGAGGATTTTGTATGTATGTATTTTCCTTTCTTATATATATTGGTGTATTGTTATATTTGTTTACTGTTATATTTGTTTCATAAAATACCATATTGGATTGGATTGTTTTACCTCTGAGCGGCACTTTTTTGCACACCATGGGCTAAATGGCCAGGCCACAAGGACCCCAAAGGCTCAGAGAAGGTTGGGGGCAGGGACCCACTGGAACAGCTGTTGGGAGACAGATGGTAGCCCCCCGTCAAGGCCATCCAGCGTGTTCTTTAACATGCACAGGGTATAGCTCTCCCGCACACGGGGACACGGCTTAACGTCCCATCCGACGGACGGCGGCCTTTCGGATTGGATTGGATTGTTTTACCTCTGAGCGGCACTTTTTTGCACACCATGGGCTAAATGGCCAGGTCACATGGACCCCGAAGGCTCAGAGAAGGTTGGGGGAGGGGACCCACTGGAACAGCTGTTGGGAGACAGATGGTAGCCCCCCGTCAAGGCCATCCAGCGTGTTCTTTAACGTGCACAGGGAATGGCTCTCCCGCACACGGGGACACGGCTTAACGTCCCATCCGACGGACGGCGGCCTTTCCAAGCCCATCGGTGTCCCCTACTGACCGTGGGCAGGGCGGGGAATTTTTGCGGAGATAAATCTCAACGCTGACCCAGCTGGGACTCGAACCTGGGAACTACAGACTTACGAGCCTAGCGCGCTACCGACTGAGCACCCACGCCCTAAAAATACCATATATAGCTGTTATAAAATATGTTTTTAATGGAACAGATAATATTTCAAAGTTCCAAAAATTAGACAGATAACGAAACTTTTAACGAAATCCATGAAGTTTATGTTCAACAAAGGAGTATTTAATACTTCGTACTAAAAAATTGTCACATGATCTTAATTTTTATTTAAAAAAATTATTTCGGGGCTGATTCGATGACAGAAAATGGTCTCTATGATTAGAAAAAATGCCAGAGTGCTTGGCAACAGTAAACACTTACCGTAGCATTTTTGAGAAGGTTTGGGGAGAAATATCTGTCACTGTAATAGACTTGGTTTCTTCGTCCGAAAACCGAAATATCGCAGCGAACACAGGACTTCCCATGGACAGAATAAGCTTATGAGCTGGCACTGACTGCACGTTATCTCCACTTCTTATCAGGAACTCTATATCAGAAAAGATTCCTGTTTCCAAAATGTGAGTTGTTCGCTCTATCACACTTACCATTGACTGTTGCCAATTTTCAGCCATTTCTAAATATGAAAAAAAAAAAAAAATCCATTTTAATACTTTTCAAAGGTCTGACGAAAGAGCTTATTTCCTTAAAATTAATATATGAGGTTAGGTGAGAAAGTGAGTTTACAAGGCATATTGTCAGGTTGGTCGAAGCAGGGGAGGTTGGGTTGGGTTGTTTTACCTCTGAGCGGCACTTTTTTGCACACCATGGGCTAAATGGCCAGGTCACATGGATCCCGAAGGCTCAGAGAAGGTTGGGGGAGGGGACCCACTGGAACAGCTGTTGGGAGACAGATGGTAGCCTCCCGTCAAGGTCATCCAGCGTGTTCTTTAACGTGCAGGGTATGGCTCTCCCGCACACGAGGCCACGGCTTAACGTCCCATCTGACGGACGGCGGCCTTTCCGAGCCCATCGGTGTCTCCTATTGACCGTGGGCAGGGCGGGGAGTTTTGCGGAGATAAATCTCAACGCTGACCAAGCTGGGACTCGAACCTGGGAACTACAGATTACGAAGCAGGGGAGGACTAGCACTTTTTTTCAGGGACGAAGTTGTAACAAAGATGCCAGGACTGCGATAAAAAAATTCGGTATTTTTTTCAAGATTTCAATACTTATTATGTTGATGGTTCACATGTGACGGGTTGGGGCAGGTTCAATCAGCAGTTTGCCAGGATGGTAATCTGTAGTCCCAGGTTCGAGTCCCAGCTGGGCCCAGCAGTGAAATTTACCTCTGCAAAACTCTGTACCCTACACTTGGTCAGGGGGACACCGATGACTTATAGTAGTAGGTCTTCCTGAATAAAAGTTAGGTTCCCCCCTCCCTACTCCCTCCCCTTTCCCCTGAATGACTGTTGGAAGCCTAGATGGCCTGAGAGGGCGTGTTTACAGATTCGTTTCTCGTGTGTTGTTTACGTGACTGCTACCCTCATTTCTTTCCCCCACACTACCAGTGGTATCCTAGGATGGGGTGCGGTTTAAATTTTTTTACTGACACATTTCCCACCCCCATTTTCCCCCATGCACTACCAGTGGGGTCCTAACTTGGGGTGGGGCTTCGAATTTCGGTTTCCACTGTCGGTGGAGAGTTCGACTGTTGCTCTATTTCAGTAATGTTTAACTCCCACTGCAGGGCCATAGGCATCCTAGGATGGGTTGGGGCTACGAATTTTTTATTGGCTTGTTTACGACCCTCATTTCTTTCCCTACACTACCATTGGAGGGCTAGGAGAGGATGGGGCTTCTAATTTTTGCTACTGGCTGATCTGTGAGGAGCTAAGCTGGGAGGTAGAAAAATAGGATTTACTTCGGCAAGGTTTATCCAGGTATCAGTTATCCCACATCCTCATCAGACAAAAGTCGCTGAGGTATAGAATGAAAGGTTAAGATCTGGAGTCAACGACCCCGTGCATCCGCGATAGCAATGGTCATAAAATACCATGACTCATGTCAGTATTGAATGGGAGTGCAGAATCAGTGCTAAGGTGGACATGTGAATCAGTCCAGGTGTAGCATCCGAAAAATGTTAAGCATACGGCAGTAAAGCAACCGTAGAATAAAGTATACAATAGGAACCTCACGGCCGACTGTCGACCTCCTCTCCAGAAAATGGTTGACGGGTTAAAGATTACGTGAGAATCTTCCAAGTCCGGAACAGCAGTAAACTGTCAACAACCAGCATTGCGAAAAAAAATACAGTTGGGGATTAAGGCGAAAAACAAGTGCTGTTCCGTGGGTAAAAAGGCAACGGCCAGTTGATGCGCCAAAGGTTCAAGAGAGCCGAGCCGGGCAGTAAAGAAAAGCCGTCAGCAAAGGCTAACGCATCACAAGCATTGCGAAAAATACGCATCGGGGAAAATGGGAAAACAAGCGTACAGTCGCTCAAAAAAGTATCCGAACACTACGGTTGATTACAGAATTCAGAAAAAATATCTGGCAACGATTTTTTTTTTAGAAAAACATTTCTGGCAACCTTCGTGTCATGTGACACAAAGGTTGCCAGAAATTTTTTTCTAAAAAAAAAAAATCGTTACCAGATATTTTTTCTGAATTCTGTAATCAACCATAGTGTTCGGATACTTTTCTAGCGACTGTACCTATCAACACATCCGCCGATATATGAAGAAAACCCTACGCGCCAAATCTGCTGCAGGGAAATTTGCTATAATATCTAGGTTAAAAACAGTAGAATCAAAAGGTCTGGAGAAATCCATGAAATTCGTAGAATCATTATTAGGAACGAAAGACCGTGAGAATGGAGAGCCTCTTCCGTTACTCTCATAGTACGTGGAGCAGCGACCATGACGTCACAGTAATGCTGTTTGTGGCATCCGTTCACATCCCAGTGGTACATCTTGATTCCACCTTTTGTGTGTTTAACCTAAGTTAAACAGCCAACCTATAATAGAAGGCATATTTCACTTGGAAAAAACGTACACGGTTCACTTGCACGTAAATGTTTTTGAACCATTTTTATTCTACATTCACTTCTTGGTATTAAAAGTATCTTTATGTTGAAAGGGATGTCCGTTATAACGCGACAAACACGGTGACGATATTTTGCTTTTTAAAGACAGGTGAATAGAAATATATTACACTTAAACGTAAATGTATTTGAATCAATTTTTTATTCTAGTCGCCGATCACATTCTTGTTTATTCGCGTCGTGAAAGGGCGGGGTGGCTCAGTCGGTAGCGCGCCAGGCTCGTAATCTGTACTTCCCAGGTCCGAGTCCCAGCTGGGTCAGCGTTGAGACTTATCTCCGCATAACTCCCCGCCCTACCCACGGTCAGTAGGGGACACCGATGGGCTAGGAAAGACACCGATGGGCATCCGACGACGGCCATCGGTGTCTTTTTTTTGTTTTTTTTCCGTTGGATGGGACTTTAAGCCGTGGCCCCGTGTACGGGAGAGCCATACCCTGTGCACGTTAAAGAACACGCTGGATGGCCTTGACGGGAAGCTACCATCTGTCTCCCAACAGCTGTTCCAGTGGGTCCCCTTCACCAACCTTCTCTGAGCCTTCGGGGTCCATGTGACCTGGCCATTTAGCCCATGGTGTGCAAAAAAGTGCCGCTCAGAGGTAAAACAACCCAATCCAACTCGCGGCGTGAATGTGGCTTTGTGTCAATTATTTTTACGCCACAATCCGTGTACAGGCATCAAATTATAATTAGATATATATAAGGTGCAAATATGTAATTTCACTTCCATGTATTTAAACCGTAAATATAATGCATATCGTTTCTCTCAGCAAATAGAGCAAATATATTTCGCTTACACGTAATCCGCCTCCTTGTATTTAACGTATTTAAATGATGTTCTAGTATTTAACATTCTTCGGCTTAAAGCCCGCATACATGTCGAAAAACTCTTGCATCTCAAGTTAGTTGACTTCACTTGTGCCTGCATTCGTACGGGGGCGGCAGCCTCTGCAGCCGAACAGGGCAAGGTCATGTCCGATCTAGCCGCTTATCGCCGCAGTCAGCGTCGAAGAGCGTCAGCATTACTGTGACGTCATGGTCGTGCTCCACGTACTCTGAAAAGTAACGGAAGAGGCTCTCCATCCTCACGGTCTTTCGTTCCTAATAATGATTCTACGAATTTCATGGATTTCTCCAGACCTTTTGATTCTACTGTTTTTAACCTAGATATTATGGCAACTTTCCCTGCAGCAGAGGGGCGGGGGTGGTTCAGTCGGTAGCGCGCCAGGCTCGTCATCTGTAGTTCCCAGGTTCGAGTCCCAGCTGGGTCAGCGATGAGATTTATCTCCGCAAAATTCCCCGCTCTGCCCACGGTCAGTAGGGGACACCGATGGGCTTGGAAAGGCCGCCGTCCGTCGGATGGGACGTTAAGCCGTGGGTCCGTGTGCGGGAGAGCCATACCCTATGCACGTTAAAGAACACGCTGGATGGCCTTGACGGGAGGCTACCATCTGTCTCCCAACAGTTGTTCCAGTGGGTCCCCTCCCCCAACCTTCTCTGAGCCTTCGGGGTCCATGTGACCTGGCCATCTGGCCCATGGTGTGCAAAAAAGTGCCGCTCAGAGGTAAAACAACCCAACTCAATCCTGCAGCAGATTTAGCGCGTAGGGTTTCTTCATATATCGGCGGATGGATTGCTAGGTACGCTTATTTTCCCCGATGCGTATTTTTCGCAATGCTTATGGAGCGTTAGCCTTTGCTGACGGTTTAAAGCAAGCGTGTCCAACCCGCGGCCCTGGACAGCTAGTAATGCGGCCCACAAAATCGTAAAGTTTACGTGTTTACGACATAAGCTTTCAACATGAATATGTGATTTTCAGCGAGTTTTTGATATCCCACTAGTTTTATGTTGCCCTTTTTTTAATTTTATAATAAAAAAAAACATACGAAAATAAACGAAGTTTTATTATTCATACACATTAACTATATTATATATTTTATGTGCGGCCCAAAACCATTCATCTTCACTCAGTGTGGCCCAGGGAAGTCCAATCTTCACTCAATGTGGCGCAGGGAAGTCAAATCTTTACTCAAAGTGGCCCAGGGAAGTCAAAAGGTTGGACATACCTTGGTTAAAGCATGGTTGTTTGTGCTCTTTCTCTACTGAGGTCCCGCCATCCTCACAGATCTTCTATCACGGCATAGAAACTGACAGGCTCCTGTCGGACCTCAGTGGCAAGCAGCTGCTTGAGGGGGTATTTATTTTATTACTTTTCTTTACTGCCCGGCTCTCTTGAACCTTTGGCTCGTCAACAGGCTCATCGCCTTTTTACCCGTGGGAACGCACTTGTTTTTCGCCTTAGTCCCCAATTGTATGATTTTCGCAATGCTGGTTGTTGACAGTTTACTGCTGTTCCGGACTCGGAAGATTCTCACGTAATCTTTAACCCGTCAACCATTTTCTGGAGAGGAGGTCGACAGTCGGCCGTGAGGTTCCTATTGTATACTTTATTCTACGGTTGCTTTACTGCCGTATGCTTAACATTTTTCGGATGCTACACCTGGACTGATTCACATGTCCACCTTAACACTGATTCTGACTCCCATTCAATACTGACATGAGTCATGGTATGTTTTGACCATTGCTATCGCGGATGCACGGAGTCGTTGACTCCAGATCTTAACCTTTCATTCTATACCTCAGCGACTTTTGTCTGATGAGGATGTGGATAACTGATACCTGGATAAACCTTGCCGAAGTAAATCCTATTTTTCTACCTCCCAGCTTAGCTCCTCACAGACCAGCCAGCAACAAAAATTAGAAGCCCCATCCCCTCCTAGCCATCCACTGGTAGTGTAGGGAAAAGAAATGAGGGTCGTAAACAAGCTAATAAAAAAATTCGTAGCCCCACCCTATCCTAGGATGCTTCTGGCCCTGCAGTGGGAGTTAAACATTACTGAAATAGAGCAACAGTCGAACTCTCCACCGACAGTGGAAACCGAAATTTGAAGCTTCACCCCAAGCTGGACGCCACTGGTAGTGCAGATGGGAAACCAGTGAATAAAAAAATTATAACCCACCCCCATCCTAGGATGCCACTGGTAAAAAATAACTGGTCTGACAATAAGTAGGGGGTGGGGGAAAGAAACGGAGGTAACAGTCACGTAAAAAACACACCAGAAAAGAGTATGTAGCCCCCCCCCCTGTCTTTTAACAGCCTAGGCTGTTGGAAGACAGGAAAAGTGGATCCCTGGCCTGGAAGAATGGAAGTGGGATCCCTGGACGACGAGCTTATCGATGGAAAAGCCAGACTAAGTCTCCACCCCGGGAGCCGAGTTAATTTGGTTCTATATACCATCTTTGTGGCTAACCGGGGAACAGATTAAATTTAGGTTTTGACCGATGGATGAGACTTCCTTCTATAGGATTGTTCTCCATAGGTAGCCGTGGATGAACTGTGCCCATGTGGCACTGTCTTCCCCCTGCGTAGTTAGTGGAGATTGGGCAATCTTCCCATGGTTGATGTGCAGCTTTATGTTGCGGTACAACTGGGAATTGCCTTTAACTAATGTATTAAATTTAACATTTTTAAGTTGGCTGTAGATGGGGTGATTTCTTGATGTCTGTGACGATCTCTGACTCTATATCCTTTTGGTTAATTTTTTTTTAGTATGGTGTGTTGAGGATGATTTATTCTAAGCCTCACATAAGATTGAATAAGGAGATCTTGTTTCCTTTGTGCCAGTGGTGGAATAGAGGTCGCTGCAAGCAGTGAGATAACAGGCATTGTGTTAATTGCCCTGTACAGAATCTAATAATATTGTTTTAATTTCTAATTTTCTGTGGGGCGGGGGTGGCTCAGTCGGTAGCGTGCCAGGCTCGTAATCTGTAGTTCCCAGGTTCGAGTCTCAGCTGGGTCAGCGTTGAGATTTATCTCCGAAAAATTCCCGCCCTGCCCACGGTCAGTAGAGGACACCGATGGACTTGGAAAAGCCGCCGTCCATCGGATGGGACGTTAAGCCGTGGTCCGTGTGTGGGAGAGCCATACCCTGTGCACGTTAAAGAACACGCTGGATGGCCTTGACGGGAGGCTACCATCTGTCTCCCAACAGCTGTTCCTGTGGGTCTCCTCCCCTAACCTTCTCTGAGCCTTCGGGGTCCATGTGACCTGGCCATTTAACCCATGGTGTGCAAAAAAAGTGCCACTCAGAGGTAATACAATCCAATTTAATTTTCTGTTGTTTGAAATTGAAGTAGTATTTGAGACTGCGTCCATATTCCATCATTGGTCTTAATACAGTCGCTCAAAAAAGTATCCGAACACTATGATTGATTACAGAATTCAAAAAAAATATCTGGCAACGATTTTTTTAGAAATTAGTGATCTGGCAACCTTCGTGTCACGTGACACGAAGGTTGCCAGATCACTAATTTCTAAAAAAAATCGTTGCCAGATATTTATTCTGAATTCTGTAATCAACCGTAGTGTTCGGATACTTTTTTGAGCGACTGTACACTTGTGTATTGTTTGAGTATGTTTGGTGGAATGCAGCCCCATCTAATGCTTCCAAGACATCTGAGCAAGTTAAGGTGTTTTTTACTTGCTCCCATCAGTGTATTTAAGAGTGGGGTCCAAGTGAGCCTAGTATCTAAGGTGATGCCGAGGAATTTGAAGATTATTTATTTTTATATCGTATGTTGGATTTGTTCTTGTACTTTTATATAATGGTAGTATAGCTGATTTGTTACTTTCTATAGTTAATTTTCATTTCTTGCAGAAAAATTCAATAGCATAAATAGAATTTTGCAAATTATCTTGAACTTTTACGTGAGATTTTCCTACTCTCCAAATAGTCATATCATCGGTGTATAGTGATACATTTGTATGGGTTGGGTTGTTTTACCCCTGAGCGGCACTTTTTTGCACACCATGCGCTAAATGGCCAGGTCACATGGACCCCGAAGGCTCAGAGAAGGTTGGGGGAGGGGACCCACTGGAACAGCTGTTGCGAGACAGATGGTAGCCTCCCGTCAAGGCCATCCAGCGTGTTCTTTAACGAGCACAGGGTATGGCTCTCCCGTACACGGACCCACGGTTTAACGTCCCATCCGACAGACGGCGGCCTTTCCAAGCCCATCGGTGTCCCCTACTGACCATGGGCAGGGCGGGGAATTTTGCGGAGAGTATGAGAAGGTACGATGTTTTTGATGTCGGCCATGAAAAGGTTGAAGAGAATTGGACTTAAAATTCCTCCCTGTAAAATTCCATCATTCAAATGCATTTCCTGAAAGAGTACGTTTCCTAATTTGATCCCCAGTTTTCTATTTTTTTATGCATTGATATAGAAATTTGTAGGTGTTTCCCCTAATTCCCATTTTAATGTTTTTATGCAAGAATCCATTCTACCACATATTGTCAAATGTCTTTTTAATATCTATAAATACCACTGCCGCTTGTAAGTGATTATTCAATGCATCCTAAATGTCTATAACAAGATTAGTTATATGGTCAATAGATAAAAATGCACATACATCATTATTATGTTTTGTTTTTAACTTCTAAAAATAAAAAATTCTATTTTATGTTAATTTTGATATATTTTTATGAGTGACCCGTAGATTGCCTTTCCCACTTACGCAATACTTACCACCCTGAGGTCCCCAACAGCAGAGAAAAAAAAAACTGTAACGTTGTAGCAAAGAATATCTTAAAGAGGCGGCTAAATTCTAGTTGGGTAACCTCTGAGGGGCACGTTTTTTGCACACAATGAGCTAGATGGACAGGCCACAAAAACCGGAAGGCTCAGAGAAGGTTGGGGGAGGAGACCCATTGGAACAGCTGTTGGGAGACAGATGGTAGTCTCTTGTGAAGGCCATTCAGCGTGTTCTTTAACGTGCACAGGGTATGGCTCTCCCGCACACGGGGCCACGGCTTAACGTCCCATCCGACGGAGACAGTGTCCGATCCACGCTCATCGGTGTCCCCTACTGACCGTAGGAAGTTTTGCGGAGATAAATTTCAACGCTGGCCCAGATGGGACTCGAACAAGGAACTGCAGATTACGAGCCTGATGCGCTACCGACTGAGCCACTCCCGTCCCACGAAATTCAAGTGCCCCTCAGGAAGCGAAATACCTGGAATAGGCGCTGCAAGAGACTAGAATTTAACACAGAAAGTAATGGCTACGCTGAAGCACAGGGTTCTGAGCCGCCATGTACTTTTTCCCCCAGGGGCGGGGGTGGCAGCGCGCCAGGCTCGTAATCTGTAATTCCCAGGTTCGAGTCCCAGCTGGGTCAGCGTTGAGATTTATCTCCGCAAAATTCCCCGCCCTGCCCACGGTCAGTAGGGGACACCGATGGCCTTGGAAAGGCCGCCGTCCGTCGGATGGGACGTTAAGCCGTGGCCCCGTGTGTGGGAGAGCCACACCCTGTGCACGTTAAAGAACACGTTGGATGGCCTTGACGGGAGGCTTCCATCTGTCTCCCAACAGCTGTTCCAGTGGGTCCCCTCCCCAACCTTCTCTGAGCCTTCGGGGTCCATGTGACCTGGCCATTTAGCCCATGGTGTGCAAAAAAGTGCCGCTCAGAGGTAAAACAACCCAACGTTAAAGAACACTCTGGATGGCCTTGACGGGAGGCTACCATCTGTCTCCCAACAGCTGTTCCAGTGGGTCCCCTCCCCCAACCTTCTCTGAGCCTTCGGGGTCCATGTGACCTGGCCATTTAGCCCATGGTGTGCAAAAAAGTGCCGCTCAGAGGTAAAACAACCCAACGTTAAAGAACACTCTGGATGGCCTTGACGGGAGGCTACCATCTGTCTCCCAACAGCTATTCCAGTGGGTCCCCTCCCCCAACCTTCTCTGAGCCTTCGGGGTCCATGTGACCTGGCCATTTAGCCCATGGTGTGCAAAAAAGTGCCGCTCAGAGGTAAAACAACCCAACGTTAAAGAACACTCTGGATGGCCTTGACGGGAGGCTACCATCTGTCTCCCAACAGCTGTTCCAGTGGGTCCCCTCCCCCAACCTTCTCTGAGCCTTCGGGGTCCATGTGACCTGGCCATTTAGCCCATGGTGTGCAAAAAAGTGCCGCTCAGAGGTAAAACAACCCAACGTTAAAGAACACTCTGGATGGCCTTGACGGGAGGCTACCATCTGTCTCCCAACAGCTGTTCCAGTGGGTCCCCTCCCCCAACCTTCTCTGAGCCTTCGGGGTCCATGTGACCTGGCCATTTAGCCCATGGTGTGCAAAAAAGTGCCGCTCAGAGGTAAAACAACCCAACCCAACTTTTCCCCAGGAAAAACTGTAACGTTGAGTTGCAATACGATATCCATCCGCATATTCCAATGTTTATGACGATATATGCTGTTTAGAATAGTTCTCTCTAATGAGATTATTTGTTTTCGGAGCTTTTCTTAAGTTTATTCTCGAAATTTACTTTTGATATTTATTTTAGGGACTTTTTTTAAGTGTGAAACGAGGTTTCATTGTTTAGCGATAAGCGTTGTTAATGAAATCTTTTGAGATTATTTTTTTTTGGGGGCTTTATTTCAGTAAGGAACAAGGAGTTATTTTTTAGCGATAAGAGCTGTTAATGAAATCTAATCTTGATGAGAATATTAATTTTTTAGGGTTTTTCTTAAGTGCAGAACGATCATTCTTAGCGATAGGAGTTGGTAATAAAATCCAATTTTGATGAAATTCTTTAACTTTCTGTTTTTTTTGTGAGAAACTAGGGTTCATTTTGTAGCGATAAGCACTGTTAATAAAATCTTGTTTTGATGAGATTATTCTCAGCAAGTTTTTTAAGTGCAGAAACATGATTTTCTTCTGCGTAACGTTGCATATTTCTCCTCTCAGATCTTCTACTATGGCATATAAACTGACAAGCTCCTGTCAGACCTCTGTGGCATGCAGCTGCATGAGGGGGTATTTATTTATTTTTATTTATATATATCCTCAATACGCATCTAAAGGTAGATGCGGAACGGACTACATCATTCGGACCTTTTTTTTCACCGCGGCGAAATATAACAAGATGGCGGCTGAGGACCCTATATTGCAGTTCTGCCAAAGTACTTTAACACAGCTCTGCTTATGCAGTACAGTTAATTTAATATTTAAAAAAAATCTAGAACCAAAATCTAGGAATTTTATTTCTTAGGGACAGAGCTTTTCATCTAGACTCTCCATAGAACGGGTATGTCTGTTCACTCTATTTTGATTAGGGTATTATGTGAAGCAACTAAATTTCCCCTCAAGTAATTATTACCTTTCCCAAATTTTGATTTTTAAAGTCTGACGCTCTATTTAAAACCTTAACAAAGATTTAATAAAGAATAAATTCATAAAAACTTTATTTAGAAATGTACTATATTTGCATTTTAATGTAATAAAAGTGTTCCCGTGGCCGAGTGGTTAGCACGCTTGGCTGCTGATCTAAGGGACCTGGGTTTCTGAGGTCCTGCCATCCTCTCAGACCTTCTACTATGGCATATAAACTGACAGGCTCCTGTCAGACCTCTGTGGCAAGCAGCTGCTTGAGGGGGTATTTATTTTTTTTATTTATTTTTTTGCTTTATACTATAATTTTAATATCTGGTGAGACATGGTGCAGGCAACTCTCATCAATTCATATACGAAACTGTGACTAATTTTCGGTGGGGTTTATTAAGTTTCGAACATTAACACTTACCTGAAGTCTTAAAGATGGTTAACAATCTATTGATTTTATATCCTTTAAAATAAATACTATGTCTTCCACCTTATTAGCGAATGAACGCAACGTTTTCTCGCGGAAATTAGGCTTAACACTTTCGAAAGCGAAACTTTAGCGATGGTTTGTGATAATTAATGAAGTAACGCCATCTATGGGAAAAGGAAAGAATCAATAAAGGCTTTTAGTTTAATGTCGAATATAAAATTTAAAAAGTGAAAATAGAAATTTCAAAATGTTTATGAATAAATATAAACAACCTCTTGCAAAATTTTATAATTGATAGAAAATTTTATGCTCGATCAAATGAAGTGTAAAATTAAACGTGTTAATTCAGTGGCGTACTCGGACACTTCCAATGTTTTTGTTTTTCATAAGTCAGAGTCTTATTAGACGTACATGATTCTTTGAGATTCGAGGACACGAAAGGTAATCTTTGAATCGAATTTTGTTGCGAAAACAGTTCTTTACAGAACTCTAGATTAGCCCTACACTATTATGGAAGACATGGAAATGCAACGCATTTTTCATGCGGAAATCAGTTTTACCGATCTCGTAAAGCAAATCTTCATTATCTGTGATTGTAATCATGTGGAAATTGCACAAAAAATTCACGAATTGTTAATCATTATTCTACTAAAATGACGAAACAGCAGAGGAGCTACTGGCAGGGAAGGAAGTTGGGTTGTTTTACCTCTGAGCGGCACTTTTTTGCACACCATGGACTAAATGGCCAGGTCACATGGACCCCGAAGGCTCAGAGAAGGTTGGGAGAGGGGACCCACTGGAACAGCTGTTGGGAAACAGATGATAGCCTCCCGTCAAGGCCATCCAGCGTGTTCTTTAACGTGCACAGGGTATGGCTCTCCCGCACACGGGGCCACGGCTTAACGTCCCATCCGACGGACGGCGGTCTTTCCAAGCCCATCGGTGTCCCCTACTGACCGAGGTACAACAGTTGATAGTCTCATTGACTAAAAACCTGTACCTCTCCCAGTTGGTGATCTCGGATGAAATGTTATGAATACCTCATTATTTTAATGAGTAGTGGCTCATGGTCAGATCTGAGCTCATGTAGTACTTGGAGTTTGTTAGATGGACAGAAGTGGGCAAAAATAGTGATGTCCAGAACATCTGGCTTATGTAGGAGGTTATAGGGGAAGAAGGTGGGCTCTCTTGGTGCATCCACAATCAGTCCATTTATTGTGCATGAGTTCCAGGCCTGATATTTAGAATTGAGGTCCCCAACAAGAATAACTGGAGTTTTGAGTCCAAAAATTGAGTCTAGATCTTTAATCATGAGGTCGGTATTTGGGGGCTTATAATTATATCCCCCAGAACTAGCCTAATATCCCCCAGATCCGTATTCTGAATAACCACCATAGTGATCTCAAGATTCTGGATCTCTGTGGTGGGTTAACAGAAGTGAGGAATCCCTTTCCGGACTGCTATTGCTGTGCCTCGTTCTCGGTGTGTTCACGATCATTGCGGAAGAGACTGTAATTAGGAATTTTGATACTGCCACATGCTCTGAGATTGGTTTCACAGAGCAGCGCAGCATCAGTTTTATAGGTAAACAGAAGATTTATGAACTCCAACAGGTCGCTTTTGAGACCTTGGAGTTCCAAGCAACAATGCGGAGGATACTACGCCTGGAAGAGGATTTATCCATAGCAGGGCAGAAGGGTAGTTAAGTAATCGAAGGCTTCAAAGGGTTGGGTTGTTTTACCTCTGAGCGGCACTTTTTTGCACACCATATGCTAAATGGCCAGGCCACAAGGACCTCGAAGGCTCAGAGAAGGTTGGGGGAGGGGACCCACTGGAACAGCTGTTGGGAGACAGATGGTAGGCTCCCGTCAAGGCCATCCAGCGTGTTCTTTAACGTGCACAGGGTATGGCTCTCCCGCACACGGGGCCACGGCTTAACGTCCCATCCGACGGACGGCGGCCTTTCCAAGCCCATCGGTGTCCCCTACTGACCGTGGGCAAGGCGGGGAAATTTTGCGGAGATAAATCTGAACGCTGACCCATCTGGGACTCGAACCTGGGAACTACAGATTACGAGCCTGGCGCGCTAGCGACTGAGCCACCTCCGGCCCTTCTGGGGGTGCGAAAGATGAGGTACCTGGCTTAGTCTCAGGTGTATGAGCCACTGTTTGAGCATAAGTTTTTCCAGTCCTCAGTGAAGAAGGATTTCTAAATTTCACTAAAGAAGGAGTCTTGGGTGGTACCTGATGAGCAGGCTGTGATGGTTTGGGAAAGAAGTCACAACCCCTGTAGTTGGCTGTGTGTTCTTTTCCGCAGTTAGCGCATTTCTGAGCACCATCTCGGTGGGTCCTGATACAACAGTGGTGTTGGACCCGCACATTTATTTTTTTTTTTGATTTGCGACATATAGGACAGAGAAGAATCCTAGAAGCTACTCCTAGCTTAATACAGGCCTTCTGATACAAGGACATGCCCTACTAAGACCGAAGTCACTGCTGACCACTGCCTTAGTTAGAGCTAACACAACACACAAAGTTTGCCTTGCTGGAACAGTCGCTAGCTGCCTAACCGCTACACCGCGAGGGGAATTGAAACAGTTTCCCTGAGTGTGTCCAAACCGTTGGCATTTATAGTAGGGGCGGAGGTGGCTCAGTCGGTAGCGCGCCAGGCTCGTAATCTGTAGTTCCCAGGTTCGAGTCCCAGCTGGGTTAGCGTTGAGATTTATCTCCGCAAAAATTCCCCGCCCTGCCCACGGTCAGTAGGGGGCACCGATGGGCTAGGAAAGGCCGCCGTCCGTCGGATGGGACGTTAAGCCGTGGCCCCGTGTGCGGGAGAGCCGTACCCTGTGCACGTTAAAAACACGCTGGATGGCCTTGACGGGAGGCTACCATCTGTCTCCCAACAGCTGTTCCAGTGGGTCCCCTCCCCCAACCTTCTCTGAGCCTTCGGGGTCCATGAGACCTGGCCATTTAGCCCATGGTGTGCAAAAAAGTGCCGCTCAGAGGTAAAACAACCCAACCCAACAACTCATTTATAGCATTGAGTAGTGCCATTTCTTTTTGTAAAAGATTCCATAGAGATCTTCAGACGGAAGAGATCTGTCAAGTTAAAGATTTTCTTGTTGGCATCATTTTTGATCAAGTCAATCAGGAAAATTGGGAGTGGAGCCTTAGTTTGAAATCTCTTTAGCTGGGAGACTTTGATGACTGAGAAACTCAGCCCAATCAGTTCCTTGTTTATATCATCGCAGGTCAAATCATCAGGTATATTTTTGATGATGGTTTGAGAGTTTTATCTGACTTTAGCTGGTATGTGTGAAAAGGGTATCCCTCCTTCTCGAATAGGGGGCAAATGATATATAATCCTGAGTGCATTTCGTCTGCATTCTGACAGTCTGTCCAGATTTTTTAGCTGAAAAAGAAAAAACCTCCAGACTATTCCTTTAAATAGTTATATTTCAAATTTAACCATGAGTTTTGTAAAAAATATTTTGCAGGGACCCGTCTAACCGTGAGGACTCTCGCATCACTGGTATCGCGGGGCTATCAGTATGCCTCTGGGTGGGGTGGGTTGTTTTACCTCTGCGGCACTTTTTTGCACACCATGAGCTAAATGGCCAGGTCACATGGATCCGGAAGGCTCAGAGAAGGTTGGGGAAGGGGACCCACTGGAACAGCTGTTGGGAGACAGATGGTAGCCTCCCGTCAAGGCCATCCAGCGTATTCTTTAACGTGCACAGGGTATGGCTCTCCCGCACACGGGGCCACGGCTTAACGTCCCATCCGACGGACGGCGGCCTTTCCAAGCCCATCGGTGTCCCCTACTGACCGTGGGCAGGGCGGGGAATTTTGCGGAGATAAATCTCAACGCTGACCCAGCTGGGACTCGAACGTGGGAACTACAGATTACGAGCCTGGCGCGCTACCGACTGAGCCACCCCCGCCCCACCTCTGGGTAGGAACCGTGGATCAAGCTTGAAACCACTTTTACTTTTTCAGTTTGAATAGTGAGGGGTGAGGTGTGTGTCTGATATTCGACACACACCCCGCCCCTCACTATTCAAACAAATTGTTGCGTTAAAACTTTAAGCTCCATCCATAAACCTAAAGCCCGATTTTTAAACCTAAAAATACATTTTTCCCCTTTTTCTGTTTAGTTCGTCTCTAGAAAATTTCAGTTTTACCTGTCGATTTTCGACGGACATTTCACTAATATTTTTAATTTCGAGAATTCGTAGACCGTTTTGTTTATGTGCTACAAACTAGAGACAAATTGGGGCTTATGCTCAGAATAATTAATTTTTCATATGTTCCTAAAAATTGATTCTCCACTCATCTATGGGGCGGGGGTGGCTCAGTCGGTAGCGCGCCAGGCTCGTAATCTGTAGTTCCCAGGTTCGAGTCCCAGCTGGGTCAGCGTTGAGATTTATCTCCGCAAAATTTCCCGCCCTGCCCACGGTCAGTAGGGGACACCGATGAGCTTGGAAAGGCCGCCGTCCGTCGGATGGGACGTTAAGCCGTGTGCGGGAGAGCCATACCCTGTGCACGTTAAAGAATACGTTGGATGGCCTTGACGGGAGGCTACCATCTGTCTCCCAACAGCTGTTCCAGTGGGTCCGCTCCCACAACCTTCTCTGAGCCTACGGGGTCCATGTGGTCTGGCCATTTAGCCCATGATGTGCAAAAAAGTGCCGTTCAGAGGTAAAACAACCCAACCCACTCATCTATACTACAAACGCATAAAAATAACTACCATGGTAAATACATTTTCGATTTGTTTTATTATTTCAAATCTTTTTTTCAGATGTTTGGCACAGAACACATGGAATATATGTATCTTTTGCATTGTAAAAGTTCTGAAATATGTACGAAACAATTGAAAAAAATAAGTCAAATTGTAAATATTTTTATTATAAGTTCAACTTTTTAATTACTTTTTATGATTTCAAAATAAGCTCAATGCGCTTTCTGATTTTTTTTTTGCATAATTTTTAATGATGTTACAATGAACTTTCAGTTTCTACCAGTATTTGTAATATTTTTCGTTTAAAATATCATTAACATTTTAATTTTTTCATAAAAAATTATAATTAAAATATTTAACGAGATGCATTTCTGTATATACATATTTATGTCTTATGATGCGTGAGAAACATTTTTTCCCTAAATCGTGCTCTCGGGGGGGGGGGGGGCTTAAATTGTGCTCAAAAATTGTGGAAATGTTTCGGGCTCGAAAAATTGATTCTCCATATATCTATACTACAAACGCATAAGAACGAAACTACCATGCTAAATACTTTTTCGATTTGTTTTATTGTTTTCAAATCTTTTTTTCAGATGCTTGTCACAGAACACATGGAATATATGTATCATTTGCATTGTCAAATTTCTGAAATATGAACGAAACAGTTTTGTTTCCAAGGAGATATCAACATTGAAAAGAAATATTGAACGCTTCTGAATATTGCCTACATTGTAGAAATCACAAGGAAGTGTTTTGATTCATAACACAAATTTACTTCCCAATTTTCCTATTGTAAATAAGCTCATAAATTGGAAAGCATCTACTGAAAACGTTGTCACACTTGTACCTTAAATAAAAATCCTCAGTCTTGCCTTTTCCTAGAATTCCGTGGGTAGATGTATTTGATTTGTTCCTAGAAACAGTAAGCTTTACGAATGCCATTTCGTCTAAACTAACAGAGATGATATTCGGAAAAATTATACTCAACTGATTCCTAGTCATCAGTGCGCTTTCCGTATTAAATTTGACACCTGTATTTATTTTCGACGCTTCTAAACTGTAATTATGCAGTGACGGTCTCCCACTGCTAATGCTTTCATCTGTTGTAAGTCCTAGCCACTGAATTTTAACTCCTATTAAAGCTAAGTTCTCGTTATAAGACATTAAGTAAAAAGATGAAATAACATTTATCTTTTGAGGATTCTGAAAAGGCCTCTAGCTGAATCAGACTTTAAATATCGAAAATCACGCGTTTCAAAATTAATTTTCAACTCATTCTCCGATGCCATGACACGATTTCTCCCAGATGTGTTGCACCAACTAGGTAAACTTTTACTATGCTTTAGTTTTAAAATATGCATATAAACAGCAACGGTTTCTTCAGGATCAAACATTTCTTCAGCATCATTCATGGCTTTTGTGAAATCTTCAATGGACATTGCCAAAAAGTGAATACAAGGCATTAAAGGGCCTATAACGGTTTTCATGTTCTTAGAATTTATGTCTAAATCTCTACGATTACATTCAGCTCGTCCCCAAGCCAATAATGCTGAAAAGAATTCAAGCTCAGAGGAAACTAAAACTTTATCCATCTCTAAAATTATCTTCACGGTCTCTTCATCTGCTTCGAGAAACTCTTCATTTTTGAGCACATCTGTTGTATGAGTTGATATGAAGGTCACACAGCGGTCTTCTACAGCTCTGACCCTAAAACACCTAGCTGTCTCAAAAATACCACACACAGTGTCCGAAGTGAGTTCAATTGTCCGCAAGTATTCGCTGCACTTTTCATTCAAATGAGATATCATATATTTATCGGCAGCGTAACACAGTTCTAGTACTTCATATACATTTCCTTCTAGAGATAAATAATCCATGTAAAGATATCTGGGAAAGGGAAAAATAATTAATAATTAAAATCTTTTAGAAAAATTCTTTGCACTTAAACACTTGAAAAAGGAAAAGCTTTATTTTAGGAACAAATTAATAACTATTATAGAAATTAAAAATTAATAATGGAAACGTACAGGGCAAAATTAACCATTGGTCCAAGGCAAGCCATGGCCCAGGAACCCATGATTTTAAGAACTCTCTTTTCACTGGAATTATCTCCCTTCTATTTCGAATGAGTTAGTTTGTTTACTTCTAAACGGCGCTTTATTTCACATAATGGGCTAAATGGCCAGGCCAGAAGGACCCAAAGGATTAAAAGGGATATAAAAGAGTTATTTCAAAGGAAAAACAGAATTTAAACCTTTGGGTCCTTCTGATTTTTTTATGTCCCTTTTAACAAAAACTTTGGAAAAAAGTTTTTCCTTTTTCCAAAGGGGTCAGAGAAGGTTAAGGGATGGGATCCACTGGATAGCTGCGAGGAGACAGAAGCCTCGAGTCAGTTCTTAAAATCATGGGTTCCTGGTCCAAGGCAAGCCATGGCCCAGGAACCCATGATTTTAAGAACTCTTTTTTTCACTGGAATTATCTCCCTTCTATTTCGAATGAGTTAGTTTGTTTACTTCTAAACGGCGCTTTATTTCACATAATGGGCTAAATGGCCACGCCAGAAGGACCCAAAGGATTAAAAGGGATATAAAAGAGTTATTTCAAAGGAAAAACAGAATTTAAACCTTTGGGTCCTTCTGATTTTTTTATGTCCCTTTTAACAAAAACTTTGGAAAAAAGTTTTTCCTTTTTCCAAAGGGGTCAGAGAAGGTTAAGGGATGGGATCCACTGGATAGCTGCGAGGAGACAGAAGCCTCGAGTCAGTTCTTAAAATCATGGGTTCCTGGTCCAAGGCAAGCCATGGCCCAGGAACCCATGATTTTAAGAACTCTTTTTTCACTGGAATTATCTCCCTTCTATTTCGAATGAGTTAGTTTGTTTACTTCTAAACGGCGCTTTATTTCACATAATGGGCTAAATGGCCAGGCCAGAAGGACCCAAAGGATTAAAAGGGATATAAAAGAGTTATTTCAAAGGAAAAACAGAATTTAAACCTTTGGGTCCTTCTGATTTTTTTTATGTCCCTTTTAACAAAAACTTTGGAAAAAAGTTTTTCCTTTTTCCAAAGGGGTCAGAGAAGGTTAAGGGATGGGATCCACTGGATAGCTGCGAGGAGACAGAAGCCTCGAGTCAGTTCTTAAAATCATGGGTTCCTGGTCCAAGACAAGCCATGGCCCAGGAACCCATGATTTTAAGAACTCTCTTTTCACTGGAATTATCTCCCTTCTATTTCGAATGAGTTAGTTTGTTTACTTCTAAGCGGCGCTTTATTTCACATAATGGGCTAAATGGCCAGGCCAGAAGGATCCAAAGGGTTAAAAGGGATTAAAAAAGTTATTTCAGAGGAAAAACAGAATTTAAACCTTTAGGTCCTTCTGATTTTTTTATGTCCCTTTTAACAAAAACTTTGGAAAAAAGTTTTTCCTTTTTCCAAAGGGGTCAGAGAAGGTTAAGGGATGGGATCCACTGGATAGCTGCGAGGAGACAGAAGCCTCGAGTCAGTTCTTAAAATCATGGGTTCCTGGTCCAAGGCAAGCCATGGCCCAGGAACCCATTATTTTAAGAACTCTCTTTTCACTGGAATTATCTCCCTTCTATTTCGAATGAGTTAGTTTGTTTACTTCTAAGCGGCGCTTTATTTCACATAATGGGCTAAATGGCCAGGCCAGAAGGATCCAAAGGGTTAAAAGGGATTAAAAAAGTTATTTCAGAGGAAAAACAGAATTTAAACCTTTAGGTCCTTCTGATTTTTTTATGTCCCTTTTAACAAAAACTTTGGAAAAAATTTTTTCCTTTTTCCAAAGGGGTCAGAGAAGGTTAAGGGATGGGATCCACTGGATAGCTGCGAGGAGACAGAAGCCTCGAGTCAGTTCTTAAAATCATGGGTTCCTGGTCCAAGGCAAGCCATGGCCCAGGAACCCATGATTTTAAGAACTCTCTTTTCACTGGAATTATCTCCCGTCTATTTCGAATGAGTTAGTTTGTTTACTTCTAAGCGGCGCTTTATTTCACATAATGGGCTAAATGGCCAGGCCAGAAGGATCCAAAGGGTTTAAAGGGATTAAAAAAGTTATTTCAGAGGAAAAACAGAATTTAAACCTTTAGGTCCTTCTGATTTTTTTTTAGGGCAGAAGAGGTCAGAGAAGGTTAAGGAATGGGATCCACTGGATAGCTGCGAGGACACAGAAGCCTCGAGTCAAGGCCATCCAGCATGATTTTTTAAGTTCATAGGCTATGGCTCTCTTTCACAAGGAGCCACGACTTTATGTCCCATCCCACTTACGGTAACCTTTCGAAACCCATTGGTGTCACACCAGAAAAAAACTGACTTAAGATATAAGTGGTAAAAAAATTATATAAATCATTACACATAAATCACCTCTATAAAATGAAATATCGAGTAAAGATATAAAGCATGCATACTTCCTTCTAGAGATAAATAATCCGTGTAAAAACATCTGAAACGAGAGAAACAAGAATATAACTAGAAGAACATATATCTCCTGTTGCAAATATAGAAATCTCGGCTCAAAGTGAATGAAATTTCTCATTTGCAAATTTTTAGCATTCTGAAAGTTTTAAATCGAACTAATGGATTAGAGATATGAACAGAGAGAAATTATGGAACAGAGAAAGTTTTTTTTATTTCTTGAAATAAAAAAGTTGCTTTTCTCACACTCGTCTGAGATAAGAGGTCAGATTGATGCTGTCAATGGATACCTCATAACCTTGGGTTGTTTTACCTCTGAGCAGCACTTTTTTGCACACCATGGGCTAAATGGCCAGGTCGCATGGACCCCGAAGGCTCAGAGAATGTGGGGGGAGGGGACCCACTGGAACAGCTGTTGGGAGACAGATGGTAGCCTCCCGTCAAGGCCACCCAGCGTGTTCTTTAACGTGCACAGGGTATGGCTCTCCCACACACGGAGCCACGGCTTAACGTCCCATCCGACGGACGGCGGCCTTTCCGAGCCCATCGGTGTCCCCTACTGACTGTGTGCAGGGCGGGGAGTTTTGCGGAGATAAATCTCAACGCTGACCCAGCTGGGACTCGAACCTTGGAACTACAGATTACGAGCCTGGCGCGCTACCGACCCCGCCCCACAATTCGTGAGAGTAATTGAGACATTAGAAGAAAGAAAAAGTCCTAGCATTAAAAAAAATTTGAATTAACGTCCGCAGTCAATGAAGTCATTTATCTACACCTGTACGTTAACTTTAAAAGAAATGTATTCATACATTAATATTGCGCGTCATAATGTCTCTGTCATAATGGTTTATGCGTAAAGATTATTTCCCATCATATATGAATAAAATCTTAACGTAGCATTTTTGACTTAACTTACCGTAGCATTTTTGAGAAGGTATTCGGTGAAATGTCTGGTACTGCAATTGGTTTATTCTCTTCGAATGAAGAATAAAACATGGCAGCAAAAACAGGGCTCCCCATGGACAAAATGATCTTATGAGCTAGTATTTTCTTCACATTTTCTTCACTGCCTACCAGGAATTCTACATCAGAAAAGACACCTGTTTCTAAAAGATGAGCTGTTTTTTCGGCTACAGTTGTCTTCAAATTTTGCCACTGATCACTCATGTCTAAATACAAGGAAAGAAATATAAATTTTTTCAAAGTGTTAATGAAATATGAGCCAGCTATTGGCTCGTAATCTGCAATTCTCAGGTTCGAGTCCCAACTGCGCTTGGGGCGGGGGTGGCTCAGTCGGTAGAGCGCCAGGCTCGTAATCTGTAGTTCCCAGGTTCGAGTCCCTGCTGGGTCAGCGTTGAGATTTATCTCCGCAAAATTCCCCGCCCTGCCCACTGTCAGTAGGGGACACCGATGGGCTTGGAAAGGCCGCCGTCCGTCGGATGGGACGTTAAGCCGTGGCTCCGTGTGTGGGAGAGTCATACCTTGTGCACGTTAAAGAACACGCTGGATGGACTAAATGGCCAGTCACATGGACCCCGAAGGCTCAGAGAAGGTTGGGGGAGGGGACCCACTGGAACAGCTATTGGGAGACAGATGGTAGCCTCCCGTGAAGGCCATCCAGCGTGTTCTTTAACGTGCACAGGGTATGGCTCTCCCGCACACGGGGCCACGGCATAACGTCCCATCCGACGGACGGCGGCCTTTCCAAGCCCATCGGTGTTCCCTACTGACCGTGGGCAGGGCGGGGAATTTTGCGGAGATAATTCTCAACGCTGACCCAGCTGGGACTCGAACCTGGGAACTACAGATTACGAGCCTGGCGCGCTACCGACTGAGCCACCCCCGCCCCTTTGTATTCTTGAATTAGTGACATATTATTTTCTCTATGACGAATAATTTACTCTATATAGGTACATATAATTATCTTTTTAAGTTTATAAAATGAAAAATATGTTTAAATGAATGAAAATCAAATAAAGATTTAATTAAAGATTTTGATATGATTTGTTTGAAAACAACTTATTATTTGCACTAGGGTTTCAGTCTGGAACCAATCTTCTACTTTTTCATATACGCTGTATTTTTTTACACGGTGTTTTTGGGAACCTATCTACCGTGTAAAAACATAATTGGGTGTATTTATACAGGGTGAATCTGAAAAAGTGGGCAAAACTTTACGGGGTGGTAGAAAGCAGCTATAGGAGCAATATTCGTCATAGAATGTATGGTCGGAACGCAAGCGGTGAGAAGTTAAAAGGTAGTTTTCCACTGTCACATTTAAAGAATGAACACAAGAAGGAGAGGAGATACTTCAGAAAACATTTTATTAACAGGAATGTAATTGGGGTACATGCTCAAAGAAATTGCTCAAAAGAACTGCCGCCAGCTGTAATGCAGGCTTCATACCTGCGGGATAGGGACCGACGCACATTTGCGAAGACACCAGGCATTTCCCAAATATCGCCGGCCACAACGGCGATCCTGGCGACTAGATCCATATCGGTTTCAATGGGGCACTCGTAGATTAAGCTTTTCATATGGCCCGCCATTTCGTGGTTAGTATAACCAGCCATCCTCTCGGCAATCCACGGTAGAAATGCCGTTGGGTGCGAGGACCGACCCTTTTATACCATTTCCAACGCCACCTAGCGGCTCGCCGTTTGCGTTCCGCCCATACTTTCTATGACGAATATTGCTCGTATAGCTGCGTTCTACCACCCCGTAAAGTTTTGCCCACTTTTTCAGATTCACCCTGTATATATTAGTCCTAAATACTAATACATTGCCAGAAAATATTAGTACTTAATATTTCTTCACTACCAGAAAGTATTAGTCCTAAAAACAATTTTAGATAACTATTAGTACTAAATATATATTAGTTTTAAATATTGATGCATTGCTAGAAAGTATTAGTACTAAATATTTCTGCACTACCAGAAAGCATAAGCACTAAACAACAGTACACCTATCCCTCGATTTACACGGTACTCATTTCACACAATTTTGGCTTTGCACGGTCAAAAAATGCAACCAGTTTCGATTTACACGGTACTGACTGAGATTTCCTTTCTATGTACGTCTCAGTCAGTACCGTGTAAATCGAAACTGGTTGCATTTTTTGACCGGGCAAAGCCAAAATTGTGTGAAATGAGTACCGTGTAAATCGAGGGATAGGTGTATTAGAAAACTATTAATACTAAACAGGCACGAGTCTTAAATACTTCAGCAGTACCATAGGATATTAGTCCTAAAAACTTCTTCATTACCTGAAGGATTAATCCTAAATTTCTGGTAATACTTCTGCATTAGCAGAATATATTAGTACTAAATACCTCTGCATTAGCAGAAAGTGTAATTTGGGTTGGGTTGTTTTACCTCTGAGCGACACTTTTTTGCACACCATGGGCTAAATGGCCAGGTCACATGGACCCCGAAGGCTCAGAGAAGGTTGGGGGAGGGGACCCACTGGAACAGCTGTTGGGAGACAGATGGTAGCCTCCCGTCAAGGCCATCCAACGTGTTCTTTAACGTGCACAGGGTATGGCTCTCCCGCACACAGGGCCACGGCTTAACGTCCCATCCGACGGACGGCGGCCTTTCCAAGCCAATCAGTGTCCCCTACTGACCGTGGGCAGGGCGGGAAATTTTGCGGAGATAAATCTCAACGCTGACCCAGCTGGGACTCGAATCTGGGAACTACAGATTACGAGCTGGCGCGCTACCGACTGAGCCACCCCCGCCCCTGCAAAGTATCTGTCTTCAGCTATTTATGAGAGCATAAATATTATGAAGTTTTAGCTATTTATGACTCCTTTATGATTTAGAGAGTTTACGTCACTGAACATTAACACTTACCTCTAATATTCATAAAGATATTAATAAGCTAATTATTTAATATCCACCAGAACAACTAAATACCTCAGGTCTCACTTCAAAAGTGAATCATGTGAAGTTTATCTCTGGGAAATATCGCATATCGCTTTCGAAAACGAAAACAGCGGGATGGTTTTTGTGTTACTCGATAAGACCAAGTCTTATCTAAAGCCGAATGAATTGATAACTGAACACTTAAAATGCATTGTCAGAAATCAGGGATGTATAAAGTCCGAAACATTTGTTGTTTTGTCTTGTTTAGAACCACCATATTTAGGTTGCCCGCTACTTCCCAGTCCTCAAGCAATTTTAATAAACTAGCTTTCATTAAGCGAATAGAAAAAAAAAGGAACGAATGACCCATTAATTTACTGCCATTTTTATTATTTTACAGGTGTACAATTCAATTTTACCACCAATATGAGTGAAATAAGAATTAGCAGAGGTTGATAACAATTTTTGAATGTTCATATAGTATACAAAACATGTATATTTTTGCGGAATTTCAGTAATAATTCTTTGATAGTAATAAAACGAAATTAATGTTAAAT